>CM076581.1:918301054-918895254 GCA_034641835.2 Pinus albicaulis
TGAGTGATAGTAACTCATGAACTAGGTTAATAATGTGTAACAATCATATTTCAAGAATAAAGTTGTGATTTTTTTATATTATTATTATTATCTATTAGCTACGAGTATTAACACCTAATGCCTGGAATTTTGACATCTTGATAGCATGGATAATTTCGAAAATGTTTCTAGTAATGTTAACATACTAACTATCATTACGTGTCTTCAATTTTGTCACCATAATAGACCTGTGATATGGACTCATCACACAACTTCATATGCTATGTCCCAACAAGTTAAAACTGGTTGAACCTACCTCATACTGTGGTTATTAAGGACAAGTTGCTTGGTATATAACTCGATAACATAGACCGCATTGCAGTTCTAAAAAGAATCCTCAAGTGTCAAAAAAACTTCACAATATGTTCTACTATAAAGCCTTTTGGGATACCTGAAATAATATATGTATCATTGATGACTTTTAAAGTATGAAAAGATCCAGAGGGAAAGGAAATCAATGGAAGAGTGATCCACCAATGAGAACCTAGAATTTAGCATCAGATGAGTTAAAGTCTAGGAAATTGAAACCCTATAATTTTAATTAGTGATGAAGGACATCACATAGGTAATTATATTTTCATGTAGAATAATCTGTTAATTCAAATTTAAACTACATAATATGAAAGGCATACGATAAATTTTTCAACGTAAGTCCAAACAACCTATAAAAAGGGAAAACCTTCTTTTTCCATGGGAAATAATTTACCTTTCCTTTTTCAAGATAATCTAAATCACAAAAAATATGAACTATACTACACACATTCTTGGATAATGTGAAAGTGGAAAAGGAATACCCTACACAAGTGATGCACACATGCACATTTGAACACTAATAGATTTTTGTAGTTGAAATGCAATGCTTGTTTTCATTTAAATGTAGGGTTTTTAAAGCAGGGAGAAATAATGGCTGCCAAATTAATAAGCGTTTCTTTGGGAAACATTTAAATCTTGTATTGGGTCATGAAGATAATAGAGGGTATTGAATCTTGATTCTTGACATCTAGAGAGAACCCTACAGCCTAACACAATCCAATGGAATTGACCAAAAAAACCCAAATAGAGTCAACCCTACTATAGGAGGAAGGGCTTGCAGTAAAAACTTACCATTTTGCAAGGGGCGAGGCGAATGCTGTTACGCAAAGGCGAGGGCAAATGCGGAGGCGAATGCGAGGGTGAATCTTTATTCTGCAAAACTCAAGGCGAATGCGTGCCAAAGAGCTAAGGAAAATGCGAGCGAATGTTGTTACTTGAGCGGGGAGGGCGAATGTGCGTGATATCAGACGTTAATGTAGCACACATGTACATTTAAACACTAATAGATTTTTGTAGTCGAAATGCAATGCTTGTTTTCATTTAAATGTAGGGTTTTTAAAGCAGGGAGAAATAATGGCTGCCAAATTAATAAGCGTTTCTTTGGGAAAAAATTTAAATCTTGTATTGGGTGATGAAGATAATAGAGGGTATTGAATCTTGATTCTTGACATCTAGAGAGAACCCTACAGCCTAACACAATCCAATGGAATTGACCAAAAAAGCCCAAATAGAGTCAACCCTACTATAGGAGGAAGGGCATGTAGTAAGAACTTGCCATTTTGCAAGAGCTAAGGGTGAATGCTGTTCTGCAAGAGCTGAGGGCGAACATTGAGGGCGAATGCTGAGGGCAAATGCTGTTCTGCAAGAGTTGAGGGTGAATGCTGAGGGCGAATGATGTTCTGCAAGAGCGGAGGGCGAATGCACGCGTGATATCAGACGTTAATGTAGCTATTGCGATGGATACGAAACAATAAAATCATTTTTATGTAGCGCACATATAAGTGTCGTTATACCGACGGTGGACAAAGCGTCACTACTGCGACGGCTACCTCCAAACGTCGCAATTGCGACACTTAGACGTTGTGTCGTACTTGCAACGTTTGGAGGCAGCCGTCGCAATAGCGACGTTTTGGGCCATAGTGTCACAATTGCGACGTCTTCCTCCAAACGTCGCAATTGCGACACTTTGTCTAAGTGTCGGTATTGCGACAGTTTTCTATAAACGTTGGTATAGCAACGGTTTCAGGCGGGATGGAAAAAATTTGGCGAAATTTCTGACATTTGGTAAAAACCGTCGAAACCAAGTGTCGGAATTTCCTCCAAATGTAGTAGTGTCACCCACTCTGACACTAACCCAATTACCCTGAGAAAATGTCCCAGCGGGACCCTACAAAGAAGTAGTTGGCGTTTTGAATCAGTCTCCTACGTTTATCAATTTTTTAGCTAGTGCTCTACATTTATGTGAACTTTTGTTTCAGTGTAAACATCGATAAAAGTCGCACACTGTGTTTGATTTGCTCAATTTTTCCACCATTAAACCGGCCTCATAATAAAGTATAAATATTATTTTTCCTTCCAATGTATTTGAGAACTGAAATCGCTTACTATTTGCAGAACTGCTCTTTCTCTCTGTTTTTCAATACGACCTCACGTGGGATCAATTGCCGCATGTATTTTAGTGAATTTTCCCTCAAATGTGTTTGTAACTAGGCATCATTGGAGATTTCAGTAATATTCTATAATCTGACAATGAAGAGAGAGTTCAATTGGTTCGACCTCCCTTTTTCAATTATTTTAAGATATTTTCTATATATATATATATATATATATATATAGGGGAGAGGCTTCTATTGTTGTGCAAGGACCAGTAGTAGTTATAGTACTGGTCCCACACATCCATCAAACATAAATTACAAACTCACTAAAATATGCACATAAATATTTGATAATAAGTTATATAAGTTATTTAAGTTATATAAATATGTCCAAAATGGGCCCAGTTTTTTACTAGACCAACAACTGTCATACACCAAGTCTTAACATCACAAGTTGACAAGACTTATTATCTCAAGTACCTCCAGTTCTGAAGTACCAACTAAGGCAAAATGCACTACAAAAAATTACAATTCTTTCCATCCAAAAGTACATTTATCCCACCAAACAGTCACCCACTGATTTTGCATTGGGGCAATAGATCTCATTGTTGAGTAACACCTGGACAAGGACTGGGTAACACCTGCACAAGGACTAGGTAACACCTACACAAAAATAGGTGAAATTTCTGTCAGCCATATGTACATGTTTGTTTAACCATTCAGCCTATTGAAGACATTAAATGACACCATTCAATTCAGGAAATAGTTCACCCAACCTTTCATTTCAAGAATTAAACACAACAGCCTTGGAATTACAGGAATTAAATTCAGGAAAGCATTTCAATTCATGAATTAAATTCAGGAAAGCATTTCAATTCATGAATTAAATTCAGGAAAGCACAAGGATCAACCATGAAAGCTTTTCATCCATTGGATCATGTACAAATCAATCCACAACACATAATTAAATTTGGGAGATGGTAATCCATGCCAATCTTCCCTACCAATTAAATTCTAGATCATAAAACTATAAAACATCAACTCTTACTGCATTTGAGGCATTCATTATACTCTTAAGCTACTGCTGACATGCATTCAGAGTTTTCAGACAATGTTCCATTCATTTTGCAGACATACAGTTTTCAGAAAGTGAGTTTTCAGACAGTGAGTTTCCATTTTGTAGACATACAATCCTTTTCAAACAGTGTTCCAAACATACAGACATAGTGTGCTCAGTGTTACATTCCAGACAGAGTGTGTGCACAGTGTTACATTCACTCTCTTCATCAGTTGCTGAAGCGTTGCTGGAGACATATAGGTATTTCGTTGTTCTTGAATAATGTTATTCAAGACATTGAGTACTTTATCATTATTTTAGTTGAGAAACTATGTTAAGTTTGTAAGTAATGAGAGTTATGTTTATAAGAAAATCACGTAGATTAAAGAAGCTATGAGTGTTCAAACTAGCTTACTAATTAGCTACTCCAAATTTCAAGTTGGAATTTTTCTAACCCTTTAAGTCCAGTATTGGGTAAAATATTTCAAGAAATTGTTCCAACACATAGTCCTCTAAGAACAGTACATCAATTTCTGTGGAGCAAATGTAGTTGTCAATGTTCAGGCTATTACAAGTCCATGTAGCTAACAACGTTTAGGCTATTACAAGTCCATGTAGCTAACAGCGTTCAGGCCATTACAAGTCCATGTAGCTATTTCTAGTTGCCTACAATATAAATGTAGTTGCCTCTTCCTTTTTTTGTGCTTATTAACTAGATTTGGATATTGACTTTATATTGAGTAAAATATTTCAAAATTTATAAGAACAGCAACCTACTAACTACATAGGAACAATGCCTGCTAACTACATAGGAACATCAACCTATTAACTACATAGGAACAGCAGCCTAATAACTACATAGGAACAGTGCCCTTCAAAATTTATAAGAACAACAACCTACTAACTACATAGGAACAGTGCCTATCGGGCAGAGGGTTTTCCTAAGAAAAACAAAGGATTCATAAACCTTGAACGCCTACACACAGTCAATGTCCAAAGATAAGTCCAGTTTAAAACAGGCACTCACTAATTTTAGACAAGTCCATGTAGCTAACAACCATGTAGGTATCACATATCTTTCTCATGTTGATATTACAAGTAATACATAACTGACAAGTAATACTTCAATGTCAATTAATTCACAACAAACATACATTTCTAGTTGCCTACAATATAAATGTAGTTGCCTCCTCCTTTTGTTGTGCCTATTAAGCATATTTGGATATTGAATTTATATTGGGTAAAATCTTTCAATAAAAATAGTTCTAACACACAGTCCATGTCCAAAGATAAGTCCATTTTAAAATAGGCACTTACTGATTTTAGACAAGTCCATGTAGCTAACAGCCATGTAGGTATCACATATCTTTCTCATGTTGATATTACAAGTAATACATAATTGACAAGTAATACTTCAATGCCAATTAATTCACAACAAACAACTGAAGATTTCATGTTATTAGCAGAAATTTTGGAATTCATACATAATTATAGTTTACTCTATACATTTGTGCTGTAATACTTATGAAATTTCTTATCGATGTTGGAAATTGCAGGTTGTTGTAGCCATGCCAAGAGTTTCTATTGCAGATCGGATAAGGAACATGAGGCGAGGGAGAAGGGGGGCCCAACTGCGAAGCAGTTCATCAGATGAGGATGTCAATGCTCCCATTGCTCCTAGTAATGTATTTGAAAAGGACCCTATGGTTGTAGATCATCCCAACCCACCATCAGCCACAGAACCACCTTCGACCACAGTACAAGGTGTAATTTCAACAAAGAAAATCAGTGCAATCAGAGGCTGGACGAAGCAAGACATGCTCGATGCAATTGATGACATCGAGTTTAAGGGATATTCAATATGTGCATCTGCAAAAAAACATGGTATTGCTGCCTCTAACATACATTATTGGATAAATGGGTTGACTAATACAAAGCGTAGAGGGCCTGTTACAGTTATGACTGAAGAGGAGGAGGATGAGGTGGTGGAGTGGTATAAGGAGATGGCCCAATTGGGACATGGGTTAGAGCTTATACAACTTAAATCCACTGTAGCTCAAACTTGTCAAGGGAGGCCAAACCCCTTTAAAGATGATTTTCCTAGTAAGTCATGGTGGAGTGGGTTTAAAAAGAGGCATCCAAACCTTGTGTTACGTACAACGGAGGGCCTTGATAGAGACCGGGCTTTAAATCTACGCCCTGCAATTGTTTCCAAGTTCTATAACACTCTTTCTGCTGCATATGACCAGCACTCATCTGCCCTAGACCATATATGGAAATGTGATGAAACAGGCTTACAAGCAGGAAGAAATTGTGGTATGCGGGTAATTGCCAAGAGAGGGAGTAGAAATGTGCCTAAGATATTGCCTAAGAGTAGGGAGTGGATCACAATTCTTGCATGTGTCAATGCAATTGGTTCATCAATACTAGGATTTTATCTATTTAAAGGTAAAACTCAACTAAAAAATTATATACAGAATTGTGAACCAGGGGCATGTATGGTTGCACATCCACATGCATGGATGACAAAGGAACTATTCCTAAATTGGCTTTGCCACTTTGCTGCTTCTGTACTGGGTGGTGTCTCACCTAAAAACAGGCACTTACTGATTTTAAATGGCCATGGGAGCCACATGGTTGTGCAGACAATCGAGGAGACCAATCAGTTGGGCATTGACCTGTTAACATTTCCGGCTCATACTACTCACAGATTGCAGCTCCTTGATGTGAGTGTGTTTGGGCCTTTCAAGAACTATTTCAGGGTCGAGTGAGCTTCATGGATGGCCAAGAATCCAGGGGTGGAAGTAAAGAGGTTTGAGCTAGCTGAGCTTGCAAGTAAAGCATTTAAAGGGCTCTCACACCTTCTAATATCAAGGCTGGATTTAGGAGGACTGGTATATGGCCACTCAATTTTGATGCTCTTATGCATGATACCACATGTAGCCAAGCATTTGAAGTGGAAGGTCAAGAAGCAGAGAACTTAGAAGAACATGTTGGTGCCCAAGAAGATGTAGCTGCTGCTGAAGGTATAATGTCCCTTTCTGAAGGGTTGTTCTATGGTGGTGATGATGCTGAGCATGTCAGTGAGACACAGTTCAATGATGAACCAACTAACAATATCAATGAGGCTGTGACACCCACTGATGTAGCTGACAATGAGCAATTGACCATGCCAACCCAAGTAAGTGCACCACCATGGCTGGCAGATGCTGTGATGAATATCACTGGAAATAATGTATCTACCACCAATGAGGATGAAAGCATGGACATGCCTTCACAACCATCAAGGTTGAACACCGAACTTGTTCATTATTTTGTGGACAATGGATCACTAGAAGAGGATCCTATTCAGCATGAAGTACCTGAAGAAGACAACAATGGGGGCTAGTCAGTTGTCCCATAAGATGAAATCCAGTAGCCAGGTTCGGAAACGTAGAGATTACTTGGTGCATTCCTAAAGCTACCAGTAGAGAGAGTGAAGGCCTCATCAAGGAACTCAACCTCAGATTATCTTCGTTTAGGGAAGAGTTCACAATTGCTCACATCTGAAGATTATATGAATTTAATGTTCGAGTCTGAACGTAAAAACAATGAAATTCAGGAAGCTAAAAAGAGAAAGAAGGAGTTAGCCAATGAAAAGAGGGTTTCAAGGATTGCAACAACAGAAGCTCAAGCAAAGGAAAGGTTGGAAATACAAAAAGCGAGGGAAGATAAGGAACATCAAATGCAATTAGCAAGGCAACAGAGAGAGGCAAGAAAGGTTCAGCAAGAGTTGGAAAAAGGAGAAGGGGTGACAAGCAGAGAAGACCATGGTTCAAGCCAGTTTGAGGCAAATAGGTTGATGTCTAACACGCTGGACCACATTGCAGAGCAGACACCATCATGCTAAGACCTTATTAACATCTAATTGCCTAGCTATCAGGCAGGGGTTAGGCCCACCTCTTATACCCCTACCAGTGCAGGTTTGAATCCTAATTGTGTTTATATGACACCTACAGTCAGTGTTGGGGTTAGTAACACAAGTGGACACTTGGGCTACTCAGTCCCACCATGGCTACATGGAGAAAATTGGAGTCAACCATATGCCAACATTCAAGCACATACTAATCATCTAATGTTGGGCAGTCCACTATACTTGGGCAATGCAGGAAATGGAAGCCATCAAGCATAGAGGTGCCATGAATTAATTTTTGTAACTACAAGACACTGTGATTTTGGTAAGGATCAAATAGGTTTGCTAATGATAGCATCCATGGATGTTTGGGAAGCTACAAACAATTTCAAATTAGTATGTATAAAACAGTGTCTAAATCCTACAAGTTTGTTAATCTGTTGAAGTTATAGCCTTAGCCTATATCGGATTTTTGAATTCATAATTGAACAAAGAAATTGAATTCATAATTGAATTGAACATCAATAACAAAACAATCTAATTGCATCTAAACAAACTATCCATTGAACATTACATGCTCTTTTCATGAACAAAAACAGAAACCAATAATCCTGTTAAATAACAAGTATCATCAAAATTCATTGCAAACTTCATCAATCAAAATCACTCAATAAAAAGGAGGTGAAAATCACTCAATAAAAAGGAGGTTAACATACTTAGCTCTGTGGTGGTTATACCTCGGCTCTGTGATGGTTATACAAAGAAATTTAATTCATAATTGAATTGAACATCATTAACAAAACAACCTGATTGCATCTAAACAAACTATCCCTTGAACATTACATGCTCTTTGATGAACAGAAACATATACCAATAATCATGTTAAATAACAAGTATATCAACACGGAGAGCAATTGATTCCTGATCGAGACATGCCACCATCCCTACTGACTAACCATTTATTTGAAAAAATAGAAGTAGAAAAGATGTTTGGCATACATACTTTTGTAAGGTCATATTTAACATTTATCAATAGAAATAGAAATTAGTGCAATACTGCATTCAATACTAGCCTTTGTCAAGTTGTGAGAGACAAGCTTTATACCTCCTGATTTAGAAACTGAGAAGTCAACATGTTCCAATTTCATCCAAGGTGGAGTGTGACTCAGAGCTAATGAATGAAGAGTTACCTATGCATTTGGATACATAAGGAAAGGAAACTAACTCCAATGCAAGTAAATTCAACAAATTCACTTTCCATTAACATCAATGCATGGGCATAACATCAAATCACACTACCATTGAATTCCCCTATCAATCTATATCAACCTCAAACTATATCCATGCAGTATAGACTCAGCAATGACTGGCCCCCATGCCACGTAGGCGAATCCACCTGTTGTATGTCAGGTGTCCCACACAGCACAATAGTATTTGTAGCATAAAGTATGTTTTTATTTAATTTTGCTCTAAATTTGACAAGGATTTATTAAAATCACTGTCAACTTTGCACAATTTAAATTTCTTTGGAATTTTTCGAAGTATGGAATAAATTTATAAATTCAATTTTAAATAGTTAAAAACACTACCTAAGCCCAAAAAAGAATTGTAATTGTAACAAAACTGCATCATCAAAATTCATTATTCATTGCAAACCTCATCAATCAAAATCTGTCAATAAAAAGGAGGTGAAAATTACTTGCTACTTCATCAATAAAAATCAGTGAATAAAGGAGGATACTCTCAACAAAGAAACTGAATTCATAAGCAAAAAAAGAAATGGAAATTTTCAAGTGTTCAAATTCCCCAATGCTATCTTATCACTTATAAAAAAAGAAACACTTATAAACAAAGAAAGGGACAAAAGTGGACCATTCATTCATACAGTGCTGTATTTTATTCTTATCAGGTCCACTTCAACCATTGAATGAAAAATTCCTTGGTTTATAAACTAACCATTGATTGCAAGAAGTGGCTTAACTTGCAGGTGATGTTTCCATGAAGAGAGCCTAGGATGTTGTCTAATATATAACTGTTGTGGAATCCATTGTATAGGTTGCCATCCTCATGCTATAGATTGAGAAACATGGAGTAGATGCATTCATGCGAACTTGTGTTTTGTAGCATCCAATTTCTTGACCTACAAAAGAACAGACAGTGGAAGATATGCAATTGTTGTAGCTTTGAATACTGTGAATCCTAAATCTTGTGTAGTTCTATTATGCATGAGGTTTGAAGAGTCTATATTCCTAGCCTATGTAAAGTAGCATCTGATTTGTTGAGCTATGAAAAAAACCTAAATTTCATTGCAAAATTACTCTAATAAGGGAGGGGAGGTGGATCCTCTCGCATCATTCAAGTTTCAACAATAAACCCAATGATAAATCAAGCATATCAAATACAACATGTATGTTGGGGTTGGTGTTACCAACCATTGGATATCACTACAAGTGTGGAAAAAGATTGGTTGGAGAAGTAAGGTTGACCTCAGGCGTCATATCCCCTAACATCTTCCAAGTTGAAATAAAATGAGCAATAAGAATGAACAATAAGAAGAATTTGGATTAAATTAACACATGAAATATCCTTCAAAGAAGTTTTGTCATTCATGTCCAAAGTCAACTAACTAAAAATCCAAACAGAGGCATCTAAGCTCTAATACCAGTAGTTGGGAAACAAATAGGATCTAGTATTTGCAGGAAGGGCAACCTATCAATCTACACAGAGATTAAAATGTCTAAATTGTGGAACCCTAAACCCTAAATACAGTAAAACTTCTCAGATCTGAGCAATTTTTTTTTTTTTTTTTTTTTTTTGCAGAAATCCTCTAATCATATGGTCCAACCATAATATAAACCTCTCAACGCATAAACAGCAACCAACATTCGATTTTCATTTGAACTCAAAGCAGGATGGTCACAACCTTAATAAACCCAACTTACGGAGATTCAATCCACACACCCAACGTTGATTAATTAAATATCAAAGCCTTTCCAATTACAACCCTAAACCCTAAACACAGTAAAACCCTAAACACGGTAAAACCTCTCAGATCTGAGAATTTTTATTTTATTTTATTTTATTGCGGAAATCCTCTAATCATATGGTCCAACCATAATATAAACCTCTCAACACATAAACAACAACCAGCGTTCAATTTTCATTTGAACTCAAAGAAGGATGGTCACAACCTTAATAAACCCAACTTACGAAGATTCAATCCACACACCCAACGTTGATTAATTAAATATCAAAACCTTTCCAATTACAACCCGAAACCCTAAACACAGTAAAACCACAGTAAAACACAGTAAAATAGTAAAGAAGCTCAACAAAGAACATCTCCTTCAGGTTAAATGTGTTTACAAACACATACATATGACTGGTAGGACAGAGTCCTACCTTAAGACTCTTCTCATCCAATTCCTCTCCCTCCTGGACTTCCTCCTTGCCAACTGCATTATCCTCCTTGCCTTGCCAACCAACTGCATTGTCCTTGGCTTCTGCATTGACCTGCAAAGAAATAAAAAACATAATCATTCACAGAGCACAAACATTAAAAAAAATTGCAAAAACACTTAAAACCAACAGGGAAACGCACCTGAAAGCACAATTCACAGCATCCAGAGCTGAAAAACACACTTGAAAACAAAATTTGGAGCATACAGACCTGTAAGCCACGCAGCGCCGAACCACAGAGCCGAGGTATGACCACCACCACCACAGAGGCGAGGTATGCTCCCCACCGAGCCGAGAAAAACCACCATAGAGCCGAGTTAAAACCACCATAGGGCCGAGCCGAGTAAAACCACCACAAAGCCAAATAAAACCACGAAAGGGCCAAGGTAAAACCACCATAGGGCCGAGGTATGACAACACAGAGCCGAGCATAGCCACCAAAGAGCCGAGGTATAACCACACAACGTCGAGGTTAAACCACCACAGAGCCGAGGTTTAACGAACACAGAACCCAGTGTGAACATCCACAGAGCATAAACCATGAAAGTTTTGAAGGTAGCCACGGTCGAACCAAGACTAGGGGAGCTCGAGCTAGGAGAGCACAGGCACCATAACGATGGATGGAGCGCGCAGAGGGTGGTGGTGGAGGCGTCAAACATCGAAGAACCTTTGCGCAACAGTTGGAGACCAAAATGCACAGCAACCAGACCTGGAGCAGAAAATGAGGCTTCGTCAAGAAGCCTCCACATAATGGCGGGGGACGACCTGCTGAGTAGGTTAGAGACCGGTTCGACCGGGTGCACGTGCCTGCCACGTGATTACCTTGCGCTGGGACACTTTACGTACAACATGTGGATTTTCCTACGTGGCATGGGGGCCAGTCATTGCTGAGGTGTTCAATGACTGACCCCTCTCCCCTATATATATATCACCGCACAGTGAAATTCGGTAAGTATATCCTATAGCTCCCAAAGAAATTACGTGGCACGCATTATGAACTACGGCAAAAATCTATGGGTTTTTTGCAACACGCATACAATTTACTTGGCATCGCAGGACCAACAAAAACTCCACGTGCCCAATAACTAGTCGTGATAGTTAGATGTTGTTGTCATGTGAATGTACAACGGCGTGAACACCGTATTCTTCCAAAATAATATGTGCGCGTACCATGATCACTATGTAAAATTTTAGTCTTAAAGGCTGTGACTGAATCTCGATTTTCAAAATGAATGTGAGTTTCCATGAATTTCAATTCATTAACTACTCCACCTTGGTCTATTTATATTCATTTTGGAGGTATTGTAACTTAAAATTATAATGATAATTATATCAAAAATTATATCTCACAAAACTCATGAACAAGTTGAAAATAACTTCAACATCCTTAAATTTTTTTAGGATACCTAACTTAAATGATAAAATCTTCAAATAAAATATAAAAATCTCGAAAAATGATTGACTAAGTGAAAACCGTTCGTAATTAAAAAAAAAAAAAACAAAAACAAACAAACAGTAACCGCGTTACAAACTGCTTCGCGTGCACATGAACTCGCTGCTTCCAGAAACTCCCGAGAAGAGAAAATTGAATTACATAACGAAGAATTTCGAGAAGGGAAAATATGATGACGTTTCAAAAGCGTAACGTCAAAAGCGTCTCCCCCTCGGACGCAGATTTCAGTGCTGTCTGTACGCATTTTAAGAGAGTGGACAAATCTCCATTCAGATCGCATGCCCATCATTAAATAAAATATTTGGAATGTTTTTTTCCCAAATTCTAATGTTTTATCTAGCTTTGATGAGTTGTTGAGCAAATTCAAGAAAATGGAGGGTGTTTAGAAAAAATTTGATTTCAAATTTTCTTATAGAGGTTATGAAATTCTAATTTTTTTAATGGTAATGGTTGAGATTGGGTTTGTTTTACAGAAAATCATTAATCAAGAATTCGTAATTAAAATTATAAAATAAACTAAGAGGACAAATGTAAAAAAAGTATGCTATTAAATATAGTAAGTTTACTGGAATTTTCTTTTCCGCAGGGCGTGCTTTTCGACGAATTTCCTGTTCAAAATGACGTTTGTTTTGGGTTTTAACAAAATTTATAAGGTTACATATCATGGAAACTTAATGCTGTTCCATCGTGCTGCTTTAGATGGTTTTACTCAAAATTTATGGTTAATTATTATGCAAATGTAGAAAATCTAATCACTCGTTATTAAAAAGTTAAATTTCACTATAATTTTAATTAATTTTGATTAAATTTTAATTAAAAATTTCAACTTAGTTATTTGTTCAACTGTTAAGTTATAAAAGCAAACATACTCTAGATTTTGAACCTGTAATTTTTATAAGGAAATATATACTCTTAACTATTAAAAAATAATTTTAGATTTGAATATTTTTAAATAGTTCACTTTATTGTTATTGAGCAAGTTAGACAAGTTGAAAGACATATGAAAAAAAGAAATAATTATTGTCTAACATTTGTATTTTAATTTGCTATATCTACCTATTATATATTGTTATAAAATTTTAATTTATTAAAAAAAAGAATATTTTACTAAAAAAATTAATAAAAAAAATAAAATTTCCAAATCTGATTATAACTATCAAACTTCACATTTTTAAGTACCCTTAAAATTCTTAATAGTGCCAAATCCATTTGTAAAACTAAAAAATAAATACACTTACATTTTTAGTGTTACGTGGATTTTCACGTTGAGAGAGCTACGTCATAAAGTGAGTCACCGCTCCTGCATTTATAATTGAATGATGTTTCACCTACTCTTCGGTTATAGTGTAGTTCCCCTATTTGCGATTACTATTTTAAAATTTGAACGTTTTTGGCTTTTATGGGACTGGAATTGATAGTTTCAAGTATTCTAGACATGGTTCCCGGATTTTCAAAACAATTTATGATCTCTAACCAATTTTATTCAACTTCATGTTTTGAAAAACCGACTCCAAAAAAGTTTTCCGGCGGAATATTAAAAAATATCGAGAATGTTTACTACTTCGGTCAAGTAAGTTCACAGATTATTATGAAGAAATCTTTCGGTAATAATCACATTACAATGAACAATGTCGAAGCGTTTCGAACCAACCAGTGTGGTTCATCATCAGGACTAGGTGAGAGATCAGATCCGGTCGTTGAGTTTAAATAGATGTAGAAATGGCAAAGCAAACCGCTAGAATAACAACTAATTTGACTTGGAAATTTAATAACAGTTAGTTCTATTAATTTAATTATTTAATAACCCCCAATCAGGGTGCCACCTAGAAACACGGTTGGATGATCGTCTGGCTGTCAGAACTCATTAATCCTAAAGATGGTTGTCAACATAACTGGAAAGAGCCCCGTCCTTTGCATGCGCATGATGCAAGCTTGCGACATGAATTATTTTAAATGCATGCCGGCATTCACAACCATTATCTTTGATAGCTTACAAGATTTCCCTCCTATTGTTCAAGTCTGCGATTGCAGAGCTCTGTTTGCAGATACGCTCAGGACGCAGGGGAAGCTAACGCCATCTCAGACCAAGTGGAGTAGGAATTGGTGGTATGTTATGAATTTCTACATTCTTCTACAAACAGGTTTACTTTCGATGTCAGAGGAATCGCATGGATTTCAACTATCATCGTTGCCGGTTTCAATATTATTATTGTTTGCTCCAATTTTGAACTTGCATCATGATTTGGAAATCGACCCTTGTTTTAGAATTCCGGACCTCAAGTGTAGGATTGTTCGTTTCCTTTTTAATCGGGTTTCAATGTTTTAATTCCTTGTCATGTTCTGGATGAAAGGGTAAAACTCTATTTCGTAGGAAATTTTTCTTTAATTTCTAGTTTCCTACTCTCCAATCTTGGTATATCTCTGTCTATGTCTCATGGATCTCTGGTAATTTTCATATACTTAAGCATTACATCTTCTAGTCGTCTCACCGGGTGCACTGGGGTTCGTATCATGTATGGTATTGGGAGAAAAGGCTTTCACATCCTGAATGAAATGGGATACCTTCGTATTATTACCCTGTCTCTTTTTCTCCACCCTGGTCAAAGTTCTCTGGGTATAAATGATCAATTCGAGATATTTCTGATTTTTTCTATGATATATGATGGACGACGCCGCATCTTACATAAAATGTTACATGTTATCTCTGCTATCTGGAAATTGTTGACTGTGGTGATTATTATCTTCAATTTAGTACCTTAGCAAGCTCTGTTTTTTCATTGCCATCAAACAAGAGTCTCTCAGGTTTAAAAATGATAAGGTCTCGGGCATCAATCCAGAAACAGATAGCTAGGGTTGTCAAACCTGAGGCTAATCCAGGACCTTCTAAAAGAGGTTGGAAATCTAATCAACAGGTTCTCGAGCATTTAACAGAAATGTATACAACAAATACCCCTGATCATATCCACCAGACCATTCATGGCTGGGAAAAACAGAGTACCGATGAAGAGGTGGATATCCAGGAATAGCAAGCAATCATTGACTTCATCACAGACCCTGGGAGCACCAGGGGAAGGATCTCCTTATTTCAGCAAACCATCAAAACCTATTGGAAATTTAAGTGTGTATTGGCAAAAGCTATGATCAGCATGCAATAGCAGGAATCTCATACGTCCGTTCTATTTGAGCTGAATCAAATTAAACAAGACATGTGGGCAATGACAAAGACTCAAATGCAACAGAATGCATGCATAGGGAGAATTGAACAACAGTTGCTATCACTGCCACAAGTGGAGACTCCAGGGTCTACAGCTAAGGACCCAGCACTAGTTTACTCTTCAGATGGATAATCTTCCTTACTTTTTAGTCTTTTTGCATGAAATTTGTCAATATCACTTATAGATGTTGTTTTATTTGCAAATATTATGGACATAGTAGAGTAGTACTAGCTACTATAAATAGACTGAAACAATACCCATTTTGGTTGGCTTTTAACTCTTTCAGGTGGCCAACAGACCTGGTTTCCTTCGGAAAGGTTGAGGCACTAATGTAATGATGTATTTATTTAGCAACTTGCCCTAAATAATAGAAAATAGCAGGTCCTACGAAATTTTTAAAAGAAAAATTATTTATTAAAATCCTAATGGCTAGTTTGACTATTGAAATTAATAACGACTAGTTCTATTTAGTAGTTTAATTTATATATAAAAATCTTTTTATTTTATTAATAAAGTTAATTAATTATTAATGTTATAAAAATTATTTTATTATAACTATTTATTTATTTTATTATTTAAAGATAGATAAATAAATAATTATAATAAAATAAATAAATAATTATAATAAAATAATTTTTATAACATTAATAATTAATTAACTTTATTAATAAAATAAAAAGGATTTTTATATATAAATAAAACTATTAAATAGAACTAGCCATTATTAATTTTAATAGTCAAACTAGCCGTTAGGATTTTATTAAATAACTAAATTAATAGAACTAACCGTTATTAAATTTCAAAGTCAAATTAGTTGTTATTCTAGTGGTTCGCTTTGCCATTTTACATCTATTTAAACTCAACGACCGGATCTGATCTCTCACCCGGTCATGATGATGAACCACACTGGTTGGTTCAAAACGCGTCGACATTGTTCATTGTAATGTGATTATTACCGAAAGATTTCTTCATAATTTAACGATGGATCACAAAAGCCAAAAATCTATAAATATTGACAGATTATTATGAAGATAAATATATAAATATATATTTTATATTTTAATAAATTTATATATAATATTTATAAAATAACATTTTGTAGATGTTATTGCAATTTCTATATCGGGGTGGTGGCATGCATTTATGGACTTTTAAGGGATGCGGGTTTTCATCTGGAAGGTGCTCACTTGTTTTTGTTTCCCAATTTTAATAACCGCAGTCTAACTAGACTGTTTTTTTGCCTTGAAAATCATGGAAATTCTGGTAAGATTCTAAGAAAATTCAATAGGGATTTTTGTAAATACAACTTATAGCTATCAAACTTCAATATTTTAGGTTTCTTAGAGGTTTTTGATGGTGCTAATCTATTTCCACCATCAAAAACATGATTCAAACGCTACTACTGCAAGATTTTTTAATTTTTTTTTGGTTCGGATTCTGGCCAATTTTGGCCGTCTCGGCAATTCCTCTGGCTCGATAGACAACTCCATGTTAACAGGGTCAAGGAGTTGATGTTTATCTGCTTTGTCAGAGTGCCTTGGGATCTTCTTACCCTTGACAAAACATTCTTTTAGTTTTTTGTACCTCCTTTCCATTTTTTTCGATGGTGGTCTCCACGCATCCCAATTGGGGGGGATTGGACTTCCACATACCCTACCACTTGACTTGTGTCTAACTTGCTGTCGTCATGCGGAGTTTTAGTTTTTATCAAAAATGGGGGATCTTAATGATAATTTATCCTCTGATACATCTGCTCACGAAGCTTTCATAGCAACAACAATTGATGTGGAACAGAGTAGACTCAGGGATGTGGAGATTGATGCTAAGTTGATTGCTCAGTCTGTCTCTTATCCACGTGGTTCTTGTGGTGGGTCGAAAGATCTGCGAGTTGTGAAACAGAGCAAGTCTTATAGGAGGGGCCACGGGTGGAGGAAGGCTATCTGTTATAAGCGGGCTCTCGATATCAAAGTGATTAACTTGGAGTATGAGGATCTCTGTGGAAGGGTTTCTAGCTTGCAAAAGTGTGCTTTGATTAGGAGGTGGATGTTTGCTAATGGAAGCAAGGTGGACATGGTGGTATGGGTCAAACAATTCTGGAACCCTATCATCGGATACTCTCCCAAAGTGAGTATGCTGCTGAATGGATGGTTTAGTATACATTTCATGGATGAAAAGGATATCTATAAGATCATTCATAGGACTTGGGTACGGGGTCACAGCTTCATGCAATTGGTCCCTTGGTACCTTGGTTTCAACCCTGTTATGGAAGCCCCTCGGAGCCAGGTTTTATGGGTGAAGCTCTTTGGACTTCCACTTGAATTCTGGACATTGAAGGCCCTGAGGGCCATTGGCGATTCTATTGGAAATACAAAACATATTGACCCGAGTATTGTTGGTGCATGTGACAAGAGAATTGCATGGCTCCTGGTGGAGGTTTTATTTGTGGGTGGCCTGTCGGGGGACGTGGACTTGGTATGGGGCCAACGAAGAAACTGTCAACATATTGACTATTGGGGAATTTCGTTTCGATTGGTCATCTGTCATTAGATCGGTCATCTGAAGGAGAACTGCCTAATGCGGCTAAGAAACAACCCGAGGGGTGTGGCCAGTCATGTGGCTTCGAGACAAAATCACGCGTCCAATGGATCACTTGGCGAGCTTCCTTCAGGTAAATCTGATCCTTCCTCTTCTGATGATGATGTCTATGTATCTTCTAGTGCACTCAGTGATAGGACTGCTCCTATCATTGCTGGAGTTGAAAATCTGGATAATCCATTGGGGCCTGGGTAGTCTGGGGATGTGGGGGTAGATATTCTTGATCTTTATATTGATATTTTTGGGGGGTATGAGCCTAATCCCTCCACTATCTCGATGTTATTTGTTGATCCTCCTTTATGCCGCCCCTGTGACTTGTCGTTGGGGGCATCTTTTTCTGTCCCTGTGCCTGTGTCTAATGCTCCCTCACATGCATCTCCATCCATGCCCCCTTTGGAATGGGCATCTTCTCAATCCCCGACCCATGAACCTCTGATTCTCATTGATTCTCCTAGGAACTCTGTGGGAAGTGACATCGACTCACTTCTAGGAAACCCAAATATTGACCTTGTTGCTCTTACTGTATTTGATAAAGTTCCACAGGACGCTGATATTACCATTTCTCCTTCATCGAGCAGTAACATCACTTTAATTAAGAAGACTAAATTCGGGTCTAGGCACTTTAGAGGCATGATCAAAACAAAATCTCTCTTTAGAGATGAACTTCTGGACCTCATGGATGTCCCCATATCTACTTCAGAGGATCTTGGGGTAGATCTCAGGGCACTTGCACTTAGAGCAAGCAACCTTTCGGATCATTCCCGATGACCCATATTTTTTCTATGAACTTGAGTGGGATGGGCGATGCCCCCAAACATCATCGCCTAAAAGATTTAATCTATAATGCAAACACTTCTATTATTTTGTGTCAAGAAACACTCTATCGCCAAGATAAAGCTATCAAATATTCTTTGTGTATCAAGCTTGGGTGGCATGCGATGGCTATTGATGCATTGGGGCATACTAGGGGAATTATTTCTCTATGGAATCCGTGGAGGGAAAATTTTCGGGCGTATAGTTTTTTTAGGGGAATTTTACTCACAGCTAACATTAGAGGATTCGGGGGGATTTCAATATTGTTAACTTGTATGCTCCATACCAGTAGAGAAATTCCTTTTGGGCTCATTTATACAGGTCCGGGATATTATCTATGGAGAATTTGATTTTCATGGGGGATTTTAACTCCACACTATAGGTTGATGAATCATGGGGATCCAAAGCTAGACTTCACCCCCTGGCTAGACAGATTGGAGAAATCTTTGTCAAATTGGACCTCATTGATATTCGCCCGCTTCCTCTTATTCCTACCTGGACAAATAGAAGAGCTGATGAAGCGTTTATTGGTAAATGCCTTGACAGAGCTATGGTGGTCGATGCTTTGATTAATTCATATCAACTTCCAAGATCCTTAGTTCTGGTCTCGGATATATCGAACCACATGCCTATTCTCCTCTCATGGAATGTGGGAGAACGAAGCACAGGGGTACCATTTAAATTCAATAGGGCCTGGTTGGAGGATTCTAAGTATTGACGGCTTATCAAAGACATTTGGAAGGAAGGTGCCGAGTCAGATGGATGTTCGAGATGTGACCATTTTCATTCCAAATTACAAAGGATTAAAAGATTCACCAAAGAATGGGAGATTAAGAAGAACAGATACTTAAGGCTGAACTTGAGATGATTTCTGATAGACTCAGAGGTATTTATTTGGACTTTGTTAAAAATGCTCCTGATGAAATGACATACAAAGTTATGGAATCTCTGCAAAGGAGAAGGATTGAGATCCTCAAAATTGAAGAACTGACATGGAAGTTAAAAATTAGAATTACTTGGCTCAAAGAGGGTGATCTTAACACTAAGTTCTTTCTTAAAAGTGCAAATGACTGAAAGATCAGGAATTCCATTTGGCACATTCAAAGGGCAGATGGAAGCTTTGTTATCACCACTACAGAGATTCAACGAGAGGCATTTTTACATTTTTCAACCTTCTTCCAAGCGGATTCGAAGGTTGACGGTGCTAGTCAGACGTGGGTTCTTCAGCACATTCTGAGAATGTTCGATGAGGAGGCCATCAACTCTATTAATTCTAAAATCTCCATTGAGGAAGTGGAACAGGTTTTAAAATCTTTTTCTCATGACAAATGTCTAGGGCTGGATCATTGGCCGGCATAATTTTTTCTGTTTTTATTTGACATTATGGGCCCTGAGATCACTGAGATTGTGGATCAGGGAAGAGTGGAGGGATGCATTCCATCTAACATGAATTCCACCTTTATTGTGCCAATTCCTAAAACCTCTAAGTTAAAGGCCTTCAGGGATTTTAGAGCGATTGCTCTATGTAATTTGATATACAAAATCTCTTCCAAGATGATTGCTAATATATTAAAAGGCACTCTATCGAAGTACATTTCAAAGGAGCAATATGGGATTTTGCGGGGGTAGTCTATTCATGATGTTATTGCTATTGCACAAGAGGTTATGCACTCAATGCATGCAGGTAAAAAGGAAGCTCTTATTATGAAGATCTATTTATACAAGGCATATGAAAGTGTCGACTGTTCTTATATCCATCTTGTCTTACTCAAATTTGGACTCCCTATTGCGGTCATTCAATGGATTATGGCCTGCATATCCACAGTTTGCTATGCGGTGATTATAAATGGTAAGCCAACCCCATTTTTTGAAGCTGGATGAGGTCTGAGGAAGGGATGTGCTCTGTCCCAGCTAATCCTCATATTGGTGATGGATAGTTTCAAAAATCTCATGTATATGGCTTTGCGGGCTGGATTTATATCTGGTTTCTCCTTTTCTGACGTTGTAAGTATAACACACTCTCTCTTTGTGGATGACTTGCTTTTATTTGGAGGGATTAATCAAAATCACTAGTTCTATATTCAATATATGCTCACCCACTTTGGATATGCTTCTGGCCTCATTATCGACAAAGGAAATTCTTTTCTCCTTTCTGAATATGGTGATGTGAATGAGATATCTTTCATCGCTGATTTTCTGGGATTAGCTCTAAGAAGGCATGTGAGGGATTTTTATATCTGGGTTATAAAATTAAACCATGTAGTTATAAGAATAGGCACTGGATGTGACTGGTGGACAGATTCAGAAGTAAAATCAACAAGTGGACGCGTAGATGGTTATCAATGGGTGGATAGCCAATAATGATTCAGGCTGTTCTCTCTCATATTTTTGTCTACTGGGGGAATTTATTTTATATTCCTGATCATATTGTTGCCACTATTAATCAAACCCTTACCCAATTCCTATGGGGTGGCACTGCTATGGGCAAAAGTATCATTTATGCAGGTTGGATTTACTAATTCGGCCCAAACAACATGATGGTTGGGGCATTCTAAACACTCGTGTCTTCAATAAAGCCCTGCTGATGAAGTCCCTATGGAGAGCTATATCTGGTTCGAGTATTTGGTCGGATATTTTCAAATGAAAATATATATTAAGTGATACCATTCTTGGTATATATAGCCATGAATTATCTTTTCCTTTTGCCATGTCGACCATCTGGCTGAGTTTCAAGAAAGTGATGTTGCGTATGGCAGACCTATTAGCTTGGCAGTTTGGAGATGGACAACGCATATCCTTGGGATATGATGGCATTTTAGGATTGTTTAAGGAGTCTCAGATGTCCCCTTGGCTTCTACACTGTCTCGCTCATCGGGGCATCCTATTTTTCTCACAAACTATTTCCTGTTGGTCACATGATGCCCCAATTATTAAAACTGCTGAAAAATTGGGCATTTATGGTATTGATGCAGAGGACTAGGGCTCTTTCTTAGATGCCATCAAGGTGGCCGGGATCTGTTACTCTCCTGATGGGGATTGTATTGTATGGGATGGGGCTAAAAATGGGAAATCCTTGATAGTCAAGGAAATATATGACCATATCAACTTTAAATTATATGAGGAGCATCTCTCTGGGGTTTTTTGGCCTTTCTGGCATTGGAAAATTCCCACAAAGATTGTGTTATTTGGGTGGCTTGTATGGAAAAAAAAATCCTCACATGGGACTCTCTGATCAGAAGGGGTCAAATTGGGGCAAGCAGATGCACTATTTGTTGTCTTCAGGATGAATCAATAGATCATATATTTTTTCATTGCCCCATCATAGGCTCACTTTGGAAGCTTTTCAACCAGTTTTATATGGAGCCTAGTTGGACACTGATGGACTTCATCAGTATGGCTTTGATGTGGGATAAATTGTCTGGTAAATTTCAATCTCTCCCCTTATTTTTTATATGGGAAGTCTGGCTTGCTCGGAATAGGCTCATTTTTTAGAATATACCATTTGGGATTCATTCCATTCATGCTGTTATTATGTGATGGATTGAGGAAAGGGAGCCAGCTGTGATTGGTATCAAGGATTTCTCCCGTCGTTTGAGACCTCATGAGATTTTGCTCCCTGCCATCCTTTTTGATGCGGCTTGTTTGCAGGGATGTTTAGGATGTGGTGCATGGATAAAAATTTCTTAGAAGGAAAGAATCCATATATTCTGGAATGGGGCACTTGCACCAACAACAAGGCATAATTGATGGCTTTATGGGGTGGCCTTCTTGCTGCGATCAATCTAAATCTGAGGAATGTTAGCATCTATGGAGATTGCAATCTGATTATTGGCTGTATATCTGGAAAACTCAATCTTGCCACTCCATGTTTATAGGGTTGGCTTAGGAGGACTCAAAATCTGTGGCAACGTTTGAACAAGCCACCATTATATCATATATACAAAGAAAACAACACAAGAGCCGATGGTCTATCTAAATGAGGTATCAACTCTAACTTTGGGGTTTTGTATGCTATACAATATAGGGATGGGATTCAAATCTGGAATAACGAGATCCCGATCCCATAATATTAGTCTTGATCAGCAAGCGAGCCTGTTGCGTTTTCACTGAATCAGTTTCGCGAGATTCTCCTCCAAGCGAGCCTGATTTTTTCTTTCAGCATATGATTGTCAAGCGAGGCTGTTTCGATTTATGGTTGGCCTCAAGCGAGGCATTTTTAGTTTTTTAAAATATAACTTCCTTTTGGTTTTCATGCAAAGTAATTTGGTTTTATATGGGATGTACAGAATGGCATGAACTTGTCTCGAAATGTGAATTTCTGTGAAATTTAGATTGTTGTGGAAACACTTTCGTTATTAAGCCATTCTGTTAACTATTCATGATTGGGTGGTTGTAGGCCTCTTTTATTTCTTAGAAGGGATGTTGTTTGGATATTTTACTCTCTCTGATTAATCAACATCTTCCTTGCTATGTCAACAACACCGAATGTAATGTATTAGTTGATGTATTGTTTATATTTTAATAGAACAATGTTTTTTTCCTTCTGAAAAAAGAAGATGTTATTACAAAACTTGAAGATTATTCAAAAAATTTCATTAGATAAAAGTGGAGTGAAATTTGTGAAAGATATTTCAGGAGAAAATATGGGGAAATTGATATATAATTCATAGATGTTAAGACTCAAAAATGAGAAAGTCGAATATGATTAACAAAGTTTTTCGATGGGATATTAAAAAATATTGTGAATTCTTAACTTTATGAAATAAAAGGTCATAAAATAGATAAATAAATATATAAGGTTTACCATTAGATTTAATAGGTTGATACATTATTATGAAGAAAAATATATAAATATTTATATATTTTATATATTAATAAATTTATAAATAATATTTCAAAAATAACATTTTGAAGATGGTATTATAAAACTTTAACTATTATTCAAATATATAACATTAAAAAATAGTAATGTGAAAATGGTATTATAAAACCTTAACCACCATTCAAAAAAATTTGAGTTTGTGGGAGATGTTTCATCATAAAATATGGGGTAATTGAAATGCAATTGTACTAAAAATTATTAACACTATTACATGCGTTGCTTGATTGAGTAGTGTTACTTTTTATCAGATTTTATTAAAAAATAATTAAGTATTATGTTTTAGAGAGAATCATGAGGTAAGATAATTAATAATTATTTTATAATAAAATATCAATAATTATATGTTATTTATTATTAAATAAATATAATTTATATAAAAAATTAATATCGTTAATATTGGTTGGATTGAGTGATGTTATTTTTTTCATTTTATTAAAAAATAATTAAGTTTTATATTTTTGACAAAATTATGAAGTAAGATAATTAATCATTATTTTATAACAAAATATTAATAATTATATGTTATTTATTATTAAATAAATATAATTTATATAAAAATTAATATTTTTTTTACAATACAATGTTAAGATCCATTCATACATTATGGAATTAGTAAATTGATATTGTTATTGTTTTTATATGTTTAAAGTAATTAGAACTTATATATATTTATTTATAAAGATATAATACACAATAATTAATATTTCTATATATTATGAAATTCAGATGTAACTATATAATTTTAGTTTGTCAAAGGTGTATACATTTCGATAAGTAGAAGTAGGTTGGTAGGTGTATATATTCAGTAGGTTGGTTGACATTTTTTTATAAATATAATTCGATGTAGGTTGGTTGACCTTTTTTATTATATATATAAATATAACTAGATGGGCAAGATTAAATCTAGGGCCAATATGGGTGAAATTTTAATGTAATGGCAGGGGTACGACACATATTTACTACTAGATGATAGTGGAAGCATTGCGAATGAGAAGAGATCAAATGCCAACAAAAACTCTGGAAAAGGCATGCCCAAAAATTGTATCATGTGTAGATATTCTTGCTATTATAGCTTGTGACTCAATTTTCCTTGTAATAAATTACATATTAATCACCTTACTGGCCAGTATCTCAATATTTCAAAATAGCATATTTTGCTAGCACTTAATTTCCATGACAATATTATAATCTAGTAACTAATAGTAGCTAGTCATATGTTATGAATGACTAATATTACAGTGGACGTCTGGGAGGGGAAGTTTTACTTGTTGAGCGGGTATGGAATGTTGAAGTCAGATGAAGAATTATTCGCCAAGGGCCAAGGGAAGGCAATGGAAACATTGAAATCTTATGTAGAAAATGAGGAGCTCTTTTTCGAATAGTTTGTAGCATCAATGGTGAATATGGGGAACAACAACCCTCTTACACCATGGGAGAAAGCTCTCTTACACCATGGGAGAAATCAGTGTCAATTGTTGTACTGTTATCAATTGATCAATAATTGAGTTTCATAAATTTTCAACTATTGTCTTTCTTTATATTATGTTATCCTTCGTAGCTACAATCAAAATGCATTTATAAATAATCATTTCGACCACATTCACATATTTAGAAAATTATTTTTAACATACTATTAATTTAAACAAATTTCTAAACTCTTATGAAAAATATGTGCCATGACTAGGTCATGAACACTATTTTTTTAAATAAAAAAGATTAAATATGTGTTACCTATCCACACCACACAAATATATAAGTTATAGAAATACATTTAATAAAAATAAATTACTTCATTCACTATGTCGAAAAAAATTACTAATAAAAAGGATAGGATAGGTAGTGTACAATATTGCATGGTGTAAAATAAGCCATGACAATGGGTACTTAATAACCAGTGTGGAGAAATTCTAAGAGAAAAAACAAGGAGCAGCGAGTGTGAGGAAAATTTATGAAGAAATAAAAAATATTGTTTGGTGTGGAGCTTGATTATATTCTTGATTGTTTAGCAACTTTTTGTTTCAACCAAGTTGGATCCCTATTCCTAACAGGGTGACAAAGCCACCTGTATGATTGCCATTAGGGGGTCGAAGGGGGATGACGATGATTTTCCTGAGCCTCCAGTAGCGAGGGTTCAGGGTAAGCATCGTTGAAGCTAAAAATAGATGAAAATTTTCCTTCTAAAATATTGTAATTTCGTAGTCAATCTGGGTTGTTTATTAGGCAAATGATCTTGTAGTAGAAGTTATGTTAATTTAGGGTTTTTTTCCCTAGAAAGAAACCCCTGGTTTTTGTGAGGGAATTGTATTGTGGCTCTGTATTATTATTCTGAGCAGGGAAGAGAGAGGATACTATGTGAGAGTGAAGAGGAAATTACAACAAATCTATTGTAGTTCGTATCTCTTCATTTTGTATGGAAAGTCTGCCTATTTCTCAATATATCTTTGTCTCACCTATTTTATGCTTTTATGTATTTTTGGTTTTGCAACATTTTATGTTTTTCAACGCTCTGTTAATTAACTTCAAACCAACACTAGAGAGCGTGATATGCAAATAAAACCATGGTTTAACACAAGCCATATTACGCATTTCATAAATATTTTTCAATATTATATATTTCATGAATATCTCCCAATACTACGAAACAAGATTAAACAATTAATTTTTTTTTTTAATCCAATTTTATAATATTACTAAAGTCAACCCAATTAAAATGATCGCATCCCAATTTACCTTATTTTTAAGATATTATGCTTTAGCCTTAAACTGGTGATCATGATGTCTGTCCCCACTTCCCATGTGAAACAATAGGTATAATTCATGTTTCCATCTTCATGATTACTATTTGGATTTTATTCATCTAATTTCTTTGTTCACCAAAGCCTATGGGGATTTTATTCATCCAATTTCTTTGTTCGAAAAAGTTGCAAGACACACGACTCATTGGAAAATGTCACATGCTCGGTAATTCCACAAGGCTGATACGAGTCCTTTACAAATAGATCAAAGAGTAAATTTCCTTGTTGTCTACTGGTGCAAAAAAAAATTCAATTTGAGCTTTCCAATACCAATAAGTCTAATCTTTATGTGTAATATATTTTGTAATTTTGAAGGTGACAGACCCACAATAAAATTAAGCAAGTTGAGGTTTAATAGTCGCACCCACAAAGAAAGTTAACTTACTGGCACACCAAAAACGGAAAGGACGTAGATCACTTTACAAAGATATTTAAAGCATATTCACATCATGCCTTTAGTCTCATTGATTGATCTCTTTGTCTACCTAGGTTGAATTTATGTGGAGGTTAGTTTTAATATTAAATAGAACGATATTATCATTAAAATTTTGCAAAATAAAATATAATTAAATTTAAATAATTTTAAATTTTAATATAATTAATTGATTTTAAATTTATAAGGAAAGTTATAACCATTTAAAAAATTAAGTGGATTATAGAGATCGAATCAGTTTTGTGTTTGCTCACTTTCATATTTTTTAAATGTAGGTGATAGAAGGTAAATTTCTTCTATGTCTATTCTCAAAGTTTTTAAATTCACGAAATAGAGTAAATTGCTCTATTCATTTTACAACTTTGATCATAAATATATTTACCAGACCCAATGGAGAATGGTTGGCATGTTTCACTTTTCCTTACAATAAAGTTGGTGGTGAATGTTAGGATCACCATTTATCAATTTTTTATTTATTTATTTGTTAGTTAAACATTTCTTGGTTTTGCATGTTTCAATTTTCCTTACAATAAAGTTGGTGGTGAATGTTAGATCACCATTTATCAATTTTATTCGCATTTTTTATTTGTTAGTTAAACATGTCTTGGTATGCAATTTTTTGCATTCACATTTTTTATTAGTGATATAAACATATTTTATTTTTCAATTTTATAGATAGCTTTATTAAATTATTAAATCATAGATATTAAAAGAAAATATTATTAATAACAATTGAATTTATTAAAATAAATAAATGCAAAATTAAATAATAAGAGCATTATTGAAATGTTAGTAGTTATAAAATTAATAAATAAGATAATAAGATAGATTTATCTTTATTTTTCTATTTGGATATGAGCATTATTATTGTATTGTTTAGAATTATCAAGTATTCTCATCAATAAATATGTCAACTATGTTTATAAAAAAACTATGATACTTAAAATGGTCATCTAAATTATAAAAATTTATAAATATCTATTTTACTTCAAGAGAAACATATGTTCCTATTTTTAAGAATCAAGATTCTATATTTAATGGCCGTGCACTTTAAAAACAACATAAGAATGAGTTTCTTATAATAACATGTGAAAGGAAAATAAACATTATTGAATTAATGCATACTTTTATGTGCGGGCCAATAAATGAAATCACATGGACAAGCTTTTTATTTTCTTATCTTCATTTATCATAGAACACGATTTGTGTGGATTTATTTCACAAGAAATATAAATGGCGAGTTTGAGTATTTTAGAGAGTTTAAAAACATTGCTGAAATAAAGGTAATAAAATACATCAAGATCCTTAGGTCAATTTAAGGAGGAGAATATACATGGGTCAACCTTTGTCGCATTATGACAACGATTGTGGCAATATAAAAATAAAACATGTTCAATCTTTGTCCAATTGTGACAAATATTGTCTCAATATGAAAAAAAACCATGGTCAACCATGGTCCAACATCACATTGTGCCAAAGATTGTCTCAACATGAAAACCAATCATGGTCAACCTGCATGGTCTATCATGGTCATTCTTAGGAAACCATGGTCAATCATTTTGAATATGAAAATAAACCATGCCCAACCATGTTTTTTAAGGGTTTATAATATTTATCTTATGGTTTATATACCTTAGATTTATAATATGAATCCCTTCGGTGTGCCTTGGGTTTATTAATCTAAGGGTTCATATTTGTAGGAATTAATATTATTGAAAGGGTTTATAATATTAATCCTAGGCCTTAATATAAATCCCTAGGGTTTATAATCCTTCGGGTTTATAATATAAATTCCAATCATGGTCAACCATGGTCCAACATTGCATTGTGACAAGGATTCCCTCAATATGAAAATAAGCCATGGTCAACAGTGTTTATTTTAGGGTTTATAATATTTATCGTAGGGTTTATATACATTGGGTCTATAATATTAATTGAATTGGTTTAATATTATTCCCTTGTTTTATAATCCTTTGGGGTTTTAGCACTAATCCCTTGGGTTTATTATTCAGTTGGGTTTATAATATCATTCCCTTGGGTTTATTAATATAAGGGTTCATATTTGTATGGTATAATATTAATTATAGGTTTTATCATATTAATCCTAGTGTTAAATATAAATCCCTTAGGTTTATAATCATGGTCAACCACGGTCCAATGTCACATTGTGTCAAATATTGTCTCAATATAAAAATCAACCATGGTCAGCCATTGTCAACCATCATCGACCATGGTTAATCATGGTCATCCATGGTCTAATGTCACATCATGACAAAGATTGTCTCAATATGAAAATCAACCATGTCCAAAAATGTTTAACTAGTCCAACATCACATTGTGAAAAAGATTGCCTCAATATGAAAATCAATCATGGTCAACCATGGTTCAACGTCACATTTTGACAAATATTGTCTCAATATAAAAATCAACCATGGTCAGGAATGGTCAACCGTGGCAAACCATGTTTATTTTAATGTTTATAATACTTATCATAGGGTTTATATACCTTGGTTTATTGCATTTATCTTAGGTTTTATCATAATATTTTATCAATATGAAAATCAGTCATGGTCAACCATCGTTAATCATAGTCAACATTGGTGAAACATGGTCAGTCATGGTCAACCATGGTTATGGTCAACAATAGTCGAATGTCAGATTGCGACAAAGATTGCCTTAATATGAAAATCAACCATGTTCAACCATTGTCCAACCTTCCATTGTGAAAAATATTGTCTTAATATGAAAATCAACCATTGTAAACCATGGTCAACCATGGTTACATTGTGACAAAGATTGTCTCTTGGTCCAACTTCACATTGTGATAACCATGGTCAAGCATGGTTGTCCATGGTCAATCATGGTCTACATTGATCCATGAAGCATGGTCAACCATGGTCACATTGTGATAAAGATTGTCTCATGGTCCAATGTCACATTGTGACAACAATGGTCATCCATGGATGACCATGGTAAACGATGATCCAACCTTGCATTGTAACAAATATTGTATAAATATGAAAATCAACCATGGTAAACCATGGTAAAACGTCGCTTTGTGGCAAATATTCTCTCAATATGAAAATCAGTCATGGTCAACCATGGTCCAATGTCACATTTTGACAGAGATTGTCTCAATCATGGTCAACCGTGTTAGTTTTAGGGTTTATAATATTTATCTTAGGGTTTACATACCTTGAGTTTACAATAATAATTATTTTTGTTTAATATTATTCTCTTGGATTTTCAATATTCCTCTCTTAGGTTTATTAGTTGCTTTGGTTTATAATATTAATCCCTTGGGTTTATTAATCTAAAGGTTCATATTCCTAAGCTATAGCATTATTGATAGGGTTTATAATATTATTCGCATGGTTCAATATAAATCCTTTGGTTTTATAGTATAACTTCCTTGGGTTTATTAATCCCTTCAATTTATTAATTGCATTGTGACAAAGATTGTCTCGATATCAATCATGATCAACCATGGTCCAACATCACATTGTGACAAGGCTTGTGTTAGTATGAAAATAAACCATACTCAACCATGGAAAACCATGTTTATTTTAGGTTTATATACCTTGGGTTTATAATATTAATCCCTTGGGTTTAATATTATTCCCTTGGGTTTATAATCCCTATGGGTTTTAGCATTAATCCTTTGGGTTTATAATATCAATCCCTTAGGTTTATTAATCTAAGGTGTGATATTCCTTGTGTATAATATTTTTCATAGGGTTTATAATATTAATCATAGGGCTTAATAAAAATCGATTAGGTTTATAATCAAGGTCAACCAAAGTGCAATGCCACATCATGACAATTATTGTCTCAATATGAAAACTAACCATGGTCAATCGTTTTTAACCATCATCAATAATGGTCAACCATGGTCCAATATCACATTGTGAGAAATATTTTCTCAATATGAAAAGAAAGGTTAACCATTTTCAACCATGGTCTAACGTTGCTTTATGAAAACGATTGTCTCAATATAAAAGTCAAACATGGTCAACCATGATCCACCATTGTCCAATGTCACATCGTGACAAAGATTGTCTCAATATGAAAATAAATCATGGTTAACCATGGTTAATCATGGTCCAACGTCACATTGTGACCAATAATGTCTCAATATGAAAATAAAATATGGTCAACCATGGTCCAATATTGTACTGTGACAAAGTTTGTCTCAATATGAAAATAAACCATGGTAAATCATGGTCCAACATCACAATGTGACAAAAATTGCCTTGATATGAAAACCAAACATCGTCAATCATTGTCAACCATGGTCCAACGTCGCATTTGTGGCAAATATTGTTTGAGTATGAAAACCAAGCATGTTTAATCATGGTCAATGATGTTTGTTTTAGGGTTTATAATATTTATATTAAGGTTTATATGCATTCAGTTTACAGTATTAATCCATTGGGTTTGATGTTATTCTGTAAAATCCCAAACAATGAAATAATAAACAAATCTAGCACATTTAGGTGTTCTCATAAAAACATTTTCAACAAGACACTGAACACAATGAGATATGAAAATGCAACCTTTATTTATATTATTAACTAAATAAATGAGTACATGCCCATACAAAAATATCAGAGCCCCTATAGTGGCATGCTTGGTTGCTCAGTAAAAGAGAAAATAAAATAATCAAGCACAATCGTGGAACCTGGATGGATTCGCCAGAAAAAATAACACCCACTGGGTTTCCATCCCTAAGATCGAACTGGAAATCGCCACGCCAAGTTCTCAATAAAAAACAATAAGATAAATAAATCCGAATGATTCGAGATGACTAGCTTCTATCCCCTTTGATAGGCTTGATGGACTCTCTAGAGACCTTATTTTATTATTTTCCCTCGAAAACTGAAAGTAAATACCATGGGAAAATACCATGGTAAATACCACAGATATATTTTGTCCATTTTGACCAGATCAAGAAATGGAATATTAGAAATCCTCCGCCCAAATATTTCTTGCCCTCAATCAATTCACTATTATCGACACCATAAGCATTGATAGCAGGATCCCATACCAAGATATTATGATTTAAAAATATTGAACAAATCATCCTAATTTTTATAATTTAACAAATACTTGCCTAATCATAATAGTTTTGTAAATTGGAGGGTTAACTTAGTTAACCTCCATCACTGGGACATAAATTGAATAACTATGACAAGCTTTGATAATTTTTATCTGACCCACACGAAGAGTCCACTCCAACCTTTAAGAAAGACAAATCACATGCAACCATATCATGTGAAGTTTTTCTCTTCATTAAAATAACAAAAAAAATAGGTTGATCCAACCATGCTCTTCGTTGTAATTACACAACGCATAAGTTAATTAAGCTCATGAAAATTACTGACTATTGTGTGAACGATACGTGTCAACATGCCGTGTCAAAACTACATGGTCAAAATGTGTTTTGAATGCATAACAGCTATATATGTTAAAAAAATAACAATTTTCCATAATTCATGTAGTGCTTATACGTTAAACAAAAAAAAATTGTCCAGAATGCTTGTATTGCTTGAACAAAGTCCACATTGCCTTGTCTATCACTATTATTCTCTCTCGAATATTCGTATACAATTTATAGACTCCCTTGTTTAAAATATGTTTAAAGTGCCCTTGTGTTAGGATTCCTATGCCTTTTTTCCTTAACTACTTTCTATAACAAAGGGCCACGCAGTTCATTTCGCAGTATCATACAGATCTGCACAGAGCCGCGAAGTTCATGTCGCAATCATAGAGATCTACACAGAGCCACACATTTCATGTCACAACATTTTTAGCGTTGAGATTTTCTACTTTGTGATCATGAATCTTAGGTAAATGTTAACCACTGCAAATATACGAATCGTTAACTATGAAATATTTTCTCCTACCTATGACAAATCCCATAGACCTACCTATCCTAACCTATCTTATCTCTGTGGTACAACCATATCAATTCCCACGGCTCCAAGGTACTGTTTTCTTACAATATACAGATCTTAAAAGTCAAATTTTGTATTTTTTTTTAGTGCATTTAGCATTATTATTTTCTCATTTGATGCTAATGTCATTATGATGCATTTAATGAAATGTTTTAGGGTTAACAATTTTCGCCCTTCTTGCATTACAGGGAAGCTTATTTCCTCAAAGCGTGAGCTAGATAATAAATTCATGTGATGACAGGTTTGCCGTTCACGCTCAAGATCCCTGTGAAGAAATGCCTATTGATCCAATCTGCTGGGCTATACTCTACTCGACTAGGTTTGGCCACTTCAAGCTACTTCACTAAATTTTCAATTTTTTTTTGCATGTAATTTCATATTACTTTAACGAATAAACCTTTCTAGTTCACTATTTCAATGCTTAGCAGTTTTATATTTATTAAAGAGAAGTTATGATAATGTAAGTTCAACTGACTCTTACTAGTAATTTCACGTGTTCGTCCCTTATTTGTGTCAATTTCCATGTCTCCATTTATAATTCTCATGCCTTCAATGAATTATATGTATAGAGAGAAGGAAATAGGTAATATTGTAATAAGTGAGGAAAGGGAATGACTAATTGTGAGCTTGTAAATGGTTGTGAATAGCTAGATCCTGCCCTTTTCGTACCTCTATTTCATTTACCACTATGTCTCTTGGCCTGTCATAATAACAATAGAGGCCCCTCACCTCATTAGATGAAACTATCACCTGAACCATCACTGTGAAATGCATTCCTTGCATACGAATTAGAGCCTTGCATACGAATTAGGGCTTTTCATCTAGTGAGGAAAGCTACTACACGAAGGGATGTGTTGTTAAAGAGTCAGAAATGTGGCATCAATTGCAGAATGTCTCCAAGCCTCGCATAGCTCCCCATGGAATCTCAGGTGAAAGATTGCTGACTCTGCCCACTGGAACAGTCAAAATATATGATTCATCCACATTGTGATGAAGATACGGCTGCAGATCTCGCAAGAAAACATCTAATTCCTCCAAAGAAAAATTGTAGAAGAATCGATTGTGTTATATGAGTACGGGGAAAAAATTTGGGACCAATGTTCTGAGTGGATTATGCAATTGTAGCGAGAAACGAAGCATTGGAGGTATCTATGATTTGCAGAAATAATTTTAAAGGTTAGAGAGAGGGGAATCGAAACCATGTCTCCCCAGAAAGTGAAAATGGTTTTGGCCATGGGTATTGTTCCTCTTGGCTAACTGCCACTACTGTTGAAAAATGAAAATGAGAGAAGAAAAATACCCAAAAATCTTGTTAGTGGCGAAATGAAAAACAAGCCAAGTGGCAGGAGATGATAGCAAAACAAAACCAAATAGGTGATATGTATATTTAAGCATGTATAAAATTATACTAGCGGTTGATGTGAAAAGACTAATGCTAGCATTAATCTACCTATGAAAAATGTGAATGAATAAATACGATTTTAACCTTAGAAATGCGGTATCAACTTTAGATATCCATGTAATGTTGCTTCCATTTTGCCTCGATACATGTGAGGTTTTCAATAAGACCTTCAATTCAAAACTTTGGTTAAATTTTTGTAAAACCAAATTACTTTTTTTTTGTGAATTTGGTAGCGCCTCTCTTTTTCTATTTATATTTCTAAAGCAAGTTACAAAATTATAAACTCCAATATATAGCCTCAATCTGCCCGTAGGAAACAAGGTCTGTTGGCCATCTCAGTGCATGAAAAGCAAAACAAAACATAAAAAGTTTCATTCTTCCATGTCTAGCATGAGCTATCTGTTCTACTACCGAAATATCTACATACTGGGAAAATAAACAGAGTTCATATAAGCCCGATAATATCATAAAAAAACATGATAAAGAAAATAGCTACTATTCAGATGAAGAGACAGGTGCTGGAGCTTTCAGTGTAGATCCTGGCATGTCAACTTGCTGTAGTTGCTAGAGTTGCTTCTCCATGCGGCCAACCCGATCATCCAATCTGCTAATTATGTTAGTTGCCTAATATTGAGTGATCTTAATATGTTGCAGTTGATCCTGTATGTGTTGCATCATGTCCAGCAGGCAGAGTTCAATGTTTGTTGGGTCATACTGAGCGTGACTGGGATTAATACTCTGTATAGCCTTTGCTAGAAGGCTCTTTAGGATCCAATACGTGTGAATGGTCTGCTGAAATAGCGTGAGTCGACCCCTGGTGTTGCCAGGATCGGTGATGAAGTCTAAGATTTCTGCCTCTGTTTCATTATCTTCCGGGTCAGTCTGGATATCTTGTTCCCATCCTCTAATTTCCTGACGAAAAGTGGTTGAATTCCCCGTAACATAGTTGGCTGCCAAATTCTCAAGAATCTCTAAGTTTGATTTTTGACCGCGTTTCTTCGTAGTTTGTTCACACTGGACCTGTTTCCCTTTATCAGACTAAGCGTTTGGCTGACGCTTCCCCATAGTATATAAACACCTATATTTCAATACAAACAGGCATGAAAACGTGAAGAGAGAGTGAGCAACATCATGGGACCACCCTGCACGAAACCTCTGAACATCGACAGTGCATCGACCTGACAAGCAAGAAACTGACGAGGAAGGCACTATTGACCACTGAACCAAATGACTAAGACAACGAATGAAAACATTTTGAATACACGAAGAGCCAAATACCAAGAGCCTTATCTCCCAATTCCAAGACCTGAAGCCCTGAGCTAACTTAGCCTGGATGAATTGTAACAGTACCAACCTCATGCCAAAACTAGTGTTCGCGTTAGCAGAATTGACAGGAACAGGGGTGAGCACAGGGTCCATAAGAGTGGCGGAGGGCAGCTGGAAATTATCACTGTCGAAACCCCTGTACAGAAAAAACAGAAAATACCAAGAACAGAATTGACTCTTATTGTCCCAGTGTTCATAATTTTGACACCACCTATAAGCGCCAACCACACCGCTTGCACTGTTAATAACCACGACAATTACCCAACTCCAAGGGCCCCCTACTCTACCCACAGAATTCAATCCTAGCGGCCGCAGGGTGCGAGACAGGAGTAGCCTTACTTTGGACCAAGAATTTATCTGAATTACAACAGTATGAAGTGGTTGGGCTTGGAAATTGCAAGGGTCTCGGAAGCATGGTTTTACAGGCTTCGGAGAGGGAGTAACATGACCAATGACCGTTAACAGAACCAAAATCGCCATATGATACACTATCCCAGACAAGACCATCCCAATTGCAACCGTGAATACAAGAAATAAACCAAATACATACCCCCACTGAGTTGAGCTGCTGACAGATTGAAAAATGCTCGGCTTTCTCCCCGGCTGCCTCCAGACGCTTGCATGCAAAGAGCGATGTGTGAACGAATGGAGGGAGGGAGGCGAGCCACTTACCATAACTAAAACATTCCTTCCGCAACCTGACAGGACAGGCTGGCCTTCCTACAACATTATTAAAGGCTGATCTTTCGCGTACTGCCATAATCTGTAATTCCAATGCGCCATTATGAAACATAATTGTGCGAAGGACGAGCAACCGCCATATTTCACCTCTTATGATGCTCTGCCGGACGGGTGTACACCCTGATCAGGGGTTTGGAGATCCTTACTTACAATCATTTGAAGAGAGTGGATTTCCACATCCCATATGGCATTAGTGGGGTGGCCATCTATGGGCCGTTCAATAATTCAATTCGTAAAATCAAATTACAAAATTCAAAGTTGGGTTAAGTTTTAATAAAAAGGTCGGTCAATGCAAATTAATATAAATTTAAAGCTCAATCGAGCTCTATAGTCTTTTAATTGTCGTTGGAAGAGACTAATAATAAGGAAAAAATTCTAATATTTTTGAATAAAAAAACTAAATAGCATAAGTTTATTTTAAACCTAATTGAGTTGGCATACATTTAGATAAGAAAATGCTATAAGCAAAAACTTAATTTTTTTTTTTAACATACACAATAAAATGTCACAATTTTATTTGAAACATGGTTGTTGGCATGCATTTTAAATTTATAATTATATCAAGCCACTTAGATTGTATTATTAATCAATAAAAAATTTCAACATTCATCAATTAGAAATAAAGAAGAAAAATACTACAAAAAATAGTAAAATAATTTTGTTATTTAAATTTATTATAAATTGAACATTATTTTAAAAAATATCTTAAATATGTACATATCAAATCTTAAATATGTATATCTTAAATATGTTTTAAGCCACTAATGATTGGCTTAGTGCATGGTCATTAAGGATTGCGGCATGGCATACCCACATGGTAATGGTACTAACTAGGGTACTTAGGGTGCATTTAAAACCCTATAGTACCGTAAATATTGCTTGCCTACCAAACAGAGGTCAGGAAAATTCTAGAGGTGATGTTTCCGAAAACATGTTGGGTCGTCGGAGGTCAAGAAAAGTTTAGAAGTGATGTTGCGGGAAATATGTTGGGTAGTCAGAGGCCGAAGGAATCCACAGATGCATGACTGGATGTATGGGTTGTCGCGAATCTATAGTTTGGAAGGCATGCTCCAATGCAAAACTAGGGATAAGATAGTCAAATACTATGTCCAAGTTCCCCAAGAAGCCGAATCAAAGCCCGCATTGGAATTAAAACCCCATAAACTAGCACGCTCCTCCAGACTATTGGTTTGAAGATGTCTCAATTCTATAAATTGATCACTTAGTCAGAGTTATAACAACAATCAAAGTGAAGGGTGTGAGGTTCAAACTCATCAAGGCATGTATAATGCGTTATTCTTCCAACTTCTTGCCCCAAATATGTGAATATTCATAGTGTGCTAAAGAAAATAATAATGATAGTTGGAATGGTGGAAATTTGCATATAGTTTTGGGAGTTTGACTGTGTTCTCATTGTTATTATTAAGATATAATATCTTATAATTAGTAGTATTAATGCACTAAGATAACCACCCAATAGAGTTGTCATGATTTCATTGTGTCTAATTACATTGTAGTTCCATACAAGTCTGGTGGTGCATACTATATATAATTTGCAACATGTAGATCAGAAAACATGGTTTGTTTATTGCTTGGGACTTTAAAACATAGAAATATAAAAAAATTCGCAATAGATAAGGGGATTTATTTGTACACGATGTGACAGTAGTAGTTCCTATTGATGATGAATCTATTCCAAGTTGTTGTCACTGAATGCAAAAGAAGCAAACAATACTTTCTTAAATTCTTATTTTCGTCAACATGGAAGATTTTTTTCGTCAAATGAAACATTGAATTACATAGTTTACACCAAAATTTGTTTGGTAGTTGAAACTCTCAGTTACATAGTTTCCACTAGTCCTAGTCACGCTCCTTTTATATCTTCCTCCCGGGACCCATTTCGAATCTCTCCCCATCCTTGTGTACTAAATCCTTCAATTCATGCGCTAAGAAAGCTTTTGCGCAGGAAAAATAATTATTCAAAAACCAAAATACTCCTGTCACACCTCCAACTTAATACTCTCATCCATGTAAAAGTAAAAAATTTTTATTTTAAATATTTGTTATATTTATTTGGCTTTAGTTTTTTTTTTTTTTGGTAAGTTGTGCTAATCAATTAATTTCGAGAACATAAAAATACATATGATACAGGCAGGGTTGGTAAGCTGTGGTTAACCAATCCCTGCCTTTGTAACGTTGTTTCTAGGCTGCCGCGGGGGAGGAGCCTGGCCCAGACAAAACTTGAAAATGAGCATTACATTTTTCGCAGTAGCGCTGATGCATCTAAGAGCTAAAGAGTAAAAAATAATAGAAAATTCCTGCGGGCACAAATGACAAAAAACAGAGTAAAACTGAACAGTTGTGCAAAAATTATTCATCGTCATCATCACTGCAATGGGGGTTCTCCTCGTTTATGGGACAGGCTGGAGCCTGTGCAACAACCACTTCCATAGTAGCTTCCACTTCGGCAAAAGTTCGCTTGGGGAGATTTGCAGGAGCGCAGAGGATGGGGGAGTCTGGGTCTACTCTTTCAGGAACCTTCGTCCAAATGTCGTCGGAGTCCATAATCCATATATTTGTATCCTCATCAACCTACGCAGGACTATTCATGGGAGCTAGCATGCAATGCAAAGAGGGAGCTTTGGGAGAGGATGTGGACCTCTACACGCCTCGAATTCCCCTTTGCGCTGGTTTCCTAGAGGATTCTGCTCACTTCTCGGGAGCGGATTGATGGCTAGCAGTGGTGTTGGATGAGGAGCCTTCAATTCATTCAAGGCATTTATCCTCACCACGATGGTAATGACCCGGGAGGGCCCCTATTTGACCACCGCGAATAGTGCATTGGCGTATTCTAGGGGCCATTGCGCACCTAGGAGAGGAGGCGGGAGTGACACTGGGGCTAGAGAGGCTGCAAAGGCTAGGGTTTAGGTGTGCAAGATGCAGAGAAATAATCATAGGGAGTCTACGCAACTCTTCTCTAGGTGTGAGACTTCGCAACTAATTGGAATCAGTGAGCATCCAGATCAGAAGGAGGAGAGCTAAATGCAACGAAGATAGATAAGGGAGGAAAGGGGCCGAGGTCTGGAGGACAAACAGGTGTGAGGATGAAGTTTGTCAGAGTGGAAATGAATTATATTCGCATGGTATTATGTGTGGAGCTCAAGCAGATGAGCAGGCGCAGAGGTGTAGGCATAGATGCAATGCTGATTATACATCATGGACATTAATGGTGGTATGGGCAAGGTGATGATCAGGGTCAGGTGACACAATGCCTATCCGATCTGTGTTATCTCTGGTTCTGCGAGGAACGTGCGAGGAGTTAACGGTAATTGGATCCGCTGCAAGTGGGGAATTGCGTTGGAGATTTCTGCAGTCCGTATGAGTTGAGATTTGATTGTCACTTGTGTCAATCGTGTCACCCACATCCAGGGACTTATTTGGCTTTAGTTAGAACTTATAACACATGGAAAACAAATTATACTATTGTTAATGGTTTCCAAGCTTCTGTGGTTGTCGCTTATTGAAGAAATCTCTGGATTTTCCATAGTGTTATAAAACAATTTTTGACATTTCGAATCACAATGGGGATCCATCTTCAGAACGAGATTCGAATTGAAGTTACCCTATCCTTTCAGCCTTCTTTCATTCTTCAATTCAACTCTTGTCCTCAAGATGTACCCCCTTTGGGATTCGAAACGTCGACAATTTTTTTATAACACCGTGGAAAATCCAGAGATTTCCTCAATATACTATTGTTTTTACAATTGAGAAAGTACACAATCGATAATGAATTATGTCAATCAGTAAAGAATGGTTTAGGGATCACGGTGGTAACCTTGTAACTTATATGATTTCCAACATTTTCTTACATTAACATATTTAATCGGTTGTTTATTTACAATAAAACTTATAATTGTGACCGTATAGTCTGGCCCATTGGGGTGGTCATTTGCACTAACCCAGGTGGAGATTAACCATACATTAATTTATTGAAGTTAAGCTTGAATATATCTAGTTGAAATTTTTGAATGCCTCCACCAATTGTCTCGAGATGCAAACATGTCATGAAGATCAATGGTTCGTGTTGCAGCCTCAAGATCTAAAGTGTGGATTCTCCCAGGGTGGTTGAGGTAACAAAAACCCTAGCTCGACGCCGCAGAAAGATAATTATGTTCTCGATTCTTCCTTGGAATGTGGCTCTGCAACTCCTTCGACCATATAACCCCTGCACCATGGTAAGAAGCTCCACTGCAAGTGTGGTAGTTAATTAGCTTTAACTTATTCTTCTTAAGCTTGTCGAATTACTAAGTGTTCGCATTTCTTTCTAGTTTCAGCGAGGAATATGACAATACTAGTTGGGGAGTGTGGGTTACCTTGTGGGTTCAGTCCAACTTAGAACTGGCTCGAGACTTACGTTTGCAGGCCTTGCTTTAAGGGTCAACTCAAGTTCATCAAAGACTTTTAGGTATTGAGAAGCTGGCTGAGAGTTAAATATTTCCTAAATTTTTTTGCTTATGCGCTCCAGGTAACTTTGTTAATTTCAATGAAAATTTAAATATTTTACTGTTGTTCCTCTTCTTGCATAAGGTTTGTTTTATTTTCTTATTGATGTTAATTTTATGCCGCATCTTGAAGTCAACAAGTAACATTTATGAGGTTAACCTCTTGATTCGCGACGTTCCAGTGGGTAGCCTCTCCAAAATTAGGTTAGCACCCACTAAAAATTTCAACTCGGTCTTGCTCTATCGGTTCAGATACCCTTAGCCCGGTTGTGACCATGATTCAAATATCTAAAGGTTTTTATGAAACGAAATCTATGTATCTTTTTGTGCAGGACTATTTTTCGGCACCTAAGTGTAGGATGAAAGTCTTGTCTCTTTCTTTTATTGTTCCACTGCCCATTAATGGAAGGGTTATGATATTTTGGCTAAATTAACTAGGTATGGTGTCGATTTATAAATTTCATTATTTTGTGTCTACAGACTATAATAGAGAGGTTCCCTTTGTTATTTACTTAAAAAAAAACAATATCGTGTACAACCCAAGTTATGCCATGTACTATTGTTATATATTTGGTCTGTAAGGCATATATCTATTTATAGATGTGTAATTTCAGTTCCCATGCCAATACATTATCTTTCAGTTTTGTGCATTGTTAATTTAGTTTTTTCTTTGCTCAATATTATACATAATATTTTTCAAGTAAAATCAATAATCTTAACTCAATGTTTGAATAATATCTAGTCTCAATTTTTGTTTTATCCTTAGTCATACATAAAAGAAAATATATGAATGTGAACCTCTTTCTTGATATAGAGTAGAAGAGACAGTTTCCGACATTGGCCCTAGAGCAAAAATTCAAAAACTAACTCTCCACCTTCTCGGTCATAACCTACTTACTCCATTGGTTCACTTAAAGTAATTTGTGGGATATCAACTTTTCTAGCTTCTATCTATAACTTTGTTGTACATTTCTGCAATGACTATGGAATTGCATTTATAATTTTGTTTCCAAGCTTCACAACTATTATCCTTGTGTGCCGCTTGTGGTAAATTCTACTACTATTTCTCTGCATATTCACTCTATCAAAGGTCATGATACCTTTTGACAAACAATTAGGTTTTACCAGTTTATATAGTTTTTAATCCTTGTTGCTGAAAATGGTTTAGTTGATGTTTCTCTAATTTTGAGTGACATGTTTGAGCAATAAATATATATAACAAAACAATGTCGGCTATACTCTCAACAATATATACAATAACTATTATTCTTGAACAACACATACATTAACTAGTATTTTCCTAACAGATATACCTTACTACTGTAATTAACCACCAGTAAACAATGTATACAATAAATTTATGAACAATAAAGAAAAATAATATTTCATACCAGTATTATCCTTTTGGTGGTCACAACCAAGAAACAAGGAATTTTTCTTCCCAACCAATTGAGATTAGTCTACTTACTGAATCTCCCCCTATGCTCACCTTGCTTGTCGGGTAAGTTTTCCATAACTTCCTTGTTCATATGTTTTTCTTACAACCATCTGGTCCGAACCAGATTTAGGTGAAGGTGTTCTAAGTTCAAGGAAGGTTTGGGTTTTCCTCTCGCTAGCCAATAGGAAAAATAAAATAAACCAAAAAGGAAATACTCAGGAGCAGTTTGAGAAGGTAACCACCTGACCCATAATTGTTCAACTACCCTTATAGGTGGTCTCCAACAACTTCATTTTCATGTAACCTCCTATGTACATAAACATTTCATTTGTAGCATACACACACACACACACACACAAATTCATACCCTTACATGGTCTATCAAGTAACATAATGTTCAATTTTAACCTATGTGAAAAAATAATAATTACAACTACTAAGGGAGATGGCATCTTCCCCCTCTCAAGAAGAACACCATCCCGATGTTCCCTCAACCACATAACAAATTTGGGTATGCATTTTTCATAAATTTCTCATCCTCCCAAGTAGCCTCTTCTAGGCTAAATTGCTTCTACTACACTTTAACTTGGGTGATAGCTTTCTTCCACAACATTACTTCTCTTTGTTCGAGAATACATAGTGGTTCGACCAAAAACTATCCATGTTGTTCTACCTATACATCCACCATACACATTCCATATTAGTTTGTGTGTGTGTGTGTGTGTGTATAGTTTCAACTGATTCAAAATTATTCATATAGATATTCCATTGCCACTTTTACCTGTATGTTTTTCTAATCAATTACATGTCTACAAATATGTTCGTTTATATATATATATATATATATATATATATATATATATATATATATATATATATATATATATATATATATATAGATAGCGAGACATGAAATATATTATGAACATGTATGTGGCTAGGAAGGGCTAACTGATATGCCATAGGCCCAATTCATGCTAGAATCTGGAATGGACCACAAAATCGAGGAGCCAACTTAGCACAACTTCCCCAACGAAGAGTGCTTTGGACTTGACTTGAAAATACACATGTTCCCCAACCTCGAACGCTCGATAAGTATGCTTCCTATCAACATACATTTTATGCCTATCTTAGGCAGCTTTTAAGTTTCCCCTTACCTTCCTAACTGCCTCTTCCATCTCCTTCAATAAATCTGGTCATAATGTCATTTTATCCTCTAGGTCACTCCAATTACCCGATGTCCTACATAAATTTCCATATAATACCTTGAATGGGCTCACTGTAAAAGAAGTATGATAGTTGTTATTATATGCAAACTCTACTAATGAATATAGTCTTCCCACTTAGCTTGTTGTTGCATTACGTACATCCTCAACATATCCTAATTTTCCTGGTTCACTCTTTTAGTCTGCCCATCGATTAGTTTTAATAGATTCAAAACTATTCATACAAATATTCCATTACCACTTTTACCTATATGTTTTTCCACTCAATTAAATGTCTACGATCATATATATATATATATATATATTGAGACATGAAATACGTTATGAACACGTATGTGGCTGGGAAGGGCTAACTGATACGACACAGGCTCAATTCCTGCTAGAATCTGGAATGGACCACAAAATTAGAGAGCCAACTTAGTGCAACTTCACCAATGAAGAGTGATCTTCTTGAGCTTGAATCGAACATACACATGTTCCCCAACCTGGAACTCTCGATAATTGTGTTTCCTATTAGCATATGTTTTCTACCTATCCTTGGAAGCTTTTAAGTTTCCCCTTACCTTCTTAACTTCCTCTTCCATCTCCTTCAATAAATCCATTCCTAACATCAATTTATCCTCTGGGTTGCTCCAATTACCCAGTGTCCTACATCAATGTCCATATAATACCTCTAATGGGCTCATTTTAAGAGAAGTATGATAGCTATTATTATAGGAAAACTCTAGTAAATGAATATAGTCTTCCCACTTAGCTTGTTGTTGCACTATGTACATCCTCAACATATCCTCGATTACTTGGTTTTCTCTTTTGGTCTGCCCATTGATTTGAGGGTGGTATGATGTACTAAAATGTAGTTGAGTACTCAACCCATTAAACAAAACTTTCCAAAACTACTATGTAGACGAGGATCTCTTGTCTAAAACCACTACATTTGGTAAACCGTGTAATATACATATCTCTTTCATGAATATGTCGACAATTTTGAACTATGTTGAAGATATATTGCACTGGAATGAAATGAGAAGACTTACTAAATTTATCCACTACTACCATTATTGAATCATACTATTTCATTGTTTTAGGTAACCCTGTGATAAATTCCAAGGTAATGGTCTCCCATTTCCATTCAATAATGGGAAATGGATGTAATGGTTTTGCAGGATGTTGATGCCCTGTGTTTACCTGTTGACATCCTAAACACTTAGACAAGTATTCAGCCACCTCTCTCTTCATACCCAACCAAAATTACTCATTCCACTACAATGAAAATACCCTCTAGTGGAGGTTATAAAGGAGGTTTTTACTGTTATAAAATGGGCCAAAATTGTCAAAAAAACATTTGCTACAACATCCGTTTATGGTTACGGAGGTTTTGGTGGAGCTTTTAATGGAAATTCACCACAACTAAAAAAACTGGGTGACCAGAGGTTATTACAGATGTTTTTTTCATCGGTGTGCTACTAAGGTTTCAATGCACCTGTGCATGTCATCTAGACGGTAGCCCTGGGGCAGTCAAAGGTTCCTGCACTAGGCCCTTAAGGTATAAAACCGCACTGGGTGCAGTGTTGGTGATACAATGAACGGGGCAGTAACAATTGGTCTTGGGATTTGTGCAGTGCCCATAGGTCGTTGCAATGCACTAGTACGTAGACATATAGAAACACATCGGTGTGTCGTATAAGACAAATGCACCGATATTTATAATTGGTATTGGTATTTTTGCGGTTCCCATACGTCATACAAATGCACCGGTGCATATTCTCACATAAAATCACTAGTGTGCAATATCTCACAAATGCACCAAGATTTTTAATTGGTTTTGGTATTTGTGCGGTGCCCATAGGTCGTAGAAACGCACCAGCACGTTGCATCATACAAATGCACATGTGTACAGTAACTGACATGCACCAATGTTCATTTTGTATTTTTTAGAAACATCGACCTGTGACAGTGCAATTATTGTGATTTTTCTAAATTCATTATTCATCAAAAGTTGACACATCTTATAACAATATTCATATTAATTAAATTTTTATTAATGTATTTGAATGTGATGTTTGGATTAATTTGTTATATCATAACAAAATTATTGTTGTTTTTAAAATTCATTATTCATCAAAATTCGACACATATATATCTTATAAAAATATTCATATGAATTAAATTTTTATTAGTGCATTTGAGAACGACAATGGAGAACGCAATAGAATAAATTAAAACATATTTTATTATATATATATATATATATATATGAATAGTATAGTCTTTGTCATACAAAATGGGACAGTTATTGGTATCCCTTTGTCTTTCAATTGGGACACTATGTCCATTACATGAAACAAAACGTTTGATTTCATAGACAAATATTTCAAAAAATACAACGACTTGCTTTGATATCCAAACATAGTGATCATCATTCTTTGCTTGAACAACGGTAACTGCTATAGCTACTTCCATGACTTGGGCTAATTTCAAGAATGTTTTGTTCACGACGTTGATTGTTTTCTTCTTCTTCACCTTCCATCTACAAACATAAAAATAAACTAAAATGAGTGTATATACATTGGTAAGAATAATGAAAATTGCAATATTAAATCATATACATCAATGTAAATCGAAAATAAAAATGACGGACCATAGCAACAATTGACTCATAAACTATACAAATTCTTTCAAAACCATGTACCATGTCATCTTTTAAAATTTCATCTGTTGGCATAGTTTCATACTTTGTTTCCTACAAGTTATATACCCCATAACAAATCATATATTTAATATAAAAGATTTTTTTTGTTCTATTAATTATAGATGGATCTAAGTAAAACAAGATGGATAGATTCTTACAAATTTCACAATTAATTTTTGATATGCCAACATATACTCACAACCCATATTTAACCCAATTTCAATCAATTTGTCTGATGGTTCTTCTTTGTATGTTAGCATCTGTTTGAAGACATTCAGTGATGATTTTTGTAAAACAACTTAAAAAATACAAAATGAAATCTAGTTAATTTGTTGTAAGGAAGTAACAATTACTCACAAACTTAGATATCAACCATTTTATTCCTTGTCATCCTGTTGTATGTGCTGAATGGGTTCTATTTTCTTTTATTTTCTGCAAGAAAATTCTTCGAAATTAATTTCTAATGCTAAATTGTTTATTTATTGTACCTATTGATCGAAAAATTCAATGATTACATAATACATTTGAAGCACGTTGTTGTTGAGATGGATCCTCCTGCGATGCAATTTTGTCCATTTCTTTGACCATCTCCTTGTACACCTTTTTATACATTCCTACTAGCATATTCCTGATATCGGCTCATTCAACTTTTGAGATTTTCATAATCTGCCTGAAAATGTAACATGACAATAAACTATTTAATTTTTATATTGATATATGAAAATTAAATATAACAAAAGTGATATTTATAAATAATTCTAGACAAACATTTAAAGGAATATTACTTTTTCATTCCTTCTTTTTTGTTGTTGTATGTTTTTGCTATTAAAACTCTGACATGTCTCATTAACCAATTCTTTGGAAACTCTTCTTGTAGTTTAGATAAAATTTGGTTCTTGGAATCATTGGATTTGTTTTTGTATTGTAAGTGGAAAGAACGTCTATACATTCATTCCACTAGATCTCTCAAAATTTTGTAAAAGTTTTTCCCCCTTTTGTTAACCTCCAACACCACTCCAGATGAGCTAAGGAGCAATTCATTTTCATTTTCATGTTCTATTTTTTTCTTTTCTTAGAACAACATTCCTTTTCTGATTTGTTGGTCTTTGTACAACATTAAATAGATGTGAATTAATAGACTTCTTGACACATGTTATCTAATAATTTTAAGTATATTGTTAATAGAAATTAAAAAAAGAAACTCATATTGGATCAATAATATTTTTTCATTCACCCGATTCATCCTTTTGCAATTTTGTCCATCAAAATTTTATGCTCTTCTGGTCCTAGATTAGAAATAACCTTATCGAGCTTCGTCATAATACACAGTAAACAATACATAATAGTTAAACTTACATATAGTTCAAAAATAATATTCTTTGTAAAGAATTTACAAAGAACTTTCCTTTGTTTCTTTTCTTGATGTGTTATCAGTATTTTTGTTACTTGATCTCTTGTCACTCATTTCTTTATCAATATGAAACTTGTACCATATCATTCATTAATATATTTATAAATAAATTTTCAACTTTCCAAGTAAAAAATAAATCTCAAGAAACCGGTGTGCCTTTCATGATGTACACGCCAACATTGGTATGTGGGGGGTATAATAAATGCACCGCACAAACAGTATAATAGACCGTACGGTGCTATCCTTGTAACATAGCGCACTAGTGTCCTATTTTAGATATAGCGCACTGATTAAAAAAAATTGTTTTTAAATTTTTTATAACACAGTACTTGTGTGGTGCGTTGTATAATACAGCGCACCGATACGTTAGGTTATGCAGGGCGCACCGATAAAAAAAATCCATTGTTTTTTTAAATCACGCAAGGGCCGAATGGGTTGGGATCCAACTATGCAAGTTATCTTGTGGGTTGGATGTCAATATAAAATCAAAAGCCCTAATTCTGAAATCACAGAAACAGGGAGAAGAAAGGGCATGAAAAAAAAATCAAGGGTCTAAGGTTAAAATAGATAAAACTGCAGAAAAAGTAAAAAAAATAATCAAATTTAATCACGAGATCATTTGAAATTCTATGCTACAGGGTTTGAATCACCAGAGGTTTGGTTTATGATTGTATGAATACTTATGTTCGAACGTATTTCGCTGCTCCACAGTGCTCTCTTGCTCTCTTGCTCCAAGTATGTATCCTGCAAATCTTTGGCTGAAAATTTTAGCAAAAATGGTGAAATAATGAAAAGTGCTTAGTATTTAAAGAATTGTTTAATCAAATTAGATTTTCGAAAATATTTTGTCGCCCATTTTTCAATTTGCCATTTTTTTTTCACTTAAAGAAAATAGAGTTGCGCTTTTTTTATTTTCGTTTATTCGTCACCGGTGCATCACTTAATATCACCACACTGGTGCATTCATTGGTAACACAACACCGGTGCGTAGTAATTAAAATGGACCGATGCACAGTAACTAGAACACACCAGTGCGATTATCTGTACATTAGCACCAATTTACTGTTGAGTTACCAAAATTACTTTTATGTGTGTACACCAAAATTAGACATGTTGGAAATGTACATTTTTCTATGAAAATATTTGGGCCATTTATTTTCCAAACTACACCTCTTCTTCTTTCAAAAAAAGAAACTTGAACCTTTCCATAACTTGCAACAAGAAAAGGTGCCCCATGATCTGCTTGCTCATTTTTAATTTCTTCCTCCATCTTGGCATCCAATTTCCTCTATTCTCCTTTGTGCTTTCTATCTTGATCTTAACAAAATTTATACAATCTCTGTTTTACAAGAAACTGACCTTGAATGTTCTGGGAGCAATGACAACGAGTCCTTCATTCTGCATTTGTTAGCAGAAGAAGACCGATTTTCGACTAGATGATGCAGTTATTACATGTGGAGGAAATGGTTACTCGTAGAAAATGAATATAGGGTTGAGCATAGGAAAGACATTGCAAAATGGGCTATTACATTAGCTTTTCCAATGGGAAACTGATTTGCAAGTGGAAATATGGTAGCTGTAGGTATCTATGTTTTTCTTCCCACATAAATGGTACTCACTAGATTTCCATTTATAATACAAGCAAACTTTTTACTGGTTTCATCCAGAGAAAGCATCATTTTCAATAACAACTAGAACCAGGGAATCCTTAAATGTATCTCGTTCGCATTTTGTTTGACATTTCGTTCTTTGATAAGTGTTAATTCACCTATATTTTCAAAAATTTGGATTTTTGGGTACCTTCCATGTGATATTACTCGTTATCCACATGACCACAGCTCATACAAGTTAGAGATGCCATTCAGGTTCAATTGAAAGTTGAAGATGTGATTTTATGCGACGTCGGCTTTGCCGGTAAAAGTTTATGTAAGCCAACCGAAGCTTGGACAATACTCTGGCTAGCTGCTTTTAAACACATTCTAGAAAATATTTCCCTTCATGGGACCTACCAACATGATCAACAACGTCAATTGATCTTTCTTTGTTGTCCTTAAGGGAATGAGAGTCCTTCCCTTCATGGTGCCTCTTGGCTTTATCAACTATCTCAATTGATCTTTCTCTACTATCCAATATTTCCCTGTCATCCTTATAAGAATGATAATCATTACCTTCATGTGATCTCTTAGCCTATTCAAGAGACTTAATTGATCTCTCTCTGACATCCCTTAGCAAATAGGACTCCTTGCTTTCGAAGGACCCTTTCACCTTGCTAGTCGCCAGAGCGTCGACAGGTATTTCTCTGCTATCAACTCTGCTCTCCCTTTCTCCATCATGGGACCTCTTAACCCTATTGCTGACCTCTACCGAGTGCTCTATGTTGGTCTCAACTGAGCTTTCTCCATCGCCCTTCTCAGATTTTTCATAAATATTTTTCCTTTTGTACTCTGTCGAGCTTTATAGCCGTCTGCATCCCTGTAAGCATCTTTGTCCGTCTTTCTGTTTGAATCACTCATTTTCTCTGCTATAAACTTCTCAGCCGAAATTCAAACTCTCGTCTTTTAAAACCCTCATCTCCTTAGAACAATTCTTGCTCGCGATTCAAACCATCCGCTGCTACAATACTACACTTTACAGAATAAATTTTCCTTCTTAGAAAATATATTTCAATGACATACCTAGTTTGTGCAAGGTTTTATTTAACCCCATTCTGGTGCGCTGGGTTTTATAGGTGCACCGTTACGGTTTTGTAAGATCGAGGTTTATGTTTTGGCGCGATGTTTTATAACACACCAGTGCGGAAGAGTTGTGAATCACCGGTGTGTCTTAGTGCTAAAACACACCGGTGTGGGTTATGATGATAAGAGCACTTGACGAAAAACTAGGAATCTCCACTAGAAATGGCGTACTGTATAAAGATATTTTTTTTTTCTATGTAAGATCATAATAAAATAATGATAATTCTAAAGTACATGAATTTATTTTTCTAAACTTTATTACGTTACAAAAATTCATATTATTCTAGATTTATTATTTTACAATTATTTACAAATTTAAAAATTTTAATATAATCATTTCACATTAATATAGTTAAAATTTTCACATTAATACAATTAAAATTTTACAAATATTTTACATACAATTACAATTAAAATTTTACAAATATTTTACATACAATTAGAATTAGAATTAGAATTACATTTACAAGTACAATTACAATTTTACAAATATTTTACATACAATTACAACTAAAATTACAATTACAAATTACAAATACAATTACAATTTTAGAATTTTACATACAATTACAATTACAATTACAATTTTACATTTTGTCATATATAAATTACAAATAAATTACAATTACAATAATTTCACAACAAATTAAATATTACAATTACAATTAAAATTTTACATTAAATATTTTACATACAATTACAGTTAAAATTACAATTACAAATACAAATACATTTTTACAATTTTACATACAATTAAAATTTCAATTTCAATTACAATCACGACATAATATTTAATAAATATCATGTTCATTTAATATTAAATTAATTAATAAACATCACGACCATAATAACCATCGTACAAACATCATATTCGACTAAAAAACACATTCAAATTCGCTAACATCATCGTGATCATGATCATCTAACAAAACACAATTAACATTGTATAACATCATCACAACACAAACATCAAATATACATCTCATGTCAAATAACTCATGCTATCAAATGCACATCTATATGCAAGCAGCACATTAAATGAACATATCTAACATGACCTAAATATATACACATTATGATGATCACCAACATGTAAATTAAGTACAACTGCAACATGAACATAAAATACATGGACCATATATATATATATATATATATATATATATATAATATATATATATATATATATATATATATATATATATATATATATATATAATTGAATAATGTTAAAAATATACAACTATAATATAAATGTCATGGATCAGCTGGTGGTACAACATCAATAGCAGTACTACTCGAGCCCTGCTCAGTCGATGGTGTAGCCTCGACAGTCGATGGTGTAGCCTCGACAGTCGATGGTCCAGCCTACTCATTATCATGAGTATTGATGGATGCTGCAGGCTGCTGACTGAACGTGGCCGATGGTCCAACCTCATCTCCATGATGACTACTGCTAGATGCTAGTGGAGGCTGCTAGCGCGAGGTGAACGATCATGAGATGATGAGTCGCTGCTCATGAACCATCGATCACGTGCTGCATCTCGACCATGCCCATAACATACAACAGTCCTCCTCAGCCACGTAACTAAGGTCGTAACTCCTATGACATGTCGCATCAGGCTATACATGTCATGCGGCATGCCTCTCCACATCTGCAATAGCTTACCATCGGCCTGTATGTCTCTCATATGAGCGGTCCTGATGCTCGCCTCAACAATCAATGCAGTGAGTTGGTCACCCAACTCCATCCTGTATATAGTATCAAGTCGACCATGCTTAGAAAAAGGCGGTACCGATGCACCAGCAGTAGCAGGTCTCTCTGCACTAGCCTCCTGATGATCCTCAGCAACTGGCATGCCCTGATCGTCACCAGGATCCACACCTAGATCGTGTGGTGGTGTCGGAATGTCCTCGCCATCAAAAGAGCCAATGTCTACAAAATATATACAAGTACACAACAATAATTAAATAATTTCATTACACAATTTAATAAAATCAAGTTAAAGAACATGTTAGAATAAATTGAAATAAAACAGTAATATTACTTCTATCATTTGGTAGCTCATTATCTGTTAAGAAGATGTTGGCACACCCTTGCCAATCTAATCTAGCATAAGGATAGGGGGCCATAATGAAGGGACGTAGTTCTTCAACATTCGCTAGCAACTCTAGTGCATCATGCAATATCCTCGTTGGAAACATAGTCTTGCCCCTCTTGGGCATCATCTACCCCCACATGTGCATGCATGCCTCAAACATCGGCCTACGAGGATACCGAACAAAAGTAGGTCTTGTGTCCAGAAACCTTTCAAAAAAATAAACAAAACAACTCTGAATCAAAAGGTAGGTTGACCCTCCCTTGTGGATGAGCACGACATCTATCTAAGGCTGTACAAAACTACCGCAAAAAAAGGGCAGACCACCTGACAAGTTGTGGCTCCTGTACTAAAGAATCAACATAAATATAGAAGCGAGCAACAAATTCATTTCCCATCATTCGTGTTGCGTGAAATGATCAAAATGAGAAGTGAGAGGCACTGCACCTCCTCACTACCAAATGCACCAATACGTAACTGACCTCTAGCGACCTGAAAATCTACATGAGACAGTACTGATGCTCCAATGTATCTCTGGGAGTACATTAAATGACTCCCTGCTACACAGCTAGCTGGAACCTTTGGGAATGAGGGAAAATCCACCCCTCTCCTCGATAGCCCTGTAATGAAATATATATCCTCCTTAGTGGGTATGTACCACTGGTTAGGACCAACCTGGAAAGCATGTCGATGGGCATTCCACTTGCGGATAAGATGTCTCAAAAACACACCATGGCCCTTTAGGGAAGTAACCTCCTCATAGAACTTGAGGAGGCCTACCTGCCTTAGGAGCCCCTAGGTAACTATTGTAATAGGGCTAGGGTACACATTTCTCTCCCTCTCTCGTGCCTCCCACAGGCGAACTATGTCATACTGCTTTGCATGTTGTCGTTGTTGTTCCCCTTCTTATTTCTGAATGATTGAAATATTAAATAATATTTTTTTATTAAATGAAATATGTACTTAGGAATATACATATATCATTTTTTTGGAAAAAAAAATAGTCGGTGTGCCACAAAAAACAATCATGCACTGGTTCTGGTGCGTCTTTTGCTTGTCGCGCACTAGGGGCAGTGCCCCAGATGACATTAAATGCACTGTAGGCAGTGCACTTGAAAATTTTCAAATCACCGTTGACTATGTATGGTGTGAGGAGTGCAGTGCGCTGACTAAAATCTATGCCTCGATGCGTATAGTTCTGTCAGCGCGTTGACTTCCTGACTAATTACATAGTCAACAGTGCGGAATTTTACCAGGCCGCACCATTGACCCTATCGGAATGCCAAATGTCGTGTGCTGACTAACACCAAGGCAAATATTTCCATCAACGAACTGCATTGTCGCTATTCCACATGGTCAATGGTGCGACCAGCTAAATGACCGCATCACACTTTTTTTAAAATTTTAACATAACGCGATTCACCTTTCTGTACCACCCCGGAAATGGTTTGGATACCATCAGAACCAGTTGCGGTGCGGCCTGTAAATTTTACAGGCAACACCGCTTACTAATGCGAGCTGAACAGCTCGAGCGCACTGCGCGAATTTTTTTATTTCTTTTCTTTTAAAAGGTTAATTTTAAGGGTATTTGAAATTCTAATCCACTAAAAAGCTTAATTATGGAAAAACAAGAAAAATATGTATACATTTCGCTATCGAGGAGGCATATTTGCTACAGAATTTGTAAAAGAAAATTTTCCCACCGTTTTGCAAAATGCAATCTGGAGATTGGTGGGCAATGCACAACAGTAGTGCGTGCAATGGGTGCAATGGGAGCATCGATGTCAGGGTGGCTCAGAAAAGGATAAACTGCACCGGTGCTTGAGAGCTCTGGAGCATTGAGAAAAGTGAAAAATGCAATTTTTTAGTCATAATTTTTTTTTATTTAACCCTGTTCCGGTGCGCGGGGTTTTATAGGCGCACCGATGCTGTTTCTTAATAGCGCACCAGGCGATTTCTATTTTGGCGCGGTGTTTTATGATGCACCGGTGCAGAAGATTTGTAAATTACCAATGCTCTATAGTAATACAATGCATCGGGCGGGTGTGTACAGAGTGCACAGTGTCCAGTGTGCCAATGTTTTGTGTGCACTAGTGCAGTTTTGGATGATAAGTGCACCCAGCAGAGAACATTCGCAAAAACCTCCGCCCGCCAACCTCCTCTAGTAACCTCTACTAGAAACGGATGTATGGGGTATTTTTATAAGGGGTTTCTAAAAAAATATCCGCTAGAGGGTCTTTTCCTTGTAGTGTTCTTTAAGGCAGAGATAAATTTCAGGTATCCGAGGTGGGCAACATAGGGACCTTTGTGACATTCATCAAGAATTAAATGTATAATGCTAATCTGGTTAGGAACACATATTATGTTATGATATATCAACATATTTTCCTTATCTATCTTGTACCCTAGCTGTCATTCATTATTGTTTAGGTTTCTTACTTTCTAACTAATAAACTAGTATTATCGATCCTTTCGCACTACCTCCTTAATTTGTTCCTTAGAAGCTGTTTCAACTTTACTAAATGAGATTTCATACACGAAATTTAGTTTTCTGCTCAAACCATCCCCTACTTGATTTTTGTTTCCCTTCAAATGCTTGATTTTAAATTCAAATTCATTAAGGAAGGAAACCCAGTGGGCTTGTCTTGCTTTCAAAGTGGGTTGCTTAAAGTGATTTTTCAAACTGATGTGATATGTCATCAGTATAAGCCTTTTCCCAAGAAAATAATGTCGCCACATTTTAAGGGCGTATATTACAACTGTAAATTCCAGATCATAAACTGAGTAATTTTTTTCATCCTCCTTAAGCTTCTCAGATTCATATGCAATAACTTGAGCTTCCTACATAAGAACCCCGCCTACACCCTCCTTACAAGCATCTGTGAAAACCGTAAACTCCTTATTTGGATAAGAATTTCTTAAGTAGGAGGAATAGTAAGCATTGTTCTAGCTGCTTAAAACAATGTTGACATTCAAATGTCCATTTAAAATTATTTCATTTCTTTTGCAAAGAGGTAATGGGATAAGCCACCTTTCAAAATTCTTCAATAAGTGATCAGTTGCTAAAAAATATGATACAAATTGAAAGTTGTTGCAATTATGTGGAACTTGAATGAATGCAGAGATGGTGTCATTATGAATCCATCACAATTCATTTCATGGAAAACCGACACTGTATTCTATCGGAATTGAGTTATGTTCATTTTCCCAAACAAGAAAAATTTTGGCAAAAATTGTCCAGCCAGCCCAGTCAGCAGTCTATACAGCTCATTGGACCTCCTGACTAGACATTGTTGACTAGGCTCGTTGAGTCAATTAGGTCTCGCCACTTGGACAGATTTCATTGGTTGGTGTGGGTGAAATCTATTGGTTGGATTGTGGCCAACCACATGCTGCCATGTGCATTAGGGGAATTTTGAGGTCTAAAATGGGCCTCCTAAGAAAAATTTATAACCAAAATAAAAATTTATAAGAACTAATACGATTCAAGATGATGATGTCAACCATGGGGGATGATTCACCATTTTTAAAGTAAAAGGGTAAAAAGATTAAAAAATAATAAAATAATAAAACTACCTTTTCAACTCATATTTTCAACTTATCTCATAAATTTTTTACTTTTATTTCGAGCGAAAATACTCGTTGGATGCAAAATTTAATTCGTCATCCAAGGAGTACCCATGTTGCATACCTTTTATGGACCCTTCTACTTGAAAAATGACAAATACACGAAAAAACGTGATTGCAATCACGTTTTTCATGTATTTCTTATTTTTCGTGTAGCAGAGTTCATTGAAACTATGCAACATGGGTACTCCTTGGATGAGGAATTAAAATTTTCATCCAACGAGTACTCCCACTCAAAATTTGAGTAAAAAATTTGGGATATAAGTTGAAAAAGCAGTTTTTTCTTTTTTCCCTCTAAAATCTAATGATGTCATCAAATCTTATTTTATTATTTTCACTATTATTTTATAATTTCCTTAGGAGGCCCATTTTAGACCTTAAAATTCCCCTAATGGCCCAACCAAAGGCCGCCACGTGGCAACACGAGGGCCACCACAATTTCTTTAAGTTTGAATTAACCTCTGTAGGAATCGAATGCCTAACCTCTTACCAAATAATGAAATGACTTGACCGACTTGGCTACCATGGCTCTTAAACCATAGCCAACCAACCGTATATAAAGTTTAAGCGGTGGAGGTTATGGGGTAAGGGGCAAGGGCTTAGTCCTGACCCCCTCCATATATACACCATATGACTTCATGGCGAGAACCATGGACGCGGCTTTATTATTAATTTTTTATTAATTAAAAAAATCTTCCTTTAGGCCTTGGCATGCATTTGACCTGTCCCACAAATTCCATTGGAATTATGCCAAAATGGAACTCCGTTAGAGGAATTTGGGGCGAATTTGTAGGACAGTTCTGGATTTTGTGGAATTTGTAGAGCGATTAGTAGCAAAACTAGGGAAACTTATAACATCTTCATTTTTTTACCAAGTTGGGAGTATAAAGAGGCTAGGCATGCATTTTTGAAAGTGCTGAAGCTAATGGAACAAGTTTTGAAGCCATTGGAGCACTATAAATTGATGTAACCACCATCTTTGAGAATAATGATAAGGGCTAAGCCATTTAAAGCTAGACCAGTAGACGTAGCCCAGGAGGGGTGAACTCCTTCATCACTTGTTGTGTTGTGGTTATTTTTATGGTTTGTTTGTTTGTTGTTTTCTAAAATTTCAGAGTTTAAATTCATGCTTTATGTGTATAAAAATTTAACATAAAAGCTCACAAAAACTCAATTTTAACACTTCCAAATTAAAATTCCTCAAGCACATTTACATCAAGATCCCATACAGATCAATTTTGGTATGAGAAATTCGGTTTTCTTTGCTTCTATGAGGATTTATTTTTTCGCAACTGTTCCTGTTGCTTATAAGGTTGAAGCTCAAGAGAGGAGAAGGAAAGCTTGTTGGTGAAGGTTCTCAATTTGGGACAAGGCCAAGGAGAGCCCATTTGTCTCAAATTCCACCACAAGTCTCACCTCAAGTTGTACCTGAAGCTTCAGTAAGCATGTCTCATGAAGGAGTAGTTGATAATATGTCAAAGGATGAGAATAATTTCATAAAAGCTTTCTTTGACATGACTGAAATGGTGAAGGTTCTCTATGAAGGGAGAAATTCAAGATTGCAGGGTGAAAGTTCCAAGCCTTCAAAAGGAGAGTTTTCTTCTAGAGAAAAAGGAGGAGATGATGACAAGCCTTCAAAAGGAAATGGTGACAAATTGTCCTCTTCTCCATCATCATCTTCACCTCCATCCTCACCTTCATCTTTTTCCTCTTCCACAACAATTGTTACTCAAGCACATCCACATACCCCAAGGGTTCGTGGTAAAACTCCCTTATTAAAACTTGATATCAAATTTGAACCACCTATGTATAATGGTGAAGTGAATGTTGAAAGACTTTATAACATCAAAGATGATGAAACAAAGATTCAAATTGCTTCAATAAGGTTGGAAAGTGCTGCTTTGATTTGGTGGGAAGCCAAAACACAAGAGGATATGAAAAAGCATGGTAAGGTCTCAACCTCTTAGATAAATTTTATTGATACACTTAGAAGAAAATTTTATCCATTAGCTTATATGCATATGGATATTATGGATTGGCATAATTTTAGACAGCTAAAGGGTCAAAGTGTTCAAAGTTACACGCGAGAGTTTAAAAGAAGGTCTTCGATACTAGGTGTAGACTTGTAAACACAAAACACTTTGTTGAAATATATTAGGGGTTTACACAATTATTTGAGGCATAGTATCCTTAAGTTTAATACTACAATTTTAGATGAGGTTTGTGTCTAGGAAACACATCTTGAAGCAAGAGGGAAAAACATTTCAAAAGATGGTAGCAAGAAGCCATTCACAAGTAGAGACAAGGGTGAGAGTAAGTTCAAAGGGAAAGGAAAAAATAATGCATCCATCAAGAAGGAAGGAGAAAAATTAGCATGCAAACATTGTTCCAAATAGGGTCATGATGAATTTCATTGTTGGAAGCTCCATCCTGAGATGAAACCAAACAAGTTTAACAACAGAGGGAATCAAAATACAGTTGCAACTACACAACATGACTTAGGCTCCAATTCAGGAGATGAAACAAATATCATATCAATGGTAATGAAAGGTAAGGGCATAGCAAGCACTAACTCTTCAATTTTTCCTAATAACACTCAAGATGAGAAAACAAGAATTCAAATTTTCCATATTCAGGTTATTTCAAAGTATACAAAAATTGATACACTCTTTGATAGTGGTTCACAAGCAAGTTTGATTTCCGAAGACTTGGTCAAGAATTTAAAACTAGAGAACATTCATCATCCAAGAACTTGTCCTTTAGATTGGATATGCAATAATTCAAACTTACAAGTGACGAGGAAATGCATACCTAGATTTGCAATTACAACAAACTTTATTGATGAAGTTGAACTTGATGTAGCTCCACTTGATCTTTCTGGAATTATTTTTGGAAGCCCATATTTGTATGATAGGAAAGCTATTTTTCATTTCCATTAAAAAAAGTATCACTTATTCAAAGATGGTATTGAGTACATTGTTAGAGCACATCGACAAAAATTAAATATTTAACATTGTAAATGTCAGACAAATGAAGAGCCTCATTAACTCTAGAAAGAAATTTTTGCTTTTAATGGTCAATCAAAAGAATGATGTTGAGAATGAATCCTTTCGAGGTTGTGACTCACAATTGAAATATGATTTGTTTAAGGTTGTTAACCAATATGATGAGATGTTTTAGGAGCCAAAAGGGTTTCCTCCCATGAGGGGAATCCAACATGAAATACAATTGCAGCAAGATTTTCCTATTCCTAACATTGGCATGTAGATGATGTTAGTGATGGGAAGTGCATAAATTACTTTGCTATGTGGGTCACCTATTATCTTGGTGCCAAAGAATGATGGAACATGGCATGTGTGTGTGGAATTCCGTGCATTGAAAAAATTACGGTAAAGAATCGGTACCCACTTCCTAGAATTGATGATTTACTTGATCAATTGAAATATGAAAAATATTTTACTAGGTTGGACTTAAGGAGTGGCTATCATCAAATTATAATTGCTAAATGTGACATATGGAAGACAACATTTAAAACAAAAAAAGGTTTGTTTTAATGGCTAGTTATGCATTTTGGTCTTTGCAATGTTCCTTTTCCCTACATGCGTGTGAAGAATGATGTATTGAGGCCATTTCTAGATGATTTTGTGATATTGTATTTAGATGAAATATTGATTTTCAGTAAATCTCATGAAGAACATGTCATGCATGTCAAAAAGGTACTTGATGTCTTGAACAAAGAACAATTGTTTATAAAGATGTCGCATTGTGAGTTTGGAAAAACTTTTTTAGTGTATTTGGCTCATATTGTTGGAGGAGGTGAATTGAAAATAAATCCCTCCAAGGTTGATGTCATTTTGAATTGAAAAAATCCAAAAATAGTTACAGGGATAAGAATATTTTTGGGAGCATCCCAATATTGAAGGAATTTTATTGCTAACTTCTCTTCTATCGTAGCTCCATTGCATGCACTGACAAGTGTGAAGCAGGTCTTCCAGTGGGGAGGTATTTAAAACAAAAGGAATTTTATGCATTAAAGGAAAAGATCTGTTCAGATAAAATACTTGCACTTCCAGACTTGAGACATTCATTTGAGATTCATACTGATGTTAGTGATTATGCCATGGGTGCAGTCCTTATGCAACATGGTAAGCCCATTTATTTTAATTTAGAAACTTTTAATGGTGCAGTGATTAATTATCCTACATATGATAAGGAATTGTATGCATTGGTGCAAAGTGTGAAAAAGTGGAAACACTACTTGATGGGTAAGGAAACAATCATTCACACTGATCATAAACCCTTGTAATACTTGCAATCACAAACAAAGTTGCGGAAATAAGGGCTCTTTCGATGGATGGGTTTTTTTAAAAAATTCCACTTGGTGATAAGGTATAAGAAAGGTATCTACAACAAAGTTACTAACAATATTTCTAGCCCTATTGTTAGTGTTGCTTCCATTCTTAAGAATAATTCAGTTTTGCACAAGATCTATGTTGAACAACATGCTTTAGATAGTGATTTTCAAGATGTATATGCAAATTTGAGTCAAGGGAACCAAGTAGAGGAATTGGATTATCGCATGCATGATAACTTGTTGTACCGTATTGGTAAGCTTTTTATTCCACAAGGAGAAAGATTCAACATCATAAGAGAGGCACATACTTCTCTTATTGCTTATCATTTCAGTGTAAGTAAGACAGACGCACATCTACAAAGTTATTGTTATTGGCCTTGTATGCTTGGAAGTGTGTCACATTTTATTAAAGGATGTTCATTATGTGTTGTTAGTAAGCCTTGTAATAGAACTTTAGGATTGTACACATCACTTCCAGTACCTTCTCGTCCATGGGAGCGTGTTTCTATGGAATTTGTTAGAAGTATTCCTATGTCAAAAAGGAATCATGATTATCTTTATGTAGTTGTGGATAGGTTCAACAAAATGTGTATTTTGATGCCATGTAAAAAGAAAATTACAGTTGAACAAACTGCTCAGTTATTATTTCAGAATGTATGGGTGCATTTTGGATTACCCACATCCATTGTTAGTGATTAAGATTCTCGCTTTGTTGCGAACTTTTGGTGAAGCTTATGGGGATTCATGGACACCAAATTTAAAAGGAGTACAACATTTCATTTGCAAAAAGATGGGAAAACAGAGGTGGTCACTAGGACGGTGATACATCTTCTTCGTGGTTCTTGCAGCAAGTATCCTAAGTTGTGGGGTGAACATTTGCACTATATTCATCATTCTTACAACCGCGTTCAACACTCTTCAACTCAAACATTGCCATTTGAGGCATGCTTCGAATACTTGCCCAAGTCTCCTTTGGATTTCATTATTTGAAAGGATGTTGTTATTTATGGTCATAATGACATAAACAAAGCTAAAAGTTTCATTGAACAAATCCAATTGGTACATCAAAAAGTTCAAGAATAGCTAGAAAAGAGCCAAGTAAAGTACAAAACAAGTCACGATAAGCATCGTGTAGATCACAATTTCCAGGTCGGTGATGACGTTTGTCTTCACATTAGCAAAGAAATACTTCAAGGAGAAGGTAAAAAACTGAAACCAATTCGATGTGGTCCATTCACAATGTTAGAAAAGATTGGGGATAATGCCTTCAGGTTGGATTTGTGTTCATATATGCAAATTTTTTTTGTTGTTAATGTTGAGAACTTAAGTTCGTATGATCCTCCTTTGCTTGAAGATCAAAGAGATAATCTTTAGATTCCTTCTATTGAGGATTTATCTCCTGAATAGCTTGAATAACTACAACAAGACACAATTCTTGAAAAAAGAACAAGGACTTCAAAACGAGGGAATGTGGAGCACCTTCGTGTGGGGCTCAAAGGAACAAATCCAAGAAAATCCAAATGGATTGAGATTGGAGGGGCGATGGAATTGTACCCTCATCTATTGAACAACTGAAAGTGATATTTTGGGGTCCAAAAGCTTCCAGTGGGGAGGAGTGCTCAGGTGCTAAAAAATATGCTAAAAAATGAAAATTTTCAAAATGGTGTGGAACTTGAACGACCGTGTATATCTCATCATTCGACTCTGGAAGAAATCGTTTCGCTGAAACCCAACATCGTATGCTCCTAAAAATGAGTTAGGTTCATTTGACAGTGTTGAAGCTATGGAACGAGTTTTGAATCCATTGGAGCACTGTAAATTGATGTAACCGCCATTTTTTAGCATAATGATATGAGACCAAGCCATTGGAAGTTGTACTAGGAGATATATCCTAGGAGGGGTGAACTCCTTCATCACTTGTTGTGTTGTGTTTATTTTTATGGTGTATTTGTCAGTTGTTTTCTATTATTTCAGAGTTTAAGTTCATGCTTTATGTGTACAATAATTTAACATCAATTCTTACAAAAACTAAATTTTAACACTTGCAAATTAAAATTCCTCAAGAACATTTACATTAAGATCTCATACAGATGAATAAACCACTTATAATAATCGACTAGACCCATTAAGGATCATATATTCATTACTTTCTTAGTAGTAGACCACTCCATTATGGTTCTTATTTTCTCTGGGTCTACAACATTTCCCTCTTTTGTTATAATATCCCCAAATATTGAATCTTTTCTTTATAAAACTCACACTTGGTATATTTTGCATACAACTGGTGCTCCCTCAAAGTTTTCAAAACAATTTGTAAGTGTTTTTTATGTTCTTCCATATTTTGGGAATAAAATAATATGTCTTCAATGAGGATCAATACAAATTTATCCAAATACTGATGGAAAATAATGTTCATGACGCACATGAAATTTTTCAGGGCATTGGTCAATCCAAAGGGTAGGACTACAAATTCGTAGTGCCCATAACGGGTCCAAAATGTTGTTTTCATAAATGTCCTCCTCTTTAATCCTAATCTAATGGTACCTTGAACGTAAACCAATTTTTGAAAATATCGTAGCCCCTTTCACTTGATTAAACAAATCATCAACATGAGGTAAGGGGTACTTATTCTTAATCGTTAGCTGATGTAATTTATGTAATCAATTCACAAGCATGGAGTGCCATCTTTATTTCTAATGAAAAGTATTGGATCCCCCGAAGGTGAAACACTCGGGCAGATGTACTTCTTATCTAATAACTCTTGTAGCTGCATTTTAAGTTCAATCAACTCCAAAACACTCATGCGATATGGTGTTCTGAACACATGAGCAACTCCTAGAACAAGATCAATAGTAAATTCAATGTCTCGCTTAGGAGGTAATCTTGTTATTTCCTTCGAAAAAAAATCAATAAAATCTTGAAGTACTGGGAGACTATCCAATGTAGCATTTTTTTCTTTGGAGTTTGAAAATCCTACTTATACTGCATAAATTTGGCACTTCTTCCTCATACATTTTTCTAACTTGGAAGTTGTAATTGGTCTTAACTTTAGCGGTCTCTGAACTCCCTATGTCTCTTTTCTTTTTCCCTCCTCACTTAAGAATCTAATGGTTTTATTCTTATAGTTTGTAAGGGACCAATTCTTCTTTAACCAATCCATGATGATTAAAACATCATATGAGCCTAAGGAAAACACATTTAAAGTTTTTGTTATTGGGTAATTTACCAATTTTATTGAACAATTGTCCACCTTAGCTACTACTCTTCTCTTGGCTCTTGGGGCTAGCTGAACTGATCGTGGTTTCTTAAATTTAGTGGCTTGTAATTAACATTTCTCAACTGTCTTAGGAATTATGTAACTCAAACTAGCCGCTAGGACAATTAATATAGGCACAACTTGGTTAAAAATTGTGCCTTCAAAATCCACCATAGTGGGATGATACTCTGCTTGATGGTCCTCCAATGTCGTGTTAATTCTGGGCAAGCTCCTTTCTACTTACCCTACGGTAGAGGCCTCTTGAACCTATAATACCAGCTTTGCCCCTTTTCTGGGAGGGAAATTTTTGACATGGTGGGGTCCTCCACATCCTAGAAATTGTAATGGGGATCTCGTTGATGATTCCAATTCTAGTTCATTCGGTTATTAATTGTTTTTCCCCTCATTTGGTAGTTTTGATCTTTACTGAGTTCTTCTGGAGTTTTGGTTTGACTTATTTTTATAATGAATTCTAAAATTGGTTGTCTTAGATCTGTTGAAACTATGTGAAGGTTTATGGCCTTTCTTATCTAACCACATCTTATCACTATCTCCATTCTTCTGTATTTTCTAGTAACATATGTGAGCCTTTCGAATAGCCTCACCCATCATTTTCGGGTTGTCGAATTCAAGTAATTCTTTCATAAATATAGGAAGACTATTAATGAATTGTTGAACTTTCTCTTTATCCTCTTGTATAAATGGAACATACATGAAGGTAAACTTGGTTCTAAATTCATCCATAGCCAATTTTCCTAGCCACAAATCATGAAATTCATTTGATTTTTCATCAAAATATCGCTCTGTCAAGTATTTGTCCTTAAAATTCTTTTGAAATTCCTCCCAGGTTACTTCCTGCTCATGAATCATTATTACAATCTTTAATTCTTCCCACAAAAAGGTGGCCTTACTCTATTATTGATATATTTATGGCTGTGCTTTTAAATTATGGTCGTAGTCGTAAATATGGAAGTTCTTACGCATATTAATCTGCCAAGCTTCGACGACTTCCTCTTGTTCGCCATCGAATGTGGGAGGCTTAATTTTTTTGAATTCTCTCTACAACTCTACCTTTTGCCTTTTAGGACCCCTGTGGTCTGAAACATTATCAGGTTCTTCTTCTTCATTGTTCTCCTAATCACCACCCGAATCTGGGTGATTTTTTCTTTTTCCATTTACTTCAGTCCTATTACCATGTTCTGGGCTTGGGTCAGGATTCGGTGATTTTTCCGATCTGATAAGATTTTCACAATTTTTCATGTTCCTTCATCAGTCGTTCGTTATTGTCCCTCAACCTTGTCATCTCATTCTTTAGTTCTTGCATTGTTTCAAATAGGGCATCATTAACATTCTGAGGCTTTTCTCCTAACTGTACCCACATTTCAGGATTGGCCTTAGTGTTTGGTACTAATCCTATTCCAACCATCAATATTGTTGGCATAGGCCTGGTTCTTCTCATCTTGTTGGTATTCATTCACCTGTTCACAAAACAAATTATGTTATGTATACATTTTCTCTCACTCACTCCATTAAGCCGCAATATTGAAACCCTGGTGCTCTTATACCAATTGCCATACTTCCAACTTAATACTTTCATCCATGTAAAAGTAAATATATATATTTTTAAAAATTTACTATATTTATTTGGCTTTAGTTACAATTTATAACATAGGGAAAAAAAATTATACTATTGATCTTACAAATGATAAAATACACAATCGATAATGAATTTTGTCAACCAATAAAGAATGGTTTAGGCATCAAGGTTGTAACCTTGTAACTTATATGATTTCCTACATTTTCTTACATTAACATATTTTATTGGTTGTTTGATTCTTATTTACAAATACAACTTATAATTGTGACCCTAGAGTCTGATTCGTTGGGGTGGCTGTTTGCCCTAACCCAGTTGGAGATTAACCATATATTCATCAACTGAAGTTAAGATTGAATATATATGGAAACTTCAGCATGCCTCTGCCTGTTGTATTGGGATGCAAACCTGCCAAGTAGATCAATGATTCGTGTTGCAGGCTCGAGATCTACAGTGTGGATTCTCCGAGGTGGTTTAGGTAACTAAAACCTTTCCTCAGTGTCACAGAGAGGTCAGTATTTTGTGGATTCTTCCTTGGAATGTAGCTCAGCAACTCCTTCAACCATCTGGCCCTTTCACCGTGGTAAGCATACTCTTCACTGCCACTGTGAGTGTGGCGGTTATTCAACTTTAACTAATTCTTATTAAGCTTGTCCGCTTACCAAATATTCCCATTTATTTCTAATTTCAATGAGGAGTTCGGCAATACTAGTTGGGGAGTGTGGGCTACCTTATGGGTTCAGTCTGACTTAGAACTAGCTCAAGACGTGCATTAGCAGGCCCTGCTTTCAGGGTCACCTCAAGGTCATAGGAGACTCTTAAGTTTTTAGAAATTCCTTGTTGTTTGAGAAGTTGGTTGAGAGTTAAAGCTTTCCTAATGTTCTATGCTTATGCGCTCCATGTAAATTTTTTAATTTCAAGATGCATGAGCTTTACATAATGAAATAAAATGCTTTTCAAATAAATTGCAATCTACTTTCTTTTTCTTTGCAAATGCTAATGCAAAATATATCAACATTTTTGCCCCCTCCTCAGCCAAGTGACTTGCAACATTGGGGAGTAGCCATGTGATACATATCAATATCAAGCAGAACAAGAGCACTCACCAACACTAACAAATACCTAAAAAAATTCCCTCCATCAGTGTCATTATGTCCCAACAAAGTTTGCTCAACAAATTGGAAATTAGAATTAAGATTTCCATAAAACTAGAAACTATTTTTTAATTTACTAAAAATAGAAATATTCAACATTTTCTTGAAACTTTGGTTAAAATTGCAATAACACAGGGAAAAAAATACAAAGTCAATGCATTTTGACTCCAATGCTAATGCTATAGTCCGTGAAACATAGACTAATAATGAGTGCTACAAACAATGTGGTATGCAAACACACCACAGTCAATCTTTGGATAAACAAACATTCTAAGTGATTATAACTTTAATGGTCTGTTATAGGAGAAATTATATACCTCTATTTCTTAAAATTTTTCATAAAAGTATTTTTTAGTTGTAATAAAATGTTTAATTGTATATTTATTTTATTTTATTAATCACTATTATAATGAGTAATAGTTTACTATGGATTTTTCAGTGTTTTTAATTTTTTAATTAAATTTTAGTTTTAATTAAAATTAGTAATTTTTTTTTGATAAAATACTATAATTTTAAAATTTTTCCAAAAACCTTAAATCTATTTTTATATTAAAAATATAATTTAATTAAATAACATTTATCCGAAAAAAATTCCCCTCACCTTGAGAGGAGGTTCAAGTTCAACATGGTTTGATTTTATTTCATTTTAAAGCTTTTTGTCATAAAGTGGGCAAAGCCAGCTTTTAGTACAATCTTTTCGACCAGTCATCCTCGTCCATTTAATTTTAAGATTAAAGTTTAAGATTTAAGTTTAAGATTTAAGATTAAGATTTAAGATTAAAGTTTTTTGTTTTATGTTTATTTTCATATGGGGTATTATGTTTTACTTATACACATTAAAGATTTACGATATATATTATATTTTGTACATATTTAATTTATACAATATATAAAATTTGTAATATAAATAGTAAGTAGTGTATTGAGAGTGTGTGTATTTTTTTTAGGAAAAAACAGAGTATATTAAAAAAAAAGGATAGAGTTGTTTTATGTAATGCCCGAAGGCAAAAACAAAGATTGTGGAAAAACAAAGTGTGTGACTCTGTATGAAAAATTGAGAGTCTGTGTAATGTTCTTTTTAAAAAAAGCTAGAAGGCTAAAACAGAAAAGAGCATTGTGAATGCATTGTTGACTGTGTGAATGTGAGAGATAGAGAGAAAATTTCAACACTGCGTGTGCAACAGTTTCTGTAATTTTTTTTTGAAAAGCTAGAAAAACAGTTCTATGACAGCGCTGTAATAGCTTTTTAAAGTTTAATGAAAGAGGTTTTATTTGCATCTCTGTCCATCTTTATAAATTGATTTCTTTATGTTAAAGAAGAGGAATTTTTATTCCTCTGTTGTTCGAAATTGTTCAGAAATTCCAACATGGTATCAGAGCTAGTCCAGGCTCTTTGAAGTTGTCAAAGAAGCTGAAGGAAGAAGTTTGTTGCAGCTTTTGACCAGCAGAGTGAAAGTTCAGCAAGCAAGGTATTTACCTCAAAACAAAGTTTTGTTTTGTTTTAAAGAGTGCAATTCGGAGAAGTATTTTTGAAGACAGATTCTGTCTCTTAAGCATTGAGTCAGTTTGTTTAAAAAAATTGTCATGTTTTTTCAAGCATAGTTCAATAAGCTAGCCATGGCAGGATCCAGCACAAGCACGAGTATAGGAAATACTTAACTCCCATAGTTTAATGGGAAGAACTATGACTATTGGGCAATCACAATGAGAGCCTTGTTTGCCTTTCAAGATTTATGGGAACTAGTTGAAGATGGTCTAGAAGAACCAGCAGATGAAAATGCTTTTAATGCCTTAACATAGGCAGAAAAGGATTTGCTGAAGAGCAATAGGAAGAAGGGCTCAAAATTCCTTTTCTATCTCTTTCAAGTAGTGCATGAAAGTGTATTTCCAAGGATTGCAACAACAAAGAGGTCCAAGGATGCGTAGGATACACTCTAAACAACCTATCAAGGTATGGAGAAGGTAAAGACAACAAAGCTTCAATTAATGAGAAGGGATTTTGAAGTCAATTGCATGAAGGAGTCTGATACAATAGACTCATTCTTCACAGTGTTGATTGGGTTGGTCACCCAAATGAGATCTCATGGAGAGACAGTAGAAGAGAGAAGAATAGTGGAGAAAGTGTTGAGGAGCTTACCCTTAAGATTTGATGTGATAGTCACAACTATTGAAGAGAAAAAGGATCTCTCAAAGTTTATAGTTGATGAACTACGTGCATCACTGATGACACATGAACAAAGATTGGGTAGAACAACAAACTCATCTTTGGAGCATGCCTTCAAGACCTAAATTTCCTTTGGAAGAGGAAGAGATCAAGGTAGAGGAAAAGGAAGAGGCAGAATCCAAAACATAAGAGGAAGAAACAACCCTGCAAATACTAGTGGAAGGGGAAACAATCAAAATTAGAACCAAGGCCAAGGCAACAGCCTGCAAGGTGGACAAAATCAAGCACATAAATGTATGATAAATCCCAAGTTCAATGTCATTACTGTAAGAAGTATGGGAATTATGCCAATGAATGTAGGAAGAAACAGAGTGACATGGGTAATAGACCCAGTGCTAATTTTACTAAAAAAAATATTAGTCAAGAGAAGTTGTTTTTAGCATGTAATATGGTTGAAGAAATGAGTGAAGATATATGGTTTCTAGATTCAAGATTTAGCAACCATATGAATGGAAACATTTCCATGTTTTCCATGTTAGATGAAAATGTAAAGTATCGAGTAACATTGGGGACAGAAAGTAAGGTCTCTAGCATGGGAAAAGGCAGAGTAAGTGTTTTGACAAAGAAAGGAGAAGGAAGATCCATATCAGATGTATACTATGTGCCTTGTATGAAGTGTAACCTCTTGAGGATTGGACAACTCATTCAAAAGGGGTGCAATGTTTTCTTTGAAGATGATGTATGCACCATCATGGATAAACCACTAAGAAAGCAATGCATTGCACAAGTGAAAAAGACAAGGAACAGAATGTTCCCTCTCAAGATAAGAGAAGATTTGAAGAAAGGAGCTGCAATGGCAGCAGTGACACAAGAGACTTACCAAAGAGAAGCAAAGGATGAAAATTGGTCATGACACTTGAGTTTTGGACATCTCAACTTTGTAGGTTTGAATTTGTTGCATATGAAAGGAATGGTAAAGGGATTACCATTGATTGAGAAACCAGACAACCTTTCTGAAGGCTGCATCTTGGGAAAACAACACAGAGAAAATTTTCCATCAAGAAAGCGCATAAGGGCAAAGTCACCCTTAGAAATTGTCCATTCAGATTTGTGTGGACCAATGCAAACACCATCACTAGCAAACAGTTACTATATGATGACTTTTATTGATGATTACACAAGAAAAAATTGGGTTTATTTTTTGAAATATAAGAGTGAAGTATTTGAGAAATTCTGCCACTTTAAAGCTTTTGTAGAGAAATAAAGTGGACAACATATCAAGGTCTTAAGAACTGATAGAGGAGGTGAGTATATCCCCAAAGAATTTGTGTGTTTTTGCAGAAAAAATGGGATTGATAAACAATTTACAACAAGGTATACGCCGCAGAAAAATGGAGTCACTGAAAGGAAAAATAGGACCATCATGGATATGGTAAGAAGTATGTTGAAGGAAAAACATTTTCTAAATGAGTATTGGGTTGAAGCTGTACATTGTGTAGCATATATCTTGAATAGATGCCCAACAAAGAGTGTTATGAACATAGTTTCTGAAGAAGCATGGAGTGACATAAAGCAGCATGTCATCCACATGTGAGTTTTTGGTTGTATGGCTTATGCACACATTCCAGATCAGCTAAGGAAGAAGTTGGACAGTAAGGGGGAGAAGTACATATTTATTGGAAACAGTGAAGAATCAAAGGCATACCGACGGTATAACCCATCCGCCAAGAATTTTGTTATAAGAAGAGATGTTCAGTTCATTGAAGAAGAAGTTTGGGATGGAAGCATTGAGAAAACAGTGAATGTAAAAACTTGTTTGTCTCATGATGATAATGAGGAAGAGATGACTGAAATACATCCCTCATTAGCAACACCACCTCCACCAACACAAGGACAACAAGGGACACCACAAGAAAGTATGAGAATACCCTTGAGAAGTGATCACAGTGCTTCTCCAAGCACATCACAAGGAGCATATTTGAGTTCTTCTACAAGCACAAATACACCAAGTGAAAGAGGAAGCAGATTTAGAAGTTTAAGTGAAATCTATGAGCAAAAGGCAGCAAATGAAGGTATGAACTCTTTATTTGCATTATATTATCATGTAGAAGATCCTATTCATTTTGAAGAAGCTGTAAAAGATAAGAAATGGATAGATGCTATGGATGAAGAGATAAATGTCATAAAGAAAAATAAGACATGGGAATTAGTTGATCTCCCAAAAGGCAAAGAAGTGATTTGAGTGAAATGGGTTTATAAAACCAAGAGCAATGCTGAAGGTAAGATTGAAAGGCACTAGGCTAGACTTGTTGTTAAAGGCTACAAGCAGCAAAAAGGAAGAGATTATGAAGAAACATTTTCATTGGTTGCAAGAATGGAAACAGTAAGAGCATTGTTCTCCATAGCAGCACAACACAAGTGGAAAGTTTACCAAATGGATGTGAAATCAACATTCCTAAATGGAGTATTGATGGAAGAGTTATATGTTGAACAACCTCTGGGATATGAAAAAGAAGGCCAAGAGCACAAATTATGCAGATTGAAGAAATATATGTATGGGTTGAAGCAAGCACCAAGAGCATGGTACAGTAGGATAGATGCCTATCTACTAGAAAATGGGTTTGAGAAATGTGAAGGAAAACCCACATTATACATCAAAGAAAAAGAAGGTAAGATGTTGATTGTTGTTTGTATGTTGATGATGTTATATTTACAGGTAATGATGCTTACCTCATTGATAATTTTAAATCAGTCATGAAGGATGAATTTGAGATGACTGATATGGGATTGCTGAAATACTTCTTAGGAATAGAAGTAGAGCAAAATGAAAATAAATTTTTTATCTCTCAAGCTAAATATGTAAATGAAATTTTGGAATGATTTAACATGCACGATTGCAAGGCAGCAATTACTCCTACAGTGATGGAATTGAAGTTAAGCAAGGAAGACAGTAGCAAAGATTTTGATCCAAGTTTAGATAAGAACATAGTTGGCAGCCTCATGTATTTGACTGCAACTAGGCCGAATATTATGCATACTGTGAGTTTAATTTCCAGATTTATGGAAAGGCCAAAGGAGGCACATTGGCAAGTAGCAAAAGGAATTCTGAGGTATGTGAAAGGAACAAAGAGGTATGGTATTTTATACACCACTTCAGAAAATTTTGAATTAATTGGATATACTGACAGTGATTGGGCTGGAAGTATAGATGACAGGAAAAACACCTTTGGATATGTTTTTCATATGGGATCAGGAGCCATTTCATGGGCTTCTAAGAAACAACCAATTGTGGCTTTATCAACAACAGAGGTAGAGTATGTGGCAGCTATAGTAGCAGCATGTCAAGCAGTTGGATGAGGATAATGTTGAGGAGTTTGTGTCATGAACAGGTAAAAGACACAATATTTTATTGTGATAATAGCTCAACAATAGCATTGTCAAAGAATTCAATGTTTCATAAGAGAACGAAACACATTGATGCCAAGTATCACTACATCAGAGAGTTAGTGAACAATCGTGAAATTTCTTTGCAACATTGCAGAACTGAAGAGCAGTTTGCTGATATATTGACGAAACCATTGGGGAAGAAAAGTTTTAATTATTTGAGAAAATGTTTGGGTATAGAAGAGAATCCAGCAGTTTAAATTAAGGGGGGGTGCTGTAAATATTAATTCCACCTGCAAATGAGGAGCAGAAGGACAAAAGTTTTTTAATGAGAATTTGGAAAGGATTGCAGCGACGTTTTTTATTGTTTGCATGCCATCCAGCATTGAATTTCTGATTTGAAAAACACCTGCAAGTTCATTTTAAAAGGAGGCCATAGCCTATTCACTGTGTAAAATTATGGCCAACAGACCTGGTTTCCTTCAGAAAGGTTGAGGCACTAATGTAATGATGTATTTATTTAGCAACTTGCCCTAAATAATAGAAAATAGCAGGTCCTACGAAATTTTTAAAAGAAAAATTATTTAATAAAATCTTAATGGCTAGTTTGACTATTGAAATTAATAACGGCTAGTTCTATTTAGTAGTTTAATATATATATATATATATATATATATATATATATATATATATATATATTATTAATAAAATTAATTAATTATTAATGTTATAAAAATTATTTTATTATATTTATTTATTTATTTTATTATAATTCTTTATTTATCCAACTTACAAATAAAATAAAATAAATAAACAAATAATAATAATAATAATAAATCAATAAAAATAAACTAAAATTAGTTTATTTTATTTATTTATTTATTTATTATTTTTATTATTTTTATTTATTTATTTATAATTTTATTTTATATATATATATATTATCTTATTATTTTATTTATTTTATTATTTAAAGATAGATAAATAAAGAATTATAATAAAATAAACAAATAATTATAATAAAATAATTTTTATAACATTAATAATTAATTAACTTTATTAATAAAATAAAAAGATTTTTATATATAAATAAAACTATTAAATAGAACTAGCTATTATTATTTTTAATAGTCAAACTAGCCGTTAGGATTTTATTAAATAATTAAATTAATAGAACTAACCGTTGTTAAATTTCAAAGTCAAATTAGTTGTTATTCGAGTGGTTTGCTTTGCCATTTCTACATCTATTTAAACTCAACAACCGGATCTGATCTCTCACCTGGACCTGATGATGAACCACACTGGTTGGTTTGAAACGCATCGACATTGTTCATTGTAATGTGATTATTACCGAAAGATTTCTTCATAATTTAACGATGGATCACAGAAGCCAAAAATCTATAAATATTGACAGATTATTATGAAGATAAATATATAAATATATATTTTATATTTTAATAAATTTATATATAATATTTATAAAATAACATTTTGTAGATGTTATTGCAATTTCTATATCAGGGTGGTGGCATGCATTTATGGACTTTTAAGGGATGCGGGTTTTCATCTGGATGGTGCTCACTTGTTTTTGTTTCCCAATTTTAATAACCGTAGTCTAACTAGACTGTTTTTTTGCCTTGAAAATCATGGAAATTCTGGTAAGATTCTAAGAAAATTCAACAGGGATTTTTGTAAATACAACTTATAGCTATCAAACTTCAATATTTTAGGTTTCTTAGAGGTTTTTGATGGTGCTAATCCATTTCCACCATCAAAAACATGATTCAAACGCTGCTACTGCAAGATTTTTTAATTTTTTTTTGGCCTGGATTCTGGCCAATTTTGGTCGTCTCGACAATTCCTCTGGCTCGATAGACAACTCCATGTTAATAGGGTCAAGGTGTTGATGTTTCTCTGCTTTGTCAGAGTGCCTTGGGATCTTCTTACACTTGACAAAACATTCTTTTAGTTTTTTGTACCTCCTTTCCATTTTTTTCGATGGCAGTCTCCACGCATCCCAATTAGGGGGGGATTGGACTTCCACATACCCTACCACTTGACTTGTATCTGACTTGCTGTCGTCATGCAGAGTTTTCATTTTTATCGAAAATGGGGGATCTTAATGATAATTTATCCTCCGATACATCTGCTCACGAAGCTTTCATAGCAACAACAATTGATGCGGAACAGAGTAGACTCAGGGACGTGGAGATTGACGCTAAGTTGATTGCTCAGTTTGTCTCTTATCCATGTGGTTCTTGTGGTGGGTCGAAAGTTCTGCGGGTTGCGAAACAGAGCAAGTCTTATAGGAGGGGCCATGGGCAGAGGAAGGCTATCTGTTATAAGCGGGCTATGGATATAAAAGTGATTAACTTAGAGTATGAGGATCTCTGTGGAAGGGTTGCTAGCTTGCAAAAGTGTGCTTTGATTGGGAGGTGGATGTTTGCTGATGGAAGCAAGGTGGACATGGTGGTATGGGTCAAACAATTCTGGAACCTTATCATCGGATATTCTCCCAAAGTGAGTATGCTACTGAATGGATGGTTTAGTATCCATTTCATGGATGAAAAGGATATCTATAAGATCATTCATAGGACTTGGGTATGGGGTCGCAGATTCATGCAATTGGTCCCTTGGTACCTTGCTTTCAACCCTGTTATGGAAACCCCTCGGAGCCAGGTTGTATGGGTGAAGCTCTCTAGACTTCCACTTGAATTCTAGACATTGATGGCCCTGAGGGCCATTGGTGATTCTATTGGAAATACAAAATATATTGACCCGAGTATTGTTGGTGCCTGTGACAAGAGAATTGCATGGCTCCTGGTGGAGGTTTGCTTTGTGGGTGGTCTGTCGGGGGACGTGGACTTGGTATGGGGCCAAGAAAGACACTGTCAACGGATTGAATATTGGGGAATTCCGTTTCGATGCCTCATCTATCATCAGATCGGTCATCTGAGGGAGAACTACCTAATGCGGCTAAGAAACAACCCGAGGGGTTTGGCCAGTCATGTGGCTTCGAGACAATCACGTGTCCAATGGATCACTTGGCGAACTTCCTTTAGGTAAATCCGACCCTTCCTCTTCTGATGATGATGTCTATGTATCTTCCGGTGCGCTCAGTGATAGGACTGCTCCTATCATTGCTTGATTTGAACTTCCGGATAATACATTGGGGCCTAGGCAGTCTGGGGATGTGGGTGTAGATAATCTTGATCATTCTATTGATATTTTTGGGGGGTATGAGCCTAATCCTTCCACTATCTCGATGTTATCTGTTGATCCTCCTTTACGCCGCCCCTGTGACTTATCGTTGGGGGCATCTTGTTCTGTCCCTGTGTCTGTGTCTAATTCTCCCTCACATGCATCTCCATCAATGCCCCCTTTGGAATGGGCGTCTTCTCAATCCCCGACCCATGAACCTCTGATTCTCATTGATTCTCCCAGGAACTCTGTGGGAAGTGACATCGACTCACTTCTAGGAAACCCAAATATTGACCTTGTTGCTCTTACTGTATTTGATAAAGTTCCACAGGAGGCTGATATTACCATTTCTCCTTGATTGGGCAGTAACATCACTATAAGGAAGAAGACTAAATTCGGGTCTAGGCACTTTAGAGTCATGATCAAAACAAAATCTCTCTTTAGAGATGAACTTCTGGACCTCACGAATATCCCCATATCTACTTCAGAGGATCTTGGGGTAGATCTCACGGCACTTGCACTTAGAGCAAGCAACCTTTCAGATCATTCCCGATGACCCATATTTTTTCTATGAACTTGAGTGGGATGGGCGATGCCCCCAAACATCACTGCCTACAAGAGTTAATCTATAATGAAAACCCTTCTATTATTTTGTGTCAAGAAACGCTCTGTCGCAGAGATAAAGCTATCAAATATTCTTTTTTATCAAGCCTGGGTGGCATGCGATGGCTATCGATGCATTGGGGCATACTAGGGGAATTATTGCTCTATGGAATCCGTGGAGGGAAAATTTTCGGGCGTATAGTTTTTTTAGGGGAATTTTACTCACGACTAACATTAGAGGATTTGGGGGGATTTCAATATTGTTAACTTGTATGCTCCATACCAGTATAGAAATTCCTTTTGGGCTCATTTATACAGGTTCGAGATATTATCTATGGATAATTTGATTGTCATGGGGGATTTTAACTCCACACTATAGGCTGATGAATCATGGGGATCCAAAGCTAGACTTCACCCCCTGGCTAGAAAGATGACAGAAATCTTTGTCAAATCGGACCTCATTGATATTCGTCAACTTCCTCTTATTCCTACCTGGACAAATAGAAGAGCTGATGAAGCATTTATTGGTAAACGCCTTGACAGAGCTATGGTGGCCGACGCTCTGATTAACTCCTATCAACTTCCAAGATCCTCGGTTTTGGTCTCGGATATATAGAACCACATGCCTATTCTCCTCTCATGGAATGTGGGAGAATGAAGCATGGGGGTGCCATTTAAATTCAATAGGGCCTGGTTGGAGGATTCTGAGTATTGACGGCTTATCAAAGACGTTTGGAAGGAAGGTGCTGAGTGAGATGGATGTTCGAGATGTGACCATTTTCATTCCAGATTACAAAGGATTAAAAGATTCACCAAAGAATGGGAGATTAAGAAGAAACAGATACTTAAGGCTGAACTTGAGATGATTTCTGATAAAATCAGAGGCATTTATTTGGACTTTGTTAAAAATGCTCCTGATGAAACGACATACAAAGTTATGGAATCTCTGCAAAAGAGAAGGACTGAGATCCTCAAAATCGAAGAACTGACATGGAAGTTAAAAAGTATAATTACTTGGCTCAAAGAGGGTGATCTTAAAACTAAGTTCTTTCATAAAAGTTTAAATGACCGAAAGATCAGGAATTCCATTTGGCACATTCAAAGGGCGGATGGAAGCTTTGTCGTCACCACTGCAAAGATTCAACGGGAGGCATTTTTACATTTCTCAACCTTCTTCCAAGTGGATTCGAAGGTTGATGGTGCTAGTCAGACGTGGGTTCTTTAGCACATTCCGAGAATGTTCGATGAGGAGGCCATCAAATCTATTAATTCTAAAATCTCCATTGAGGAAGTGGAACAAGTTTTAAAATCTTTTGCTCATGACAAATTTCCAAGGCTGGATGGTTGGCCGGCATAATTTTTTCTATTTTTATTTGACATTATGGGCCCTGAGATGGCTGAGATTTTGGAGCAGGGAAGGGTGGAGGGATGCATTCCATCTAACATGAATTCCACCTTTATTGTGGCAATTCCTAAGACCTCTGAGTTAAAGGCCTTCAGGGATTTTAGAACGATTGCTCTATGTAATTTGATATACAAAATCTCTTCCAAGATCATTGCTAATAGATTAAAATGAACTCTATCGAAGTACATTTCAAAGGAGCAATACGGGATTTTGCAGGGGCAGTCTATTCATGATGTTATTGTTATTGCACATGAGGTTATGCACTCAATGCATGCAGGTAAAAAGGAAGATCTTATTATGAAGATTGATTTATACAAGGTATATGACAGTGTCGACTGTTCTTATATCCATCTTGTCTTACTCAAAGTTGGACTCCCTCTTGCGGTCATTCAATGGATTATGGCATGCATATCCACAGTTCGCTATGAGGTGATTATAAATGGTAAGCCAACCCCATTTTTTGAAGCTGGACAGTGTCTGAGGCAGGGATGTGCTCTGTCCCCACTCATCCTCATATTGGTGATGGATAGTTTCATCAATCTCATGTATATGGCTTTGCGGGCTGCATTTATATCCGGTTTCTCCTTTTCTGATGTTGTAAGTATAACACACTCTCTCTTTGTGGACGAATTGCTTTTATTTGGAGGGATTAATCAGAATCACTAGTTCTATATTCAATATATGCTCACCCACTTTGGATATGCTTCTGGCCTCATTATCAACAAAGGAAATTCTTTTCTCCTTTCTGAATATGGTGATGTGAATGAGATATCTTTCATTGCTGATTTTCTGGGATTAGCTCTAAGAAGGCATGTGAGGGATTTTTATATCTGGGTTATAAAATTAAACCATGTGGTTATAAAAATAGGGACTGGATGTGGCCGGTGGACAGATTCAGAAGTAAAATCAACAAGTGGACACATAGATGGTTATCAATGGGTGGACAGCTAATAATGATTCAGGTTGTTCTCTCTCATCTTTTTGTCTACTGGGGGAATTTATTTTATATTCCTGATCATATTGTTCCCACTATTGATCAAACCCTTACCCAATTCTTATTGGGTGGCACTGCTATGGCGAAAAGTATCATTTATGCAAGTTGGATTTACTAATTCGGCCCAAACAACATGATGGTTGGGGCATTCTAAACACTCGTGTCTTCAATAAAGCCCTGCTGATGAAGTCCCTATGGAGAGCTATATATGGTTTGAGTATTTGGTCGGATATTGTCAAATGAAAATATATATTAGGTGATACCATTCTTGGTATATATATCCATGAATTATCTTTTCCTTTTGCCATGTCGGCCATCTCGCTGAGTTTCAAGAAAGTGATGTTGTGTATGGCAGACCTATTAGCTTGGCAGTTTGGAGATGGAAAACGCATATCCTTGGGATATGATGGCATTTTAGGATTGTTTAAGGAGTCTCAGATGTCCCCTTGGCTTCTACACCATCTCGCTCATCGGGGCATCCTATTTTTCTCACAAACTATTTCCTGCTAGTCACATGATGCCCCAATTATTAAAACTGCTGAACAATTGGGCATTTGTGGTATTGATGCGGAGGACTGGGCTCTTTCTTAGATTCCATAAGGCAGTCGGGATCTGTTACTCTCTTGATGGGGATTGTATTGTATGGGATGGGGCTAAAAATGGGAAATCCTTGATAGTCAAGGAAATATATGACCATATCAACTTTAAATTATATGAGGAGCATCTCTCTGGGGTTTTTTGGCCTTTCTGGCATCAGAAAATTCCCACAAAGATTGTGTTATTCGGGTGGCTTGTATGGAAAAAAATATCCTCACATGGGACTCTCTGATCAGAAGGGGTCAAATTGGGGCAAGCAGATGCGCTATTTGTTGTCTTCAGGATGAATCAATAGATCATATATTTTTTCATTGCCTCATCATAGGCTCACTTTGGAAGCTTTTCAGCCAGTTTTATATGGAGCCTAGTTGGACACTGGTGGACTTCATCAGTATGGCTTTGATGTGGGATAAATTTTCTGGTAAATTTCAATCTCTCACCTTCTTTTTTATATGGGAAGTCTGGCTTGCTCGGAATAGGCTCATTTTTTAGAATATACCATTTGGGATTCATTCCATTCATGCTGCTATTATGCGATGGATTGAGGAAAGGGAGCCAGCTGTGATTGGTATCAAGGATTTCTTCCGTCATTTGAGACCTCATGAGATTTTGCTCCTTGCCATATTTTTTGATGGGGCTTGTCTGCAGGGATGTTTAGGATGTGGTGCATGGATAAAAATTTCTTAGAAGGAAAGAATCAATATATTCTGGAATGGGGCACTTGCACCAACAACAAGGCAGAATTGATGGCTTTATGGGGTGTCCTTCTTGCTGCGATCAATCTAAATCTGAAGGATGCTAGCATCTATGGAGATTACAATCTGATTATTGGCTGTATATCTGGAAAACTCAATCTTACCACTCCATGTTTATAGGGTTGGCTTAGGAGGACTCAAAATATGTGGAAACGTTTGGACAAGCCACCATTATATCATATATACAGAGAAAACAACACAAGAGCCGATGGTCTATCTAAACGAGGTATCAACTCTAACTTTGGGGTTTTGTAGGCTATACAATATAGGGATGAGATTCAAATCTAGAACAACGAGATCCCGATCCCATAATATTAGTCTTGATCAGCAAGCGAGCCTGTTGCGTTTTCACTGAATCAGTTTGGCGAGATTCTCCTCCAAGTGAGCCTGATTTTTTCTTGCAGCATATGATTGTCAAGCGAGGCATTTTTAGTTTTTTAAAATATAACTTCCTTTTGGTTTTCATGCGAAGTAATTTGGTTTTATATGGGATGTACAGAATGGCATGAACATGTCTCGAAATGTGAATTTCTCTGAAATTTAGATTGTTGTGGAAATACTTTCGTTATTAAGCCATTCTGTTAACTATTCATGCTTGGGTGGTTATAGGCCTCTTTTATTTCTTAGAAGGGATGTTGTTTGGATAGTTTACTGGCTCTGATTAATCAACATCTTCCTTGCTATGTCAACAGCACCGAATGTAATGTATTGGTTGATGTACTATTTATATTTTAATAGAACAATGTTTTTTTTTCCTTCTGAAAAAAAGAAGATGTTATTACAAAACTTTGACGATCATTCAAAAAATTTCATTAGATAAAAGTGGAGTGAAATTTGTGAAAGATATTTCAGGAGAAAATATGGGGAAATTGATATATAATTCAGAGATGTTAAGACTCAAAAATGAGAAAGTCCAATATGGTTAACAAATTTTTTCGATGGGATATTAAATAATATTGTGAATTCTTAACTTTATGAGATAAAAGGTCATAAAATAGATAAATAAATATATAAGGTTTACCATTAGATTTAATAAGTTGATACATTATTATGAAGAAAAATATATAAATATTTATATATTAATAAATTTATAAATAATATTTCAAAAATAACATTTTGAAGATGGTATTATAAAACTTTAACTATTATTCAAATATATAATATAAAAAAAAGTAATGTGAAAATGGTATTAGAAAACCTTAACCACTATTCAAAAAAATTTGAGTTTGTGGGAGATGTTTCATCATAAAATATGGGGTAATTGAAATGCAATTGTACTAAAAATTAGTAACACTATTACATGCATTGCTTGATTGAGTAGTGTTACTTTTTGTCAGATTTTATTAAAAAATAATTAAGTATTATGTTTTAGAGAGAATCATGAGATAAGATAATTAATAATTATTTTATAATAAAATATCAATAATTATATGTTATCTATTATTAAATAAATATAATTTATATAAAAAATTAATATCGTTAATATTGCTTGGATTGAGTGGTGTTATTTTTTTTCATTTTATTAAAAAATAATTAAGTATTATATTTTTGACGAAGTAAGATAATTAATTATTATTTTATAACAAAATATTAATAATTATATGTTATTTATTATTAAATAAATATAATTTATACAAAAATTAATATTTTTTTTACAATACAATGTTAAGATCCATTAATACATCATGGAATTAGTAAATTGATATTGTTATTGTTTTTATATGTTTAAAGTAGTTAGAACTTATATATATTTATCTACAAAGATATAATACACAATAATTAATATTTCTATATATTATAAAATTCAGCTGTAACTATATAATTTTAGTTTGTCGAAGGTGTATACATTTCGATAAGTAGAAGTAGGTTGGTTAATTTTATATTCAGCAGGTTGGTAGGTGTATATATTCAGTAGGTTGGTTGCCGTTTTTTTTATAAATATAATTCGATGTAGGTTGGTTGACCTTTTTTATTATATATAAATATAACTAGATGGGAAAGATTAAATCTAGGGCCAATATGGGTAAAATTTTGATGTAATGGCAGGGGTACGACACATATTTAGTACTAGATGATAGTGGAAACATTGCGAATGAGAAGAGATCAAATGCCAACAGAAACTGTGGAAAAGGCATGCCCAAAAATTGTATCATGTGTAGATATTCTTGCTATTATAGCTCGTGACTCAATTTTCCTTGTAATACATTACATATTAATCACCTTACTGGCCAATATCTCATTATTTCAAAAATAGCATATTTTGCTAGCACTTAATTTCCATGACAATATTATAATCTAGTAACCAATAGTAGCTAGTCATATGTTATGAATGACTAATATTACAGTGGACGTCTGGGATGGAAATTTTTATTTGTTGAGCAGGTATGGAATGTTGAAGTCAGATGAAGAATTATTCGCCAAGGGCCAAGGGAAGACAATGGAAACATTGAAATCTTATGTAGAAAATGAGGAGCTCTTTTTCGAATAGTTTGTAGCATCAATGGTGAATATGGGGAACAACAACCCTCTTACACCATGGGAGAAAGCTCTCTTACACCATGGGAGAAATCAGGGTCAATTGTTGTACTGTTATCAATTGATCAATAATTGAGTTTCATAAATTTTCAACTATTGTCTTTCTTTATATTATGTTCTCCTTCGTAGCTACAATCAAAATGCATTTATAAATAATCATTTCGACCACATTCACATATTTAGAAAATTATTTTTAACATACTATTAATTTAAACAAATTTCTAAACTCTTATGAAAAAGATGTGCCATGACTAGGTCATGAACACTATTTTTTTTAAATAAAAAAGATTAAATATGTGTTACCTATCCACACCACACAAATATATAAGTTATAGAAATACATTTAATAAAAATAAATTACTTCACTCACTATGTCGAAAAAAATTACTAATAAAAAGGATAGGATAGGTAGTGTACAATATTGCATGGTGTAAAATAAGCCATGACAATGGGTACTTAATAACCAGTGTGGAGAAATTCTAAGAGAAAAAACAAGGAGCAGCAAGTGTGAGGAAAATTTATGAAGAAATAAAAAATATTGTTTGGTGTGGAGCTTGATTATATTCTTGATTGTTTAGCAACTTTTTGTTTCAACCAAGTTGGATCCCTATTCCTAATAGGGTGACAAAGCCACCTGTATGATTGCCATTAGGGGGTCGAAGGGGGATGACGATGATTTTCCTGAGCCTCCAGCAGCGAGGGTTCAGGGTAAGTGTCATTGAAGCTAAAAATAGATGAAAATTTTCCTTGTAAAATATTGTAATTTCGTAGTCAATCTGGGTCGTTTATTAGGCAAATGATCTAGCAGTAGAAGTTATGTTAATTTAGGGTTTTTTTCCCTAGAAAGAAACCCCTGGTTTTTGTGAGGGAATTTTATTGTGGCTCTGTATTATTATTCTGAGCAGGGAAGAGAGAGGATACTATGTGAGAGTGAAGAGGAAATTACAACAAATTTGTTGTAGTTCGTATCTCTTCATTTTGTATGGAAAGTCTGCCTATTTCTCAATATATCTTTGTCTCACCTATTTTATGCATTTATGTATTTTTGGTTCTGCAACATTTTATGTTTTTCAATGCTCCGTTAATTAATTTCAACCCAACACTAGAGAACGTGATATGCAAATAAAACCATGGTTTAAAACAATCCATATTACACATTTCATAAATATTTTTCAATATTATATATTTCATGAATATCTCCCAATACTACAAAACAAGATTAAACAATTAATTTTGTTTTTTAATCAAATTTTATAATATTACTAAAGTCAACCCAATTAAAATTATCGCATCCCAGTTTACCTTATTTTTAAGATATTATGCTTTAGCCTTAAACTGGTGATCATGATCTCTGTCCCCACTTCCCATGTGAAACAATAGGTATAATTCATGTTTCCATCTTCATGATTACTATTTGGATTTTATTCATCTAATTTCTTTGTTCACCAAAGCCTATGGGGATTTTATTCATCCAATTTCTTTGTTCGAAAAAGTTGCAAGACACACGACTCATTGGAAAATGTCACATGCTCGGTAATTCCACAAGGCTAATACGAGTCCTTTACAAATAAATCAAAGAGTAAATTTCCTTGTTGTCTACTGGTGCAAAAAAAAATTCAATTTTAAAATAAAATTTGAGCTTTCCAATACCAATAAGTCCAATCTTTATGTGTAATATATTTTGTAATTTTGAAGGTGACAGACCCACAATAAAATTAAGCAAGTTGAGGTTTAATGGTCGCACCCACAAAGAAAGTTAACTTACTGGCACACCAAAAACGGAAAGGACGTAGATCACTTTACAAAGATATTTAAAACATATTCACATCATGCCTTTAGTCTCATTGATTGATCTCTTTGTCTACCTAGGTTGAACTTATTTTAATTTTGCAAAATAAAATATAATTAAATTTAAATATTTCATAATTATTTTTAAATTTTAATATAATTTAATTGATTTTAAATTTATAAGAAAAGATATAACCATTCAAAAAATTAAGTGGACTATAGAGATCGAATCAGTGTTGCGTTGGCTTACTTTCATATCTTTTAAATGTAGGTGATAGAAGGTAACTTCTTCTTTGTCTATTCTCAAACTTTTTAAATTCACGAAATAGAGTAAATTGCTCTATTCATTTTACAACTTTGATCATAAATATATTTACCAGACCCAATGGAGAATGGTTGGCATGTTTCACTTTTCCTTACAAGAAAGTTGGTGGTGAATGTTAGGATCACCATTTATCAATTTTATTCTTTTTTTATTTGTTAGTTAAACATTTCTTGGTTTTGCATGTTTCAATTTTCCTTACAATAAAGTTGCCGGTGAATGTTAGATCACCATTTATCAATTTTATTCACATTTTTTATTTGTTAGTTAAACATGTCTTGGTTTGCAATTTTTTGCATTCACATTTTTTTATTAGTGATATAAACATATTTTATTTTTCAATTTCGTAGATAGCTTTATTAAATTATTAAATCATAGATATTAAAAGAAAATATTATTAATAACAATTGAATTTAATAAAATAAATAAATGCAAAATTAAATAATAAGAGCGTTATTGAAATGTTAGTAGTTATAAAATTAATAAATAAGATAATAAGATAGATTTTTTTTTTTTTTCTATTTGGATATATTGTATTGTTTAGAATTATCAAGTATTCTCATCAATAAATATGTCAACTATGTTTATAAGAAAACTATGATACTTAAAATGGTCATCTAAATTATAAAAATTTATAAATATCTATTTTACTTCAAGAGAAACATATGTTTCTATTTTTAAGAATCAAGATTCTATATTTAATGGTTGTGCACTTGAAAAACAACATAAGAATGAGTTTCTTATAATAACATGTGAAAGGAAAATAAATATTATTGAATTAATGCATACTTTTATGTGCGGGCCAATAAATGAAATCACGTGGACAAGCTTTTTATTTTCTTATCTTCATTTATCATAGAACACGATTTGTGTGGATTTATTTCACAAGAAATATAAATGGCGAGTTTGAGTATTTTAGAGAGTTTAAAAACATTGTTGAAATAAAGGTAATAAAATACATCAAGATCCTTAGGTCAGTTTAAGGAGGAGAATATACATGGGTCAACATTTGTCGCATTGTGACAATGATTGTGGAAATATAAAAATAAACCATGTTCAATCTTTGTCCAATTGTGACAAATATTTATCCTCAATATGAAATAAAACCATGGTCAACCATGATTAGTACATTGTGGCAAAGATTGTCTCAACACAGAAACCAATCATGGTCAACTGCATGGTCGATCATGGTCATTCTTGGGAAACCATGGTCGATCATTTTTTGAATATGAAAATAAAACCATGCCCAACCATGTTTTTTAAGGGTTTATAATATTTATCTTATGGTTTATATACCTTAGATTTATAATATGAATCCCTTCGGTGTGCCTTGGGTTTATTAATCCAAGGGTTCATATTTGTAGGAATTAATATTATTGAAAGGGTTTATAATATTAATCCTAGGCCTTAATATAAATCCCTAGGGTTTATAATCCTTCGGGTTCATAATATAAATTCCAATCATGGTCAACCATGGTCCAACATTGCATTGTGACAAGGATTCCCTCAATATGAAAATCAGCCATGGTCAACAGTATTTATTTTAGGGTTTATAATATTTATCGTAGGGTTTATATACATTGGGTCTATAATATTAATCGAATTGGTTTAATATTATTCTCTTGTTTTATAATCCTTTGGGGTTTTAGCATTAATCCCTTAGGTTTATTATTCAGTTGGGTTTATAATATCATTCCCTTGGGTTTATTAATATAAGGGTTCATATTTGTATGGTATAATATTAATTATAGGTTTTATCATATTAATCCTAGTGTTAAATATAAATCCCTTAGGTTTATAATCATGGTCAACCATGGTCCAATGTCACATTGAATCAAATATTGTCTCAATATAAAAATCAACCATGGTCAACCATTGTCAACCATCATCGACCGTGGTTAATCATGGTCATCCATGGTCTAATGTCACATCATGACAAAGATTATCTCAATATTAAAATCAACCATGTCTAAGAATGTTAAACCAGTCCAACATCACATTGTGAAAAAGATTGTCTCAATATGAAAATCAATCATGGTCAACCATGGTTCGACGTCACATTTTGACAAATATTGTCTCAATATTAAAATCAACCATGGTCAGGAATGGTCAACCGTGGCAAACCATGTTTATTTTAATGTTTATAATATTTATCATAGGGTTTATATACCTTGGTTTATTGCATTTATCTTAGGTTTTATCATAAGATTTTATCAATATGAAAATCAGTCATGGTCAACCATCGTTAATCATAGTCAACATTGGTGAAACATGGTCGGTCATGGTCAACCATGGTTAACTATGGTCAACAATAGTCGAATGTCAGATTGCGACAAAGACTGCCTTAATATGAAAATCAACCATGTTCAACCATTGTCCAACCTTCCATTGTGAAAAATATTGTCTTAATATGAAAATCAAAGATTGTAAACCATGGTCAACCATGGTTACATTGTGACAAAGATTGTCCCTTGGTCCAACTTCACATTGTGATAACCATGGTCAAGCATGGTTGTCCATGGTGAATCATGGTCTAGATTGATCCATGAAGCATGGTCAACCATGGTCACATTGTGATAAATATTGTCTCATGGTCCAACGTCAAATTGTGACAACAATGGTCATCCATGGATGACCATGGTAAACCATGATCCAACCTCGCATTGTAACAAAGATTGTATAAATATGAAAATCAACCATGGTCAACCATGGTACAACATCGCATTGTGGCAAATATTCTCTCAATATGAAAATCAGTCATGGTCAACCATGGTCCAACGTCACATTTTGACAAAGATTGTCTCAATCATGGTCAACCATGTTAGTTTTAGGGTTTATAATATTTATCTTAGGGTTTACATACCTTGAGTTTACAATATTAATTACTTTTGTTTAATATTATTCTCTTGGCTTTTCAATATTCCTCTCTTAGATTTATTAGTTTCTTTGGTTTATAATATTAATCCCTTGGGTTTATTAATCTAAAGGTTCATATTCCTAAGGTATAGCATTATCGATAGGGTTTATAATATTATTCGCATGGTTCAATATAAATCCCTTGGTTTTATAGTATAACTTTCTTGGGTTTATTAATCCCTTCAATTTATTAATTGCATTGTGACAAATATTGTCTCGATATCAACCATGATCAACCATGGTCCAACATCACATTGTGACAAGGCTTGTGTTAGTATGAAAATAAACCATACTCAACCATGGAAAACCATGTTTATTTTAGGGTTTATATACCTTTGGTTTGTAATATTAATCCCTTCGGTTTAATATTATTCCCTTGGGTTTATAATCCCTATGGGTTTTAGCATTAATCCTTTGGGTTTATAATATCAATCCCTTAGGTTTATTAATCTAAGGTGTGATATTCCTTGTGTATAATATTATTCATATGGTTTATAATATTAATCATAGGGCTTAATAAAAATAGATTAGGTTTATAATCAAGGTCAACCAAAGTGCAATGCCACATCATGACAATGATTGTCTCAATATGAAAACTAACCATGGTCAATCGTTTTTAACCATCATCAATAATGGTCAACCATGGTCCAATATCACATTGTGAGAAATATTTTTTCAATATGAAAAGCAAGGTCAACCATTTTCAACCATGGTCTAATGTTGCTTTGTGAAAACGATTGTCTCAATATAAAAGTCAAACATGGTCAACCATGATCCACCATTGTCCAATGTCGCATCGTGACAAATATTGTCTCAATATGAAAATAAATCATGGTTAACCATGGTTAATCATGGTCCAACGTCACATTGTGACCAATAATGTCTCAATATGAAAATAAAATATGGTTAACCATGGTCCAATATCGTACTGTGACAAAGTTTGTCTCAATATGAAAATAAACCATGGTCAATCATGGTCCAACATCACAATGTGACAAAAATTTCCTTGATATGAAAACCAACCATCGTCAATCATGGTCAACCATGGTCCAACGTTGCATTTGTGGCAAATATTGTTTGAGTATGAAAACCAAACATGTTTAATCATGGTCAATGATGTTTGTTTTAGGGTTTATAATATTTATATTAAGGTTTATATGCCTTCAGTTTACAGTATTAATCCATTGGGTTTGATGTTATTCTGTAAAATCCCAAACAATGAAATAATAAACAAATCTAGCACATTTAGGTGTTCTCATCAAAATATTTTCAACATGACACTGAACACAACGAGATCTGAAAATGCAGCATTTATTTATATTATTAACTAAATAAATGAGTACATGCCCATACAAAAATATCAGAGCCCTTATAGTGGCATGCTTGGTTGCTCAGTAAAAGAGAAAATAAAATAATCAAGCACAATCGTGGAACCTGGATGGATTCACCAGAAAAAATAACACCCACTGGGTGTTCATCCCTAAGATCAAATTGGAAATCGCCACGCCAAGTTCTCAATAAAAAACAATAAGATAAATAAATCTGAATGATTCGAGATGACTAGCTTCTATCCCATTTTATAGGCTTGATGGACTCTCTAGAGACCTTATTTTATTATTTTCCCTCGAAAACTGAAAGTAAATACCATGGTAAATACCACGGATATATTTTGTCCATTTTGACCAGATCAAGAAATGAAATATTAGAAATCCTCCGACCAAAATATCTCTTGCTCTCGATCAATTCACTATTATCGACAACATAAGCATTGATACCAGGATCCCATACCAAGATATTATGATTTAAAAATATTGAACAAATCATCCAAATTTTTATAATTTAACAAATACTTGCCTAATCATAATAGTTTTGTAACTTGGAGGGTTAACTTAGTTAACCTCCATCGCTGGGACATAAATTGAATAACTATGACAGGCTTTGATAATTTTTATTCGACCCACATGAAGAGTCCACTCTAACCTTTAAGAAAGACAAATCACATGCAACCATATCATGTGAAGTGTTTCTCTTCATTAAAATAACACAAAAAATAGGTTGATCCAACCATGCTCTTCGTTGTAATTGCACAACGTATAAGTTAATTAAGCTCATGAAAATAACTGACTATTGTGTGAACAATACGTGTCAACATTCCGTGTCAAAACTACATGGTCAACATGTGTTTCGAATGCATAACGGCTATATATGTTAAACAAATAACAATTTTCCATAATTCATGTAGTGCTTATACGTTAAACAAAAAACAATTGTCCAGAATGCTTGTATTTCTTGAACAAAGTCCACATTGCCTTGTCTATCACTATTATTCTCTCTCGAATATCCGCATACAATTTATAGACTCCCTTGTTTAAAATATTTTTAAAGTTCCCTTGTGTTAGGATTCCTACGCCTTTTTCCTTAACTACTTTCTATAACAAAGGGCCACGCAGTTCATGTCGCAGTATCATACAGATCTGCATAGAGCCGCGAAGTTCATGTCGCAATCATAGAGATCTACACAGAGCCGCACATTTCATGTCACAACATTTTTAGCATTGAGATTTTCTACTTTGTGATCATGAATCTTAGGCAAATGTTAACCACTGCAAATATACGAATCGTTAGCTTTGAAATATTTTCTCCTACCTATGACAAATCCCATAGACCTACCTTTCCTAACCTATCTTATCTCTGTGGTACAACCATATCAATTCCCACCTGGCTCCAAGGTACTGTTTTCTTACAATATACAGATCTTAAAAGTCAAATTTTGTATTTTTTTTTAGTGCATTTAGCATTATTATTTTCTCATTTGATGCTAATGTCATTATGATGCATTTAATGAAATGTTTTAGGGTTAACAATTTTCGCCCTTCTTGCATTACAGGGAAGCTTATTTCCTCAAAGCGTGAGCTAGATAATAAATTCATGTGATGACAGGTTTGCCGTTCACGCTCAAGATCCCTGTGAAGAAATGCCTATTGATCCAATCTGCTGGGCTATACTCTACTCGACTAGGTTTGGCCACTTCAAGCTACTTCACTAAATTTTCAATTTTTTTTTGCATGTAATTTCATATTACTTTAACGAATAAACCTTTCTAGTTCACTATTTCAATGCTTAGCAGTTTTATATTTATTAAAGAGAAGTTATGATAATGTAAGTTCAACTGACTCTTACTAGTAATTTCACGTGTTCGTCCCTTATTTGTGTCAATTTCCATGTCTCCATTTATAATTCTCATGCCTTCAATGAATTATATGTATAGAGAGAAGGAAATAGGTAATATTGTAATAAGTGAGGAAAGGGAATGACTAATTGTGAGCTTGTAAATGGTTGTGAATAGCTAGATCCTGCCCTTTTCGTACCTCTATTTCATTTACCACTATGTCTCTTGGCCTGTCATAATAACAATAGAGGCCCCTCACCTCATTAGATGAAACTATCACCTGAACCATCACTGTGAAATGCATTCCTTGCATACGAATTAGAGCCTTGCATACGAATTAGGGCTTTTCATCTAGTGAGGAAAGCTACTACACGAAGGGATGTGTTGTTAAAGAGTCAGAAATGTGGCATCAATTGCAGAATGTCTCCAAGCCTCGCATAGCTCCCCATGGAATCTCAGGTGAAAGATTGCTGACTCTGCCCACTGGAACAGTCAAAATATATGATTCATCCACATTGTGATGAAGATACGGCTGCAGATCTCGCAAGAAAACATCTAATTCCTCCAAAGAAAAATTGTAGAAGAATCGATTGTGTTATATGAGTACGGGGAAAAAATTTGGGACCAATGTTCTGAGTGGATTATGCAATTGTAGCGAGAAACGAAGCATTGGAGGTATCTATGATTTGCAGAAATAATTTTAAAGGTTAGAGAGAGGGGAATCGAAACCATGTCTCCCCAGAAAGTGAAAATGGTTTTGGCCATGGGTATTGTTCCTCTTGGCTAACTGCCACTACTGTTGAAAAATGAAAATGAGAGAAGAAAAATACCCAAAAATCTTGTTAGTGGCGAAATGAAAAACAAGCCAAGTGGCAGGAGATGATAGCAAAACAAAACCAAATAGGTGATATGTATATTTAAGCATGTATAAAATTATACTAGCGGTTGATGTGAAAAGACTAATGCTAGCATTAATCTACCTATGAAAAATGTGAATGAATAAATACGATTTTAACCTTAGAAATGCGGTATCAACTTTAGATATCCATGTAATGTTGCTTCCATTTTGCCTCGATACATGTGAGGTTTTCAATAAGACCTTCAATTCAAAACTTTGGTTAAATTTTTGTAAAACCAAATTACTTTTTTTTTGTGAATTTGGTAGCGCCTCTCTTTTTCTATTTATATTTCTAAAGCAAGTTACAAAATTATAAACTCCAATATATAGCCTCAATCTGCCCGTAGGAAACAAGGTCTGTTGGCCATCTCAGTGCATGAAAAGCAAAACAAAACATAAAAAGTTTCATTCTTCCATGTCTAGCATGAGCTATCTGTTCTACTACCGAAATATCTACATACTGGGAAAATAAACAGAGTTCATATAAGCCCGATAATATCATAAAAAAACATGATAAAGAAAATAGCTACTATTCAGATGAAGAGACAGGTGCTGGAGCTTTCAGTGTAGATCCTGGCATGTCAACTTGCTGTAGTTGCTAGAGTTGCTTCTCCATGCGGCCAACCCGATCATCCAATCTGCTAATTATGTTAGTTGCCTAATATTGAGTGATCTTAATATGTTGCAGTTGATCCTGTATGTGTTGCATCATGTCCAGCAGGCAGAGTTCAATGTTTGTTGGGTCATACTGAGCGTGACTGGGATTAATACTCTGTATAGCCTTTGCTAGAAGGCTCTTTAGGATCCAATACGTGTGAATGGTCTGCTGAAATAGCGTGAGTCGACCCCTGGTGTTGCCAGGATCGGTGATGAAGTCTAAGATTTCTGCCTCTGTTTCATTATCTTCCGGGTCAGTCTGGATATCTTGTTCCCATCCTCTAATTTCCTGACGAAAAGTGGTTGAATTCCCCGTAACATAGTTGGCTGCCAAATTCTCAAGAATCTCTAAGTTTGATTTTTGACCGCGTTTCTTCGTAGTTTGTTCACACTGGACCTGTTTCCCTTTATCAGACTAAGCGTTTGGCTGACGCTTCCCCATAGTATATAAACACCTATATTTCAATACAAACAGGCATGAAAACGTGAAGAGAGAGTGAGCAACATCATGGGACCACCCTGCACGAAACCTCTGAACATCGACAGTGCATCGACCTGACAAGCAAGAAACTGACGAGGAAGGCACTATTGACCACTGAACCAAATGACTAAGACAACGAATGAAAACATTTTGAATACACGAAGAGCCAAATACCAAGAGCCTTATCTCCCAATTCCAAGACCTGAAGCCCTGAGCTAACTTAGCCTGGATGAATTGTAACAGTACCAACCTCATGCCAAAACTAGTGTTCGCGTTAGCAGAATTGACAGGAACAGGGGTGAGCACAGGGTCCATAAGAGTGGCGGAGGGCAGCTGGAAATTATCACTGTCGAAACCCCTGTACAGAAAAAACAGAAAATACCAAGAACAGAATTGACTCTTATTGTCCCAGTGTTCATAATTTTGACACCACCTATAAGCGCCAACCACACCGCTTGCACTGTTAATAACCACGACAATTACCCAACTCCAAGGGCCCCCTACTCTACCCACAGAATTCAATCCTAGCGGCCGCAGGGTGCGAGACAGGAGTAGCCTTACTTTGGACCAAGAATTTATCTGAATTACAACAGTATGAAGTGGTTGGGCTTGGAAATTGCAAGGGTCTCGGAAGCATGGTTTTACAGGCTTCGGAGAGGGAGTAACATGACCAATGACCGTTAACAGAACCAAAATCGCCATATGATACACTATCCCAGACAAGACCATCCCAATTGCAACCGTGAATACAAGAAATAAACCAAATACATACCCCCACTGAGTTGAGCTGCTGACAGATTGAAAAATGCTCGGCTTTCTCCCCGGCTGCCTCCAGACGCTTGCATGCAAAGAGCGATGTGTGAACGAATGGAGGGAGGGAGGCGAGCCACTTACCATAACTAAAACATTCCTTCCGCAACCTGACAGGACAGGCTGGCCTTCCTACAACATTATTAAAGGCTGATCTTTCGCGTACTGCCATAATCTGTAATTCCAATGCGCCATTATGAAACATAATTGTGCGAAGGACGAGCAACCGCCATATTTCACCTCTTATGATGCTCTGCCGGACGGGTGTACACCCTGATCAGGGGTTTGGAGATCCTTACTTACAATCATTTGAAGAGAGTGGATTTCCACATCCCATATGGCATTAGTGGGGTGGCCATCTATGGGCCGTTCAATAATTCAATTCGTAAAATCAAATTACAAAATTCAAAGTTGGGTTAAGTTTTAATAAAAAGGTCGGTCAATGCAAATTAATATAAATTTAAAGCTCAATCGAGCTCTATAGTCTTTTAATTGTCGTTGGAAGAGACTAATAATAAGGAAAAAATTCTAATATTTTTGAATAAAAAAACTAAATAGCATAAGTTTATTTTAAACCTAATTGAGTTGGCATACATTTAGATAAGAAAATGCTATAAGCAAAAACTTAATTTTTTTTTTTAACATACACAATAAAATGTCACAATTTTATTTGAAACATGGTTGTTGGCATGCATTTTAAATTTATAATTATATCAAGCCACTTAGATTGTATTATTAATCAATAAAAAATTTCAACATTCATCAATTAGAAATAAAGAAGAAAAATACTACAAAAAATAGTAAAATAATTTTGTTATTTAAATTTATTATAAATTGAACATTATTTTAAAAAATATCTTAAATATGTACATATCAAATCTTAAATATGTATATCTTAAATATGTTTTAAGCCACTAATGATTGGCTTAGTGCATGGTCATTAAGGATTGCGGCATGGCATACCCACATGGTAATGGTACTAACTAGGGTACTTAGGGTGCATTTAAAACCCTATAGTACCGTAAATATTGCTTGCCTACCAAACAGAGGTCAGGAAAATTCTAGAGGTGATGTTTCCGAAAACATGTTGGGTCGTCGGAGGTCAAGAAAAGTTTAGAAGTGATGTTGCGGGAAATATGTTGGGTAGTCAGAGGCCGAAGGAATCCACAGATGCATGACTGGATGTATGGGTTGTCGCGAATCTATAGTTTGGAAGGCATGCTCCAATGCAAAACTAGGGATAAGATAGTCAAATACTATGTCCAAGTTCCCCAAGAAGCCGAATCAAAGCCCGCATTGGAATTAAAACCCCATAAACTAGCACGCTCCTCCAGACTATTGGTTTGAAGATGTCTCAATTCTATAAATTGATCACTTAGTCAGAGTTATAACAACAATCAAAGTGAAGGGTGTGAGGTTCAAACTCATCAAGGCATGTATAATGCGTTATTCTTCCAACTTCTTGCCCCAAATATGTGAATATTCATAGTGTGCTAAAGAAAATAATAATGATAGTTGGAATGGTGGAAATTTGCATATAGTTTTGGGAGTTTGACTGTGTTCTCATTGTTATTATTAAGATATAATATCTTATAATTAGTAGTATTAATGCACTAAGATAACCACCCAATAGAGTTGTCATGATTTCATTGTGTCTAATTACATTGTAGTTCCATACAAGTCTGGTGGTGCATACTATATATAATTTGCAACATGTAGATCAGAAAACATGGTTTGTTTATTGCTTAGGACTTTAAAACATAGAAATATAAAAAAATTCGCAATAGATAAGGGGATTTATTTGTACACGATGTGACAGTAGTAGTTCCTATTGATGATGAATCTATTCCAAGTTGTTGTCACTGAATGCAAAAGAAGCAAACAATACTTTCTTAAATTCTTATTTTCGTCAACATGGAAGATTTTTTTCGTCAAATGAAACATTGAATTACATAGTTTACACCAAAATTTGTTTGGTAGTTGAAACTCTCAGTTACATAGTTTCCACTAGTCCTAGTCACGCTCCTTTTATATCTTCCTCCCGGGACCCATTTCGAATCTCTCCCCATCCTTGTGTACTAAATCCTTCAATTCATGCGCTAAGAAAGCTTTTGCGCAGGAAAAATAATTATTCAAAAACCAAAATACTCCTGTCACACCTCCAACTTAATACTCTCATCCATGTAAAAGTAAAAAATTTTTATTTTAAATATTTGTTATATTTATTTGGCTTTAGTTTTTTTTTTTTTTGGTAAGTTGTGCTAATCAATTAATTTCGAGAACATAAAAATACATATGATACAGGCAGGGTTGGTAAGCTGTGGTTAACCAATCCCTGCCTTTGTAACGTTGTTTCTAGGCTGCCGCGGGGGAGGAGCCTGGCCCAGACAAAACTTGAAAATGAGCATTACATTTTTCGCAGTAGCGCTGATGCATCTAAGAGCTAAAGAGTAAAAAATAATAGAAAATCCCTGCGGGCACAAATGAAAAAAAAACAGAGTAAAACTGAACAGTTGCGCAAAAATTATTCATCGTCATCATCACTGCAATGGGGGTTCTCCTCGTTTATGGGACAGGTTGGAGCCTGTGCAACAGCCACTTCCATAGTAGCTTCCACTTCGGCAAAAGTTCGCTTGGGGAGATTTGCAGGAGCGCAGAGGATGGGGGATTCTGGGTCTACTCTTTCAGGAACCTTCGTCCAAATGTCGTCGGAGTCCATAATCCATATATTTGTATCCTCATCAACCTACGCAGGACTATTCATGGGATCTAGCATGCAATGCAGAGAGGGAGCTCTGGGAGAGGAGGTGGACCTCCTCACGCCTTGAATTCCCCTTTGCGCTGGTTTCCTAGAGGATTCTTCTCACTTCTCAGGAGCGGATTGATGGCTAGCAGGGGTGTTGGATGAGGAGCCTTCAATTCATTCAAGGCATTTATCCTCACCGTGATGGTAATGACCCGGGAGGGCCCCTATTTGACCACCGCGAATAGTGCATTGGCGTATTCTAGGGGCCATTGCGCACCTAGGAGAGGAGGCGGGAGTGACACTGGGGCTAGAGAGGCTGCAAAGGCTAGGGTTTAGGTGTGCAAGATGCAGAGAAATAATCATAGGGAGTCTACGCAACTCTTCTCTAGGTGTGAGACTTCGCAACTAATTGGAATCAGTGAGCATCCAGATCAGAAGGAGGAGAGCTAAATGCAACGAAGATAGATAAGGGAGGAAAGGGGCCGAGGTCTGGAGGACAAACAGGTGTGAGGATGAAGTTTGTCAGAGTGGAAATGAATTATATTCGCATGGTATTATGTGTGGAGCTCAAGCAGATGAGCAGGCGCAGAGGTGTAGGCATAGATGCAATGCTGATTATACATCATGGACATTAATGGTGGTATGGGCAAGGTGATGATCAGGGTCAGGTGACACAATGCCTATCCGATCTGTGTTATCTCTGGTTCTGCGAGGAACGTGCGAGGAGTTAACGGTAATTGGATCCGCTGCAAGTGGGGAATTGCGTTGGAGATTTCTGCAGTCCGTATGAGTTGAGATTTGATTGTCACTTGTGTCAATCGTGTCACCCACATCCAGGGACTTATTTGGCTTTAGTTAGAACTTATAACACATGGAAAACAAATTATACTATTGTTAATGGTTTCCAAGCTTCTGTGGTTGTCGCTTATTGAAGAAATCTCTGGATTTTCCATAGTGTTATAAAACAATTTTTGACATTTCGAATCACAATGGGGATCCATCTTCAGAACGAGATTCGAATTGAAGTTACCCTATCCTTTCAGCCTTCTTTCATTCTTCAATTCAACTCTTGTCCTCAAGATGTACCCCCTTTGGGATTCGAAACGTCGACAATTTTTTTATAACACCGTGGAAAATCCAGAGATTTCCTCAATATACTATTGTTTTTACAATTGAGAAAGTACACAATCGATAATGAATTATGTCAATCAGTAAAGAATGGTTTAGGGATCACGGTGGTAACCTTGTAACTTATATGATTTCCAACATTTTCTTACATTAACATATTTAATCGGTTGTTTATTTACAATAAAACTTATAATTGTGACCGTATAGTCTGGCCCATTGGGGTGGTCATTTGCACTAACCCAGGTGGAGATTAACCATACATTAATTTATTGAAGTTAAGCTTGAATATATCTAGTTGAAATTTTTGAATGCCTCCACCAATTGTCTCGAGATGCAAACATGTCATGAAGATCAATGGTTCGTGTTGCAGCCTCAAGATCTAAAGTGTGGATTCTCCCAGGGTGGTTGAGGTAACAAAAACCCTAGCTCGACGCCGCAGAAAGATAATTATGTTCTCGATTCTTCCTTGGAATGTGGCTCTGCAACTCCTTCGACCATATAACCCCTGCACCATGGTAAGAAGCTCCACTGCAAGTGTGGTAGTTAATTAGCTTTAACTTATTCTTCTTAAGCTTGTCGAATTACTAAGTGTTCGCATTTCTTTCTAGTTTCAGCGAGGAATATGACAATACTAGTTGGGGAGTGTGGGTTACCTTGTGGGTTCAGTCCAACTTAGAACTGGCTCGAGACTTACGTTTGCAGGCCTTGCTTTAAGGGTCAACTCAAGTTCATCAAAGACTTTTAGGTATTGAGAAGCTGGCTGAGAGTTAAATATTTCCTAAATTTTTTTGCTTATGCGCTCCAGGTAACTTTGTTAATTTCAATGAAAATTTAAATATTTTACTGTTGTTCCTCTTCTTGCATAAGGTTTGTTTTATTTTCTTATTGATGTTAATTTTATGCCGCATCTTGAAGTCAACAAGTAACATTTATGAGGTTAACCTCTTGATTCGCGACGTTCCAGTGGGTAGCCTCTCCAAAATTAGGTTAGCACCCACTAAAAATTTCAACTCGGTCTTGCTCTATCGGTTCAGATACCCTTAGCCCGGTTGTGACCATGATTCAAATATCTAAAGGTTTTTATGAAACGAAATCTATGTATCTTTTTGTGCAGGACTATTTTTCGGCACCTAAGTGTAGGATGAAAGTCTTGTCTCTTTCTTTTATTGTTCCACTGCCCATTAATGGAAGGGTTATGATATTTTGGCTAAATTAACTAGGTATGGTGTCGATTTATAAATTTCATTATTTTGTGTCTACAGACTATAATAGAGAGGTTCCCTTTGTTATTTACTTAAAAAAAAACAATATCGTGTACAACCCAAGTTATGCCATGTACTATTGTTATATATTTGGTCTGTAAGGCATATATCTATTTATAGATGTGTAATTTCAGTTCCCATGCCAATACATTATCTTTCAGTTTTGTGCATTGTTAATTTAGTTTTTTCTTTGCTCAATATTATACATAATATTTTTCAAGTAAAATCAATAATCTTAACTCAATGTTTGAATAATATCTAGTCTCAATTTTTGTTTTATCCTTAGTCATACATAAAAGAAAATATATGAATGTGAACCTCTTTCTTGATATAGAGTAGAAGAGACAGTTTCCGACATTGGCCCTAGAGCAAAAATTCAAAAACTAACTCTCCACCTTCTCGGTCATAACCTACTTACTCCATTGGTTCACTTAAAGTAATTTGTGGGATATCAACTTTTCTAGCTTCTATCTATAACTTTGTTGTACATTTCTGCAATGACTATGGAATTGCATTTATAATTTTGTTTCCAAGCTTCACAACTATTATCCTTGTGTGCCGCTTGTGGTAAATTCTACTACTATTTCTCTGCATATTCACTCTATCAAAGGTCATGATACCTTTTGACAAACAATTAGGTTTTACCAGTTTATATAGTTTTTAATCCTTGTTGCTGAAAATGGTTTAGTTGATGTTTCTCTAATTTTGAGTGACATGTTTGAGCAATAAATATATATAACAAAACAATGTCGGCTATACTCTCAACAATATATACAATAACTATTATTCTTGAACAACACATACATTAACTAGTATTTTCCTAACAGATATACCTTACTACTGTAATTAACCACCAGTAAACAATGTATACAATAAATTTATGAACAATAAAGAAAAATAATATTTCATACCAGTATTATCCTTTTGGTGGTCACAACCAAGAAACAAGGAATTTTTCTTCCCAACCAATTGAGATTAGTCTACTTACTGAATCTCCCCCTATGCTCACCTTGCTTGTCGGGTAAGTTTTCCATAACTTCCTTGTTCATATGTTTTTCTTACAACCATCTGGTCCGAACCAGATTTAGGTGAAGGTGTTCTAAGTTCAAGGAAGGTTTGGGTTTTCCTCTCGCTAGCCAATAGGAAAAATAAAATAAACCAAAAAGGAAATACTCAGGAGCAGTTTGAGAAGGTAACCACCTGACCCATAATTGTTCAACTACCCTTATAGGTGGTCTCCAACAACTTCATTTTCATGTAACCTCCTATGTACATAAACATTTCATTTGTAGCATACACACACACACACACACACAAATTCATACCCTTACATGGTCTATCAAGTAACATAATGTTCAATTTTAACCTATGTGAAAAAATAATAATTACAACTACTAAGGGAGATGGCATCTTCCCCCTCTCAAGAAGAACACCATCCCGATGTTCCCTCAACCACATAACAAATTTGGGTATGCATTTTTCATAAATTTCTCATCCTCCCAAGTAGCCTCTTCTAGGCTAAATTGCTTCTACTACACTTTAACTTGGGTGATAGCTTTCTTCCACAACATTACTTCTCTTTGTTCGAGAATACATAGTGGTTCGACCAAAAACTATCCATGTTGTTCTACCTATACATCCACCATACACATTCCATATTAGTTTGTGTGTGTGTGTGTGTGTGTATAGTTTCAACTGATTCAAAATTATTCATATAGATATTCCATTGCCACTTTTACCTGTATGTTTTTCTAATCAATTACATGTCTACAGTCATGTCTTGCTATATATATATATATATATATATATATAGATATATATATATATATATATATATATATATATATATATATAGATAGCGAGACATGAAATATATTATGAACATGTATGTGGCTAGGAAGGGCTAACTGATATGCCATAGGCCCAATTCATGCTAGAATCTGGAATGGACCACAAAATCGAGGAGCCAACTTAGCACAACTTCCCCAACGAAGAGTGCTTTGGACTTGACTTGAAAATACACATGTTCCCCAACCTCGAACGCTCGATAAGTATGCTTCCTATCAACATACATTTTATGCCTATCTTAGGCAGCTTTTAAGTTTCCCCTTACCTTCCTAACTGCCTCTTCCATCTCCTTCAATAAATCTGGTCATAATGTCATTTTATCCTCTAGGTCACTCCAATTACCCGATGTCCTACATAAATTTCCATATAATACCTTGAATGGGCTCACTGTAAAAGAAGTATGATAGTTGTTATTATATGCAAACTCTACTAATGAATATAGTCTTCCCACTTAGCTTGTTGTTGCATTACGTACATCCTCAACATATCCTAATTTTCCTGGTTCACTCTTTTAGTCTGCCCATCGATTAGTTTTAATAGATTCAAAACTATTCATACAAATATTCCATTACCACTTTTACCTATATGTTTTTCCACTCAATTAAATGTCTACGATCATATATATATATATATATATATTGAGACATGAAATACGTTATGAACACGTATGTGGCTGGGAAGGGCTAACTGATACGACACAGGCTCAATTCCTGCTAGAATCTGGAATGGACCACAAAATTAGAGAGCCAACTTAGTGCAACTTCACCAATGAAGAGTGATCTTCTTGAGCTTGAATCGAACATACACATGTTCCCCAACCTGGAACTCTCGATAATTGTGTTTCCTATTAGCATATGTTTTCTACCTATCCTTGGAAGCTTTTAAGTTTCCCCTTACCTTCTTAACTTCCTCTTCCATCTCCTTCAATAAATCCATTCCTAACATCAATTTATCCTCTGGGTTGCTCCAATTACCCAGTGTCCTACATCAATGTCCATATAATACCTCTAATGGGCTCATTTTAAGAGAAGTATGATAGCTATTATTATAGGAAAACTCTAGTAAATGAATATAGTCTTCCCACTTAGCTTGTTGTTGCACTATGTACATCCTCAACATATCCTCGATTACTTGGTTTTCTCTTTTGGTCTGCCCATTGATTTGAGGGTGGTATGATGTACTAAAATGTAGTTGAGTACCTAACCCATTAAACAAAACTTTCCAAAAAGCATATGTAGATTTCAGATCTCTATCTGAAACCACTACATTTGGTAAACCGTGTAATATACATATCTCTTTCATGAATATGTCAGCAATTTGAACTATGTTGAAGATATATTGCACTGGAATGAAATGAGAAGACTTACTAAATTTATCCACTACTACCATTATTGAATCATACTATTTCATTGTTTTAGGTAACCCTGTGATAAATTCCAAGGTAATGGTCTCCCATTTCCATTCAATAATGGGAAATGGATGTAATGGTTTTGCAGGATGTTGATGCCCTGTGTTTACCTGTTGACATCCTAAACACTTAGACAAGTATTCAGCCACCTCTCTCTTCATACCCAACCAAAATTACTCATTCCACTACAATGAAAATACCCTCTAGTGGAGGTTATAAAGGAGGTTTTTACTGTTATAAAATGGGCCAAAATTGTCAAAAAAACATTTGCTACAACATCCGTTTATGGTTACGGAGGTTTTGGTGGAGCTTTTAATGGAAATTCACCACAACTAAAAAAACTGGGTGACCAGAGGTTATTACAGATGTTTTTTTCATCAGTGTGCTACTAAGGTTTCAACGCACCTGTGCATGTCATCTAGACGGTGGCCCCGGGGCAGTCAAAGGTTACTGCACTGGGCCCTTAAGGTATAAAACCGCACTGGGTGCAGTGTTGGTGATACAATGAACGGGGCAGTAACAATTGGTCTTGGGATTTGTGCAGTGCCCATAGGTCGTTGCAATGCACTAGTACGTAGACATATAGAAACACATCGGTGTGTCGTATAAGACAAATGCACCGATATTTATAATTGGTATTGGTATTTTTGCGGTTCCCATACGTCATACAAATGCACCGGTGCATATTCTCACATAAAATCACTAGTGTGCAATATCTCACAAATGCACCAAGATTTTTAATTGGTTTTGGTATTTGTGCGGTGCCCATAGGTCGTAGAAACGCACCAGCACGTTGCATCATACAAATGCACATGTGTACAGTAACTGACATGCACCAATGTTCATTTTGTATTTTTTAGAAACATCGACCTGTGACAGTGCAATTATTGTGATTTTTCTAAATTCATTATTCATCAAAAGTTGACACATCTTATAACAATATTCATATTAATTAAATTTTTATTAATGTATTTGAATGTGATGTTTGGATTAATTTGTTATATCATAACAAAATTATTGTTGTTTTTAAAATTCATTATTCATCAAAATTCGACACATATATATCTTATAAAAATATTCATATGAATTAAATTTTTATTAGTGCATTTGAGAACGACAATGGAGAACGCAATAGAATAAATTAAAACATATTTTATTATATATATATATATATATATATGAATAGTATAGTCTTTGTCATACAAAATGGGACAGTTATTGGTATCCCTTTGTCTTTCAATTGGGACACTATGTCCATTACATGAAACAAAACGTTTGATTTCATAGACAAATATTTCAAAAAATACAACGACTTGCTTTGATATCCAAACATAGTGATCATCATTCTTTGCTTGAACAACGGTAACTGCTATAGCTACTTCCATGACTTGGGCTAATTTCAAGAATGTTTTGTTCACGACGTTGATTGTTTTCTTCTTCTTCACCTTCCATCTACAAACATAAAAATAAACTAAAATGAGTGTATATACATTGGTAAGAATAATGAAAATTGCAATATTAAATCATATACATCAATGTAAATCGAAAATAAAAATGACGGACCATAGCAACAATTGACTCATAAACTATACAAATTCTTTCAAAACCATGTACCATGTCATCTTTTAAAATTTCATCTGTTGGCATAGTTTCATACTTTGTTTCCTACAAGTTATATACCCCATAACAAATCATATATTTAATATAAAAGATTTTTTTTGTTCTATTAATTATAGATGGATCTAAGTAAAACAAGATGGATAGATTCTTACAAATTTCACAATTAATTTTTGATATGCCAACATATACTCACAACCCATATTTAACCCAATTTCAATCAATTTGTCTGATGGTTCTTCTTTGTATGTTAGCATCTGTTTGAAGACATTCAGTGATGATTTTTGTAAAACAACTTAAAAAATACAAAATGAAATCTAGTTAATTTGTTGTAAGGAAGTAACAATTACTCACAAACTTAGATATCAACCATTTTATTCCTTGTCATCCTGTTGTATGTGCTGAATGGGTTCTATTTTCTTTTATTTTCTGCAAGAAAATTCTTCGAAATTAATTTCTAATGCTAAATTGTTTATTTATTGTACCTATTGATCGAAAAATTCAATGATTACATAATACATTTGAAGCACGTTGTTGTTGAGATGGATCCTCCTGCGATGCAATTTTGTCCATTTCTTTGACCATCTCCTTGTACACCTTTTTATACATTCCTACTAGCATATTCCTGATATCGGCTCATTCAACTTTTGAGATTTTCATAATCTGCCTGAAAATGTAACATGACAATAAACTATTTAATTTTTATATTGATATATGAAAATTAAATATAACAAAAGTGATATTTATAAATAATTCTAGACAAACATTTAAAGGAATATTACTTTTTCATTCCTTCTTTTTTGTTGTTGTATGTTTTTGCTATTAAAACTCTGACATGTCTCATTAACCAATTCTTTGGAAACTCTTCTTGTAGTTTAGATAAAATTTGGTTCTTGGAATCATTGGATTTGTTTTTGTATTGTAAGTGGAAAGAACGTCTATACATTCATTCCACTAGATCTCTCAAAATTTTGTAAAAGTTTTTCCCCCTTTTGTTAACCTCCAACACCACTCCAGATGAGCTAAGGAGCAATTCATTTTCATTTTCATGTTCTATTTTTTTCTTTTCTTAGAACAACATTCCTTTTCTGATTTGTTGGTCTTTGTACAACATTAAATAGATGTGAATTAATAGACTTCTTGACACATGTTATCTAATAATTTTAAGTATATTGTTAATAGAAATTAAAAAAAGAAACTCATATTGGATCAATAATATTTTTTCATTCACCCGATTCATCCTTTTGCAATTTTGTCCATCAAAATTTTATGCTCTTCTGGTCCTAGATTAGAAATAACCTTATCGAGCTTCGTCATAATACACAGTAAACAATACATAATAGTTAAACTTACATATAGTTCAAAAATAATATTCTTTGTAAAGAATTTACAAAGAACTTTCCTTTGTTTCTTTTCTTGATGTGTTATCAGTATTTTTGTTACTTGATCTCTTGTCACTCATTTCTTTATCAATATGAAACTTGTACCATATCATTCATTAATATATTTATAAATAAATTTTCAACTTTCCAAGTAAAAAATAAATCTCAAGAAACCGGTGTGCCTTTCATGATGTACACGCCAACATTGGTATGTGGGGGGTATAATAAATGCACCGCACAAACAGTATAATAGACCGTACGGTGCTATCCTTGTAACATAGCGCACTAGTGTCCTATTTTAGATATAGCGCACTGATTAAAAAAAATTGTTTTTAAATTTTTTATAACACAGTACTTGTGTGGTGCGTTGTATAATACAGCGCACCGATACGTTAGGTTATGCAGGGCGCACCGATAAAAAAAATCCATTGTTTTTTTAAATCACGCAAGGGCCGAATGGGTTGGGATCCAACTATGCAAGTTATCTTGTGGGTTGGATGTCAATATAAAATCAAAAGCCCTAATTCTGAAATCACAGAAACAGGGAGAAGAAAGGGCATGAAAAAAAAATCAAGGGTCTAAGGTTAAAATAGATAAAACTGCAGAAAAAGTAAAAAAAATAATCAAATTTAATCACGAGATCATTTGAAATTCTATGCTACAGGGTTTGAATCACCAGAGGTTTGGTTTATGATTGTATGAATACTTATGTTCGAACGTATTTCGCTGCTCCACAGTGCTCTCTTGCTCTCTTGCTCCAAGTATGTATCCTGCAAATCTTTGGCTGAAAATTTTAGCAAAAATGGTGAAATAATGAAAAGTGCTTAGTATTTAAAGAATTGTTTAATCAAATTAGATTTTCGAAAATATTTTGTCGCCCATTTTTCAATTTGCCATTTTTTTTTCACTTAAAGAAAATAGAGTTGCGCTTTTTTTATTTTCGTTTATTCGTCACCGGTGCATCACTTAATATCACCACACTGGTGCATTCATTGGTAACACAACACCGGTGCGTAGTAATTAAAATGGACCGATGCACAGTAACTAGAACACACCAGTGCGATTATCTGTACATTAGCACCAATTTACTGTTGAGTTACCAAAATTACTTTTATGTGTGTACACCAAAATTAGACATGTTGGAAATGTACATTTTTCTATGAAAATATTTGGGCCATTTATTTTCCAAACTACACCTCTTCTTCTTTCAAAAAAAGAAACTTGAACCTTTCCATAACTTGCAACAAGAAAAGGTGCCCCATGATCTGCTTGCTCATTTTTAATTTCTTCCTCCATCTTGGCATCCAATTTCCTCTATTCTCCTTTGTGCTTTCTATCTTGATCTTAACAAAATTTATACAATCTCTGTTTTACAAGAAACTGACCTTGAATGTTCTGGGAGCAATGACAACGAGTCCTTCATTCTGCATTTGTTAGCAGAAGAAGACCGATTTTCGACTAGATGATGCAGTTATTACATGTGGAGGAAATGGTTACTCGTAGAAAATGAATATAGGGTTGAGCATAGGAAAGACATTGCAAAATGGGCTATTACATTAGCTTTTCCAATGGGAAACTGATTTGCAAGTGGAAATATGGTAGCTGTAGGTATCTATGTTTTTCTTCCCACATAAATGGTACTCACTAGATTTCCATTTATAATACAAGCAAACTTTTTACTGGTTTCATCCAGAGAAAGCATCATTTTCAATAACAACTAGAACCAGGGAATCCTTAAATGTATCTCGTTCGCATTTTGTTTGACATTTCGTTCTTTGATAAGTGTTAATTCACCTATATTTTCAAAAATTTGGATTTTTGGGTACCTTCCATGTGATATTACTCGTTATCCACATGACCACAGCTCATACAAGTTAGAGATGCCATTCAGGTTCAATTGAAAGTTGAAGATGTGATTTTATGCGACGTCGGCTTTGCCGGTAAAAGTTTATGTAAGCCAACCGAAGCTTGGACAATACTCTGGCTAGCTGCTTTTAAACACATTCTAGAAAATATTTCCCTTCATGGGACCTACCAACATGATCAACAACGTCAATTGATCTTTCTTTGTTGTCCTTAAGGGAATGAGAGTCCTTCCCTTCATGGTGCCTCTTGGCTTTATCAACTATCTCAATTGATCTTTCTCTACTATCCAATATTTCCCTGTCATCCTTATAAGAATGATAATCATTACCTTCATGTGATCTCTTAGCCTATTCAAGAGACTTAATTGATCTCTCTCTGACATCCCTTAGCAAATAGGACTCCTTGCTTTCGAAGGACCCTTTCACCTTGCTAGTCGCCAGAGCGTCGACAGGTATTTCTCTGCTATCAACTCTGCTCTCCCTTTCTCCATCATGGGACCTCTTAACCCTATTGCTGACCTCTACCGAGTGCTCTATGTTGGTCTCAACTGAGCTTTCTCCATCGCCCTTCTCAGATTTTTCATAAATATTTTTCCTTTTGTACTCTGTCGAGCTTTATAGCCGTCTGCATCCCTGTAAGCATCTTTGTCCGTCTTTCTGTTTGAATCACTCATTTTCTCTGCTATAAACTTCTCAGCCGAAATTCAAACTCTCGTCTTTTAAAACCCTCATCTCCTTAGAACAATTCTTGCTCGCGATTCAAACCATCCGCTGCTACAATACTACACTTTACAGAATAAATTTTCCTTCTTAGAAAATATATTTCAATGACATACCTAGTTTGTGCAAGGTTTTATTTAACCCCATTCTGGTGCGCTGGGTTTTATAGGTGCACCGTTACGGTTTTGTAAGATCGAGGTTTATGTTTTGGCGCGATGTTTTATAACACACCAGTGCGGAAGAGTTGTGAATCACCGGTGTGTCTTAGTGCTAAAACACACCGGTGTGGGTTATGATGATAAGAGCACTTGACGAAAAACTAGGAATCTCCACTAGAAATGGCGTACTGTATAAAGATATTTTTTTTTTCTATGTAAGATCATAATAAAATAATGATAATTCTAAAGTACATGAATTTATTTTTCTAAACTTTATTACGTTACAAAAATTCATATTATTCTAGATTTATTATTTTACAATTATTTACAAATTTAAAAATTTTAATATAATCATTTCACATTAATATAGTTAAAATTTTCACATTAATACAATTAAAATTTTACAAATATTTTACATACAATTACAATTAAAATTTTACAAATATTTTACATACAATTAGAATTAGAATTAGAATTACATTTACAAGTACAATTACAATTTTACAAATATTTTACATACAATTACAACTAAAATTACAATTACAAATTACAAATACAATTACAATTTTAGAATTTTACATACAATTACAATTACAATTACAATTTTACATTTTGTCATATATAAATTACAAATAAATTACAATTACAATAATTTCACAACAAATTAAATATTACAATTACAATTAAAATTTTACATTAAATATTTTACATACAATTACAGTTAAAATTACAATTACAAATACAAATACATTTTTACAATTTTACATACAATTAAAATTTCAATTTCAATTACAATCACGACATAATATTTAATAAATATCATGTTCATTTAATATTAAATTAATTAATAAACATCACGACCATAATAACCATCGTACAAACATCATATTCGACTAAAAAACACATTCAAATTCGCTAACATCATCGTGATCATGATCATCTAACAAAACACAATTAACATTGTATAACATCATCACAACACAAACATCAAATATACATCTCATGTCAAATAACTCATGCTATCAAATGCACATCTATATGCAAGCAGCACATTAAATGAACATATCTAACATGACCTAAATATATACACATTATGATGATCACCAACATGTAAATTAAGTACAACTGCAACATGAACATAAAATACATGGACCATATATATATATATATATATATATATATATATATATATATATATATATATATATATATATATATATATATATATATATATATAATTGAATAATGTTAAAAATATACAACTATAATATAAATGTCATGGATCAGCTGGTGGTACAACATCAATAGCAGTACTACTCGAGCCCTGCTCAGTCGATGGTGTAGCCTCGACAGTCGATGGTGTAGCCTCGACAGTCGATGGTCCAGCCTACTCATTATCATGAGTATTGATGGATGCTGCAGGCTGCTGACTGAACGTGGCCGATGGTCCAACCTCATCTCCATGATGACTACTGCTAGATGCTAGTGGAGGCTGCTAGCGCGAGGTGAACGATCATGAGATGATGAGTCGCTGCTCATGAACCATCGATCACGTGCTGCATCTCGACCATGCCCATAACATACAACAGTCCTCCTCAGCCACGTAACTAAGGTCGTAACTCCTATGACATGTCGCATCAGGCTATACATGTCATGCGGCATGCCTCTCCACATCTGCAATAGCTTACCATCGGCCTGTATGTCTCTCATATGAGCGGTCCTGATGCTCGCCTCAACAATCAATGCAGTGAGTTGGTCACCCAACTCCATCCTGTATATAGTATCAAGTCGACCATGCTTAGAAAAAGGCGGTACCGATGCACCAGCAGTAGCAGGTCTCTCTGCACTAGCCTCCTGATGATCCTCAGCAACTGGCATGCCCTGATCGTCACCAGGATCCACACCTAGATCGTGTGGTGGTGTCGGAATGTCCTCGCCATCAAAAGAGCCAATGTCTACAAAATATATACAAGTACACAACAATAATTAAATAATTTCATTACACAATTTAATAAAATCAAGTTAAAGAACATGTTAGAATAAATTGAAATAAAACAGTAATATTACTTCTATCATTTGGTAGCTCATTATCTGTTAAGAAGATGTTGGCACACCCTTGCCAATCTAATCTAGCATAAGGATAGGGGGCCATAATGAAGGGACGTAGTTCTTCAACATTCGCTAGCAACTCTAGTGCATCATGCAATATCCTCGTTGGAAACATAGTCTTGCCCCTCTTGGGCATCATCTACCCCCACATGTGCATGCATGCCTCAAACATCGGCCTACGAGGATACCGAACAAAAGTAGGTCTTGTGTCCAGAAACCTTTCAAAAAAATAAACAAAACAACTCTGAATCAAAAGGTAGGTTGACCCTCCCTTGTGGATGAGCACGACATCTATCTAAGGCTGTACAAAACTACCGCAAAAAAAGGGCAGACCACCTGACAAGTTGTGGCTCCTGTACTAAAGAATCAACATAAATATAGAAGCGAGCAACAAATTCATTTCCCATCATTCGTGTTGCGTGAAATGATCAAAATGAGAAGTGAGAGGCACTGCACCTCCTCACTACCAAATGCACCAATACGTAACTGACCTCTAGCGACCTGAAAATCTACATGAGACAGTACTGATGCTCCAATGTATCTCTGGGAGTACATTAAATGACTCCCTGCTACACAGCTAGCTGGAACCTTTGGGAATGAGGGAAAATCCACCCCTCTCCTCGATAGCCCTGTAATGAAATATATATCCTCCTTAGTGGGTATGTACCACTGGTTAGGACCAACCTGGAAAGCATGTCGATGGGCATTCCACTTGCGGATAAGATGTCTCAAAAACACACCATGGCCCTTTAGGGAAGTAACCTCCTCATAGAACTTGAGGAGGCCTACCTGCCTTAGGAGCCCCTAGGTAACTATTGTAATAGGGCTAGGGTACACATTTCTCTCCCTCTCTCGTGCCTCCCACAGGCGAACTATGTCATACTGCTTTGCATGTTGTCGTTGTTGTTCCCCTTCTTATTTCTGAATGATTGAAATATTAAATAATATTTTTTTATTAAATGAAATATGTACTTAGGAATATACATATATCATTTTTTTGGAAAAAAAAATAGTCGGTGTGCCACAAAAAACAATCATGCACTGGTTCTGGTGCGTCTTTTGCTTGTCGCGCACTAGGGGCAGTGCCCCAGATGACATTAAATGCACTGTAGGCAGTGCACTTGAAAATTTTCAAATCACCGTTGACTATGTATGGTGTGAGGAGTGCAGTGCGCTGACTAAAATCTATGCCTCGATGCGTATAGTTCTGTCAGCGCGTTGACTTCCTGACTAATTACATAGTCAACAGTGCGGAATTTTACCAGGCCGCACCATTGACCCTATCGGAATGCCAAATGTCGTGTGCTGACTAACACCAAGGCAAATATTTCCATCAACGAACTGCATTGTCGCTATTCCACATGGTCAATGGTGCGACCAGCTAAATGACCGCATCACACTTTTTTTAAAATTTTAACATAACGCGATTCACCTTTCTGTACCACCCCGGAAATGGTTTGGATACCATCAGAACCAGTTGCGGTGCGGCCTGTAAATTTTACAGGCAACACCGCTTACTAATGCGAGCTGAACAGCTCGAGCGCACTGCGCGAATTTTTTTATTTCTTTTCTTTTAAAAGGTTAATTTTAAGGGTATTTGAAATTCTAATCCACTAAAAAGCTTAATTATGGAAAAACAAGAAAAATATGTATACATTTCGCTATCGAGGAGGCATATTTGCTACAGAATTTGTAAAAGAAAATTTTCCCACCGTTTTGCAAAATGCAATCTGGAGATTGGTGGGCAATGCACAACAGTAGTGCGTGCAATGGGTGCAATGGGAGCATCGATGTCAGGGTGGCTCAGAAAAGGATAAACTGCACCGGTGCTTGAGAGCTCTGGAGCATTGAGAAAAGTGAAAAATGCAATTTTTTAGTCATAATTTTTTTTTATTTAACCCTGTTCCGGTGCGCGGGGTTTTATAGGCGCACCGATGCTGTTTCTTAATAGCGCACCAGGCGATTTCTATTTTGGCGCGGTGTTTTATGATGCACCGGTGCAGAAGATTTGTAAATTACCAATGCTCTATAGTAATACAATGCATCGGGCGGGTGTGTACAGAGTGCACAGTGTCCAGTGTGCCAATGTTTTGTGTGCACTAGTGCAGTTTTGGATGATAAGTGCACCCAGCAGAGAACATTCGCAAAAACCTCCGCCCGCCAACCTCCTCTAGTAACCTCTACTAGAAACGGATGTATGGGGTATTTTTATAAGGGGTTTCTAAAAAAATATCCGCTAGAGGGTCTTTTCCTTGTAGTGTTCTTTAAGGCAGAGATAAATTTCAGGTATCCGAGGTGGGCAACATAGGGACCTTTGTGACATTCATCAAGAATTAAATGTATAATGCTAATCTGGTTAGGAACACATATTATGTTATGATATATCAACATATTTTCCTTATCTATCTTGTACCCTAGCTGTCATTCATTATTGTTTAGGTTTCTTACTTTCTAACTAATAAACTAGTATTATCGATCCTTTCGCACTACCTCCTTAATTTGTTCCTTAGAAGCTGTTTCAACTTTACTAAATGAGATTTCATACACGAAATTTAGTTTTCTGCTCAAACCATCCCCTACTTGATTTTTGTTTCCCTTCAAATGCTTGATTTTAAATTCAAATTCATTAAGGAAGGAAACCCAGTGGGCTTGTCTTGCTTTCAAAGTGGGTTGCTTAAAGTGATTTTTCAAACTGATGTGATATGTCATCAGTATAAGCCTTTTTCCCAAGAAAATAATGTCACCACATTTTAAGGGCGTATATTACAACTGTAAATTCCAGATCATAAACTGAGTAATTTTTTTCATCCTCCTTAAGCTTCTCAGATTCATATGCAATAACTTGAGCTTCCTACATAAGAACGCCACCTACACCCTCCTTACAAGCATCTGTGAAAACCGTAAACTCCTTATTTGGATAAGAATTTCTTAAGTAGGAGGAATAGTAAGCATTGTTCTAGCTGCTTAAAACAATGTTGACATTCAAATGTCCATTTAAAATTATTTCATTTCTTTTGCAAAGAGGTAATGGGATAAGCCACCTTTCAAAATTCTTCAATAAGTGATCAGTTGCTAAAAAATATGATACAAATTGAAAGTTGTTGCAATTATGTGGAACTTGAATGAATGCAGAGATGGTGTCATTATGAATCCATCACAATTCATTTCATGGAAAACCGACACTGTATTCTATCGGAATTGAGTTATGTTCATTTTCCCAAACAAGAAAAATTTTGGCAAAAATTGTCCAGCCAGCCCAGTCAGCAGTCTATACAGCTCATTGGACCTCCTGACTAGACATTGTTGACTAGGCTCGTTGAGTCAATTAGGTCTCGCCACTTGGACAGATTTCATTGGTGTTGGTGTGGGTGAAATCTATTGGTTGGATTGTGGCCAACCACATGCTGCCATGTGCATTAGGGGAATTTTGAGGTCTAAAATGGGCCTCCTAAGAAAAATTTATAACCAAAATAAAAATTTATAAGAACTAATACGATTCAAGATGATGATGTCAACCATGGGGGATGATTCACCATTTTTAAAGTAAAAGGGTAAAAAGATTAAAAAATAATAAAATAATAAAACTACCTTTTCAACTCATATTTTCAACTTATCTCATAAATTTTTTACTTTTATTTCGAGCGAAAATACTCGTTGGATGCAAAATTTAATTCGTCATCCAAGGAGTACCCATGTTGCATACCTTTTATGGACCCTTCTACTTGAAAAATGACAAATACACGAAAAAACGTGATTGCAATCACGTTTTTCATGTATTTCTTATTTTTCGTGTAGCAGAGTTCATTGAAACTATGCAACATGGGTACTCCTTGGATGAGGAATTAAAATTTTCATCCAACGAGTACTCCCACTCAAAATTTGAGTAAAAAATTTGGGATATAAGTTGAAAAAGCAGTTTTTTCTTTTTTCCCTCTAAAATCTAATGATGTCATCAAATCTTATTTTATTATTTTCACTATTATTTTATAATTTCCTTAGGAGGCCCATTTTAGACCTTAAAATTCCCCTAATGGCCCAACCAAAGGCCGCCACGTGGCAACACGAGGGCCACCACAATTTCTTTAAGTTTGAATTAACCTCTGTAGGAATCGAATGCCTAACCTCTTACCAAATAATGAAATGACTTGACCGACTTGGCTACCATGGCTCTTAAACCATAGCCAACCAACCGTATATAAAGTTTAAGCGGTGGAGGTTATGGGGTAAGGGGCAAGGGCTTAGTCCTGACCCCCTCCATATATACACCATATGACTTCATGGCGAGAACCATGGACGCGGCTTTATTATTAATTTTTTATTAATTAAAAAAATCTTCCTTTAGGCCTTGGCATGCATTTGACCTGTCCCACAAATTCCATTGGAATTATGCCAAAATGGAACTCCGTTAGAGGAATTTGGGGCGAATTTGTAGGACAGTTCTGGATTTTGTGGAATTTGTAGAGCGATTAGTAGCAAAACTAGGGAAACTTATAACATCTTCATTTTTTTACCAAGTTGGGAGTATAAAGAGGCTAGGCATGCATTTTTGAAAGTGCTGAAGCTAATGGAACAAGTTTTGAAGCCATTGGAGCACTATAAATTGATGTAACCACCATCTTTGAGAATAATGATAAGGGCTAAGCCATTTAAAGCTAGACCAGTAGACGTAGCCCAGGAGGGGTGAACTCCTTCATCACTTGTTGTGTTGTGGTTATTTTTATGGTTTGTTTGTTTGTTGTTTTCTAAAATTTCAGAGTTTAAATTCATGCTTTATGTGTATAAAAATTTAACATAAAAGCTCACAAAAACTCAATTTTAACACTTCCAAATTAAAATTCCTCAAGCACATTTACATCAAGATCCCATACAGATCAATTTTGGTATGAGAAATTCGGTTTTCTTTGCTTCTATGAGGATTTATTTTTTCGCAACTGTTCCTGTTGCTTATAAGGTTGAAGCTCAAGAGAGGAGAAGGAAAGCTTGTTGGTGAAGGTTCTCAATTTGGGACAAGGCCAAGGAGAGCCCATTTGTCTCAAATTCCACCACAAGTCTCACCTCAAGTTGTACCTGAAGCTTCAGTAAGCATGTCTCATGAAGGAGTAGTTGATAATATGTCAAAGGATGAGAATAATTTCATAAAAGCTTTCTTTGACATGACTGAAATGGTGAAGGTTCTCTATGAAGGGAGAAATTCAAGATTGCAGGGTGAAAGTTCCAAGCCTTCAAAAGGAGAGTTTTCTTCTAGAGAAAAAGGAGGAGATGATGACAAGCCTTCAAAAGGAAATGGTGACAAATTGTCCTCTTCTCCATCATCATCTTCACCTCCATCCTCACCTTCATCTTTTTCCTCTTCCACAACAATTGTTACTCAAGCACATCCACATACCCCAAGGGTTCGTGGTAAAACTCCCTTATTAAAACTTGATATCAAATTTGAACCACCTATGTATAATGGTGAAGTGAATGTTGAAAGACTTTATAACATCAAAGATGATGAAACAAAGATTCAAATTGCTTCAATAAGGTTGGAAAGTGCTGCTTTGATTTGGTGGGAAGCCAAAACACAAGAGGATATGAAAAAGCATGGTAAGGTCTCAACCTCTTAGATAAATTTTATTGATACACTTAGAAGAAAATTTTATCCATTAGCTTATATGCATATGGATATTATGGATTGGCATAATTTTAGACAGCTAAAGGGTCAAAGTGTTCAAAGTTACACGCGAGAGTTTAAAAGAAGGTCTTCGATACTAGGTGTAGACTTGTAAACACAAAACACTTTGTTGAAATATATTAGGGGTTTACACAATTATTTGAGGCATAGTATCCTTAAGTTTAATACTACAATTTTAGATGAGGTTTGTGTCTAGGAAACACATCTTGAAGCAAGAGGGAAAAACATTTCAAAAGATGGTAGCAAGAAGCCATTCACAAGTAGAGACAAGGGTGAGAGTAAGTTCAAAGGGAAAGGAAAAAATAATGCATCCATCAAGAAGGAAGGAGAAAAATTAGCATGCAAACATTGTTCCAAATAGGGTCATGATGAATTTCATTGTTGGAAGCTCCATCCTGAGATGAAACCAAACAAGTTTAACAACAGAGGGAATCAAAATACAGTTGCAACTACACAACATGACTTAGGCTCCAATTCAGGAGATGAAACAAATATCATATCAATGGTAATGAAAGGTAAGGGCATAGCAAGCACTAACTCTTCAATTTTTCCTAATAACACTCAAGATGAGAAAACAAGAATTCAAATTTTCCATATTCAGGTTATTTCAAAGTATACAAAAATTGATACACTCTTTGATAGTGGTTCACAAGCAAGTTTGATTTCCGAAGACTTGGTCAAGAATTTAAAACTAGAGAACATTCATCATCCAAGAACTTGTCCTTTAGATTGGATATGCAATAATTCAAACTTACAAGTGACGAGGAAATGCATACCTAGATTTGCAATTACAACAAACTTTATTGATGAAGTTGAACTTGATGTAGCTCCACTTGATCTTTCTGGAATTATTTTTGGAAGCCCATATTTGTATGATAGGAAAGCTATTTTTCATTTCCATTAAAAAAAGTATCACTTATTCAAAGATGGTATTGAGTACATTGTTAGAGCACATCGACAAAAATTAAATATTTAACATTGTAAATGTCAGACAAATGAAGAGCCTCATTAACTCTAGAAAGAAATTTTTGCTTTTAATGGTCAATCAAAAGAATGATGTTGAGAATGAATCCTTTCGAGGTTGTGACTCACAATTGAAATATGATTTGTTTAAGGTTGTTAACCAATATGATGAGATGTTTTAGGAGCCAAAAGGGTTTCCTCCCATGAGGGGAATCCAACATGAAATACAATTGCAGCAAGATTTTCCTATTCCTAACATTGGCATGTAGATGATGTTAGTGATGGGAAGTGCATAAATTACTTTGCTATGTGGGTCACCTATTATCTTGGTGCCAAAGAATGATGGAACATGGCATGTGTGTGTGGAATTCCGTGCATTGAAAAAATTACGGTAAAGAATCGGTACCCACTTCCTAGAATTGATGATTTACTTGATCAATTGAAATATGAAAAATATTTTACTAGGTTGGACTTAAGGAGTGGCTATCATCAAATTATAATTGCTAAATGTGACATATGGAAGACAACATTTAAAACAAAAAAAGGTTTGCTTTAATGGCTAGTTATGCATTTTGGTCTTTGCAATGCTCCTTTTACCTTCATGCCTGTGAAGAATGATGTATTGAGGCCATTTCTAGATGATTTTGTGATATTATACTTAGATGAAATATTGATTTTCAGTAAATCTCATGAAGAACATGTCATGCATGTCAAAAAGGTACTTGATGTCTTGAACAAAGAACAATTGTTTATAAAGATGTCGCATTGTGAGTTTGGAAAAACTTTTTTAGTGTATTTGGCTCATATTGTTGGAGGAGGTGAATTGAAAATAAATCCCTCCAAGGTTGATGTCATTTTGAATTGAAAAAATCCAAAAATAGTTACAGGGATAAGAATATTTTTGGGAGCATCCCAATATTGAAGGAATTTTATTGCTAACTTCTCTTCTATCGTAGCTCCATTGCATGCACTGACAAGTGTGAAGCAGGTCTTCCAGTGGGGAGGTATTTAAAACAAAAGGAATTTTATGCATTAAAGGAAAAGATCTGTTCAGATAAAATACTTGCACTTCCAGACTTGAGACATTCATTTGAGATTCATACTGATGTTAGTGATTATGCCATGGGTGCAGTCCTTATGCAACATGGTAAGCCCATTTATTTTAATTTAGAAACTTTTAATGGTGCAGTGATTAATTATCCTACATATGATAAGGAATTGTATGCATTGGTGCAAAGTGTGAAAAAGTGGAAACACTACTTGATGGGTAAGGAAACAATCATTCACACTGATCATAAACCCTTGTAATACTTGCAATCACAAACAAAGTTGCGGAAATAAGGGCTCTTTCGATGGATGGGTTTTTTTAAAAAATTCCACTTGGTGATAAGGTATAAGAAAGGTATCTACAACAAAGTTACTAACAATATTTCTAGCCCTATTGTTAGTGTTGCTTCCATTCTTAAGAATAATTCAGTTTTGCACAAGATCTATGTTGAACAACATGCTTTAGATAGTGATTTTCAAGATGTATATGCAAATTTGAGTCAAGGGAACCAAGTAGAGGAATTGGATTATCGCATGCATGATAACTTGTTGTACCGTATTGGTAAGCTTTTTATTCCACAAGGAGAAAGATTCAACATCATAAGAGAGGCACATACTTCTCTTATTGCTTATCATTTCAGTGTAAGTAAGACAGACGCACATCTACAAAGTTATTGTTATTGGCCTTGTATGCTTGGAAGTGTGTCACATTTTATTAAAGGATGTTCATTATGTGTTGTTAGTAAGCCTTGTAATAGAACTTTAGGATTGTACACATCACTTCCAGTACCTTCTCGTCCATGGGAGCGTGTTTCTATGGAATTTGTTAGAAGTATTCCTATGTCAAAAAGGAATCATGATTATCTTTATGTAGTTGTGGATAGGTTCAACAAAATGTGTATTTTGATGCCATGTAAAAAGAAAATTACAGTTGAACAAACTGCTCAGTTATTATTTCAGAATGTATGGGTGCATTTTGGATTACCCACATCCATTGTTAGTGATTAAGATTCTCGCTTTGTTGCGAACTTTTGGTGAAGCTTATGGGGATTCATGGACACCAAATTTAAAAGGAGTACAACATTTCATTTGAAAAAATATGGGAAAACAGAGGTGGTCACTAGGACGGTGATACATCTTCTTCGTGGTTATTGCAGCAAGCATCCTAAGTTGTGGGGTGAACACTTGCACTATATTCATCATTCTTACAACTGCGTTCAACACTCTTCAACTCAAACATTGCCATTTGAGGCATGCTTCGGATACTTGCCCAAGTGTCCTTTGGATTTCATTATTTAAAAGGATGTTGTTATTTATGGTCATAATGACATAAACAAAGCTAAAATTTTCATTGAACAAATCCAATTGGTACATCAAAAAGTTCAAGAATAGCTAGAAAAGAGCCAAGTAAAGTACAAAACAAGTCACGATAAGCATCGTGTAGATCACAATTTCCAGGTCGGTGATGACGTTTGTCTTCACATTAGCAAAGAAATACTTCAAGGAGAAGGTAAAAAACTGAAACCAATTCGATGTGGTCCATTCACAATGTTAGAAAAGATTGGGGATAATGCCTTCAGGTTGGATTTGTGTTCATATATGCAAATTTTTTTTGTTGTTAATGTTGAGAACTTAAGTTCGTATGATCCTCCTTTGCTTGAAGATCAAAGAGATAATCTTTAGATTCCTTCTATTGAGGATTTATCTCCTGAATAGCTTGAATAACTACAACAAGACACAATTCTTGAAAAAAGAACAAGGACTTCAAAACGAGGGAATGTGGAGCACCTTCGTGTGGGGCTCAAAGGAACAAATCCAAGAAAATCCAAATGGATTGAGATTGGAGGGGCGATGGAATTGTACCCTCATCTATTGAACAACTGAAAGTGATATTTTGGGGTCCAAAAGCTTCCAGTGGGGAGGAGTGCTCAGGTGCTAAAAAATATGCTAAAAAATGAAAATTTTCAAAATGGTGTGGAACTTGAACGACCGTGTATATCTCATCATTCGACTCTGGAAGAAATCGTTTCGCTGAAACCCAACATCGTATGCTCCTAAAAATGAGTTAGGTTCATTTGACAGTGTTGAAGCTATGGAACGAGTTTTGAATCCATTGGAGCACTGTAAATTGATGTAACCGCCATTTTTTAGCATAATGATATGAGACCAAGCCATTGGAAGTTGTACTAGGAGATATATCCTAGGAGGGGTGAACTCCTTCATCACTTGTTGTGTTGTGTTTATTTTTATGGTGTATTTGTCAGTTGTTTTCTATTATTTCAGAGTTTAAGTTCATGCTTTATGTGTACAATAATTTAACATCAATTCTTACAAAAACTAAATTTTAACACTTGCAAATTAAAATTCCTCAAGAACATTTACATTAAGATCTCATACAGATGAATAAACCACTTATAATAATCGACTAGACCCATTAAGGATCATATATTCATTACTTTCTTAGTAGTAGACCACTCCATTATGGTTCTTATTTTCTCTGGGTCTACAACATTTCCCTCTTTTGTTATAATATCCCCAAATATTGAATCTTTTCTTTATAAAACTCACACTTGGTATATTTTGCATACAACTGGTGCTCCCTCAAAGTTTTCAAAACAATTTGTAAGTGTTTTTTATGTTCTTCCATATTTTGGGAATAAAATAATATGTCTTCAATGAGGATCAATACAAATTTATCCAAATACTGATGGAAAATAATGTTCATGACGCACATGAAATTTTTCAGGGCATTGGTCAATCCAAAGGGTAGGACTACAAATTCGTAGTGCCCATAACGGGTCCAAAATGTTGTTTTCATAAATGTCCTCCTCTTTAATCCTAATCTAATGGTACCTTGAACGTAAACCAATTTTTGAAAATATCGTAGCCCCTTTCACTTGATTAAACAAATCATCAACATGAGGTAAGGGGTACTTATTCTTAATCGTTAGCTGATGTAATTTATGTAATCAATTCACAAGCATGGAGTGCCATCTTTATTTCTAATGAAAAGTATTGGATCCCCCGAAGGTGAAACACTCGGGCAGATGTACTTCTTATCTAATAACTCTTGTAGCTGCATTTTAAGTTCAATCAACTCCAAAACACTCATGCGATATGGTGTTCTGAACACATGAGCAACTCCTAGAACAAGATCAATAGTAAATTCAATGTCTCGCTTAGGAGGTAATCTTGTTATTTCCTTCGAAAAAAAATCAATAAAATCTTGAAGTACTGGGAGACTATCCAATGTAGCATTTTTTTCTTTGGAGTTTGAAAATCCTACTTATACTGCATAAATTTGGCACTTCTTCCTCATACATTTTTCTAACTTGGAAGTTGTAATTGGTCTTAACTTTAGCGGTCTCTGAACTCCCTATGTCTCTTTTCTTTTTCCCTCCTCACTTAAGAATCTAATGGTTTTATTCTTATAGTTTGTAAGGGACCAATTCTTCTTTAACCAATCCATGATGATTAAAACATCATATGAGCCTAAGGAAAACACATTTAAAGTTTTTGTTATTGGGTAATTTACCAATTTTATTGAACAATTGTCCACCTTAGCTACTACTCTTCTCTTGGCTCTTGGGGCTAGCTGAACTGATCGTGGTTTCTTAAATTTAGTGGCTTGTAATTAACATTTCTCAACTGTCTTAGGAATTATGTAACTCAAACTAGCCGCTAGGACAATTAATATAGGCACAACTTGGTTAAAAATTGTGCCTTCAAAATCCACCATAGTGGGATGATACTCTGCTTGATGGTCCTCCAATGTCGTGTTAATTCTGGGCAAGCTCCTTTCTACTTACCCTACGGTAGAGGCCTCTTGAACCTATAATACCAGCTTTGCCCCTTTTCTGGGAGGGAAATTTTTGACATGGTGGGGTCCTCCACATCCTAGAAATTGTAATGGGGATCTCGTTGATGATTCCAATTCTAGTTCATTCGGTTATTAATTGTTTTTCCCCTCATTTGGTAGTTTTGATCTTTACTGAGTTCTTCTGGAGTTTTGGTTTGACTTATTTTTATAATGAATTCTAAAATTGGTTGTCTTAGATCTGTTGAAACTATGTGAAGGTTTATGGCCTTTCTTATCTAACCACATCTTATCACTATCTCCATTCTTCTGTATTTTCTAGTAACATATGTGAGCCTTTCGAATAGCCTCACCCATCATTTTCGGGTTGTCGAATTCAAGTAATTCTTTCATAAATATAGGAAGACTATTAATGAATTGTTGAACTTTCTCTTTATCCTCTTGTATAAATGGAACATACATGAAGGTAAACTTGGTTCTAAATTCATCCATAGCCAATTTTCCTAGCCACAAATCATGAAATTCATTTGATTTTTCATCAAAATATCGCTCTGTCAAGTATTTGTCCTTAAAATTCTTTTGAAATTCCTCCCAGGTTACTTCCTGCTCATGAATCATTATTACAATCTTTAATTCTTCCCACAAAAAGGTGGCCTTACTCTATTATTGATATATTTATGGCTGTGCTTTTAAATTATGGTCGTAGTCGTAAATATGGAAGTTCTTACGCATATTAATCTGCCAAGCTTCGACGACTTCCTCTTGTTCGCCATCGAATGTGGGAGGCTTAATTTTTTTGAATTCTCTCTACAACTCTACCTTTTGCCTTTTAGGACCCCTGTGGTCTGAAACATTATCAGGTTCTTCTTCTTCATTGTTCTCCTAATCACCACCCGAATCTGGGTGATTTTTTCTTTTTCCATTTACTTCAGTCCTATTACCATGTTCTGGGCTTGGGTCAGGATTCGGTGATTTTTCCGATCTGATAAGATTTTCACAATTTTTCATGTTCCTTCATCAGTCGTTCGTTATTGTCCCTCAACCTTGTCATCTCATTCTTTAGTTCTTGCATTGTTTCAAATAGGGCATCATTAACATTCTGAGGCTTTTCTCCTAACTGTACCCACATTTCAGGATTGGCCTTAGTGTTTGGTACTAATCCTATTCCAACCATCAATATTGTTGGCATAGGCCTGGTTCTTCTCATCTTGTTGGTATTCATTCACCTGTTCACAAAACAAATTATGTTATGTATACATTTTCTCTCACTCACTCCATTAAGCCGCAATATTGAAACCCTGGTGCTCTTATACCAATTGCCATACTTCCAACTTAATACTTTCATCCATGTAAAAGTAAATATATATATTTTTAAAAATTTACTATATTTATTTGGCTTTAGTTACAATTTATAACATAGGGAAAAAAAATTATACTATTGATCTTACAAATGATAAAATACACAATCGATAATGAATTTTGTCAACCAATAAAGAATGGTTTAGGCATCAAGGTTGTAACCTTGTAACTTATATGATTTCCTACATTTTCTTACATTAACATATTTTATTGGTTGTTTGATTCTTATTTACAAATACAACTTATAATTGTGACCCTAGAGTCTGATTCGTTGGGGTGGCTGTTTGCCCTAACCCAGTTGGAGATTAACCATATATTCATCAACTGAAGTTAAGATTGAATATATATGGAAACTTCAGCATGCCTCTGCCTGTTGTATTGGGATGCAAACCTGCCAAGTAGATCAATGATTCGTGTTGCAGGCTCGAGATCTACAGTGTGGATTCTCCGAGGTGGTTTAGGTAACTAAAACCTTTCCTCAGTGTCACAGAGAGGTCAGTATTTTGTGGATTCTTCCTTGGAATGTAGCTCAGCAACTCCTTCAACCATCTGGCCCTTTCACCGTGGTAAGCATACTCTTCACTGCCACTGTGAGTGTGGCGGTTATTCAACTTTAACTAATTCTTATTAAGCTTGTCCGCTTACCAAATATTCCCATTTATTTCTAATTTCAATGAGGAGTTCGGCAATACTAGTTGGGGAGTGTGGGCTACCTTATGGGTTCAGTCTGACTTAGAACTAGCTCAAGACGTGCATTAGCAGGCCCTGCTTTCAGGGTCACCTCAAGGTCATAGGAGACTCTTAAGTTTTTAGAAATTCCTTGTTGTTTGAGAAGTTGGTTGAGAGTTAAAGCTTTCCTAATGTTCTATGCTTATGCGCTCCATGTAAATTTTTTAATTTCAAGATGCATGAGCTTTACATAATGAAATAAAATGCTTTTCAAATAAATTGCAATCTACTTTCTTTTTCTTTGCAAATGCTAATGCAAAATATATCAACATTTTTGCCCCCTCCTCAGCCAAGTGACTTGCAACATTGGGGAGTAGCCATGTGATACATATCAATATCAAGCAGAACAAGAGCACTCACCAACACTAACAAATACCTAAAAAAATTCCCTCCATCAGTGTCATTATGTCCCAACAAAGTTTGCTCAACAAATTGGAAATTAGAATTAAGATTTCCATAAAACTAGAAACTATTTTTTAATTTACTAAAAATAGAAATATTCAACATTTTCTTGAAACTTTGGTTAAAATTGCAATAACACAGGGAAAAAAATACAAAGTCAATGCATTTTGACTCCAATGCTAATGCTATAGTCCGTGAAACATAGACTAATAATGAGTGCTACAAACAATGTGGTATGCAAACACACCACAGTCAATCTTTGGATAAACAAACATTCTAAGTGATTATAACTTTAATGGTCTGTTATAGGAGAAATTATATACCTCTATTTCTTAAAATTTTTCATAAAAGTATTTTTTAGTTGTAATAAAATGTTTAATTGTATATTTATTTTATTTTATTAATCACTATTATAATGAGTAATAGTTTACTATGGATTTTTCAGTGTTTTTAATTTTTTAATTAAATTTTAGTTTTAATTAAAATTAGTAATTTTTTTTTGATAAAATACTATAATTTTAAAATTTTTCCAAAAACCTTAAATCTATTTTTATATTAAAAATATAATTTAATTAAATAACATTTATCCGAAAAAAATTCCCCTTGCCTTGAGAGGAGGTTCAAGTTCAACATGGTTTGATTTTATTTCATTTTAAAGCTTTTTGTCATAAAGTGGGCAAAGCCAGCTTTTAGTACAATCTTTTCGACCAGTCATCCTGGTCCATTGAAAGGAGCACAAAAGCTCTCTTATGAAATTGCCGGGAGACAAATCAACCTCAACCACTCTGACACTAACCTAATTACTCGGAGACAATGTCCAAGCGGGACGCTTCGAAGAAGTAGTTGGCGTTTTGAATCGGTCTCCTACATTTATCACCTTTTTTATTTAGTGGTCGTGAACATCAATAAAAGTTACGTGGCTCAGTAATATTCTATAATTTGACAGTGAAGAGAGTTCGATTTGTTCGACTTTTCTCTTCTAAATCTATAACCTATATATATATTAAATTGGAATAAAAAATTATAAAAAATCAATAATTTCCACAATTATTATTATATTCAGTACAATTATTTTATAAATGGTGGAAATAAGATAGTCACAACATCTTTCTAAATATTTAAACACACTAAAAAATAAATTATTCACAAATTATTTTTTATTTTCCTTCAAAATACTTTAAATTTTCTTAAGCACCAAGTTTATTTATTTTAAATATTTATATTGTTTTTTTATATTTTATATTTTTTATTAAATATTTATAATTAATTTAAAATAAAAATATTTTTATTTTATTTTTTAAATCAATATTTAATTAAACCAATCAAATGAATGAAAGAAAGAATGAATTTTTAATGTCCACTTACGGTGAAAATCTATAGGTTTTTTACACTACGCATCGCAAGATCAGCAGAAACTCCACATTCCCGATAATTAGTCGTGATAGTTAGATGTTGCTGTCATGTGAATGTACAACGGCGTGAACACCGTATTCTTTCAAAATAATATGTGCGCGTACCATGATCACTGCGTAAACTTTTAGTCTTAAATACTATCACTGAAACTCCATTTTCAAAATCAATGTGAGTTTCCATGAATTTCAGTCACCTACTCCACCTTGGTCTCTTATATTCATTTTGGAGGTATTGTAACTTAAAATTATAATGATAATTATCTAAAAAATTATATCTCACAAAATTTATGAACAAGTTGAAAAAATAATCAACATCTTCGAAATTTATAGTATACCTAACTTAAATGATAAAATCTTCAAATAAAATATAAAAATCTCGAAAAATGATTGACCAAGTGAAAAACATCTGTAATAAAAAAATAAAAAACAAACAGTCCCCGCGTTACAGGACTGCTTTTTCTTGGCGTTCACATGGACTCGCTGCTTCCAGAAACTTCCCAGAAGTGAAAATAGAATTCCGTAGCGAGGAACTTCGAGAAGGGAAATTATGATGACGTTTCAAAAGCTTTGGCTTCAATAAACGTCGTACTAGTGTTGACGTAATTACTCGCCACTGACGCAGAAATTAATTGCATTTATAGAATCCCATTGAACAAGGGAATGGCAGAGGAAGAGAAGAGCGGCTCCCCCAAGAAGGTCTCCAAGGCTATTACATTTCGGGAGCTGACAAGATGTCCCAGGTAGGCCACCGGTTATTCATTTCGCCTTTTACCTTTTTTATTTCCAAGAGGTTTTCTGACGTGAATTCTGCGCGCGATGGTGCAGAAAATCGTGTTGAAAGCGCAGTTAAATTGCGAAAAATGCAAGCAGAGAGCCATGGAGACGGTTGCAGGGGTCGAAGGTATAATTCTCTGTTTATTTATTTATTATGAAGTGGAGCTAACCAATCGCAGTTTCAATTATGCAATACTTTGTACAAAATTTGAGCAGGTTTGTGGATCCAAATGCAGGCGTTGTCTCGGTAGCAGCTGACTTGAAAGATCAGAAGATCACTGTAATTGGGGACGCTGATCCGGTGTGCCTGACGGCCAGTCTCAGAAAATTTGGATTCGCTGAATTGGTGAGCGTCGGCCCTACTAAAGAACCGGAGAAGAAGCCTGCTGCCGCCAAAGAGGAAGGGGAGAAAAAGCCTGGTGGTAAGCAGGACCCACCGAAAGAGATTCATACTTGTGTCATCATTCCAACAAGCTATAATTACTGTAGTAGCTACACTTATTACTTCAGCGACGAGAACCCTAATGCCTGCTGCATCGTCTGAATTTCTTTCTTGATCTTAATTTGAGGTCAATAATTCTCTTCTCTCACTAATCTGATCTGCATCTGGACACCACTTTGCTTTGCGTTGCGTTGAATGGGTAGTGGTCATTAACGTTTTCGCGCAGTCCACAAGCACCTGGAAAGAGGGGGTGTAATTCTGAAAATAGGATTTATGATTTACCTTCAGAGAAAAATATAGGATAGGCTACTTTAAATCCAAAGAAAAATGGAGAAGATGATTTCAGGGCTGTCTGTACGCATTTTTAAGAAACTAGGCAAATGGACAAATCCCCATTATCGCATGTCCATGATTAAATAAAATCTGTTTTTGGGGTCAAATTCAAATATTTGTAATTTCTTTTTCCCAATTTCTAATGTTTATCTGGGTGTGATGAGTTGTTGAGCAAATTCAAGAAAATGAAGGGTGTTTAAAATAGTTTAGATTTCAAATTTCCTTATAGAGGAATTTGGTTATGAATTTCTAAATTTTTTAAAGATAATGATTGAAATTTGGTTTACATATATATATAAAACCAAACTTTAAAAGAGAAAAAAATATACCATCACAGAAAATCATTAATCAAGAATTCATAATTAAAATTATAAAATAAACTATCCGGACAAATGTAAAAATATTCAAGTGATAGTATATGTACAGTATGCTATTATATATGGTAAAGTTCACTGGAATTTTCTGTTCCGCAGGGCGTGCTTTTCCTCGAATTTCCTGTTCAACACGACGTTTGTTTTGGGTTTTAACAAAATTTATGAGGTTCCTTACTATGGAAACCTAATTATGTTTCATCGTGCCGCTTTATATGGTTTTACCCAAAATTTATGGTTAATTATTATGCAAATGTAGAAAATCCAATAACTCTTTATTAAAAAGTTAAGTTTTAGATTCTATATATTTTCATATTTTATATATATAAAATCAAATTTTAAGGTCAATGCCATATCATATATCAAACTGGTGTATGAAATTTATTTGGACCAAGGGGCTTATTTCTTGGTAGAGATTTGATTTCTAAGTCGACCACATACATGCTCTACTCCTTTAAAATGAAACACATGCTCTTAACTATTAGGCCCACTCAAGCAAATTTTAGATTTGAATATTTTTTAAATAGTTCACTTTATTATTATTGAACAAGTTGGGCTAGTTGAGAGACATATGAGAGAAGGTGGACATGATTATCGTCTGACATTTATATTTTAATTTGGCTATGTCTAACTATAATATATTGTTGTAAAAATTTAATTTATTAAAAAAAAAGGAAAGTTACAATTTTACCTGGAAAATAATAAAAAGATTGGTAAATTTTTTTCCAAATTTTGTTTATAACTATTAAACTTCCCAATTTTGAGTGACCTTAGAATTTCTGATGGAACTAAATCCATTTATAAAACTAAAAAAATAAATACACTCCCATTTTCATTATTATTATTGGGTAGAATTTCCCAACCCACAATGGTTTCAGTTTCTATGTTGAGAGAGCTACGTCATAAAGTGAGTCATGTTGGAAATATTAATTCCACCTGCAAATGAGGAGCAGAAGGACATAAGTTTCTTTAATAAGAATTTTGGAAAGATTGCATCAGTGTTTTTGTTTGTTTGCACGCTATCCAGCATTGAATTTCTGATTTGAAAAACACCTGCAAGTTCATTTTAAAACGAGGTCGTAGCCTGTTCACTGTGTAAATCTTTGGTTTACTCCACGAAACCCTGCATTTAAAATATGCCATGTCGCGCCATAAACTCTGCAACTACCGCATTCAAACCACTGCAACAACCATCTGCTTTACCCCCCGTTTTGATTTATGTTTGAATGGGCCACATCAATCAAATGAAGCCCACAAATCCACGTCAAAGCTCGTAGTCAATCAACGCCCGATCGCATAAGAATGGAGCTGATGTGGACAGCCCCCAAACGGACCCAATACAAAATTAAAATGTGAATTAAGTTTTATCGCGTGTCCGGATGCTTATGTCAAAAATTCAAAATTTGGATGCGATAAAATCATCAAAAAGAATTTTTGAAATCAGTTTTGGAATCCGTGAAAACGAAATTCCATTAAAGTTCAAACTTTAGGATTAAATTTTTTTGTTTTATGTTTATTTATTTTTTATTTTTTTTGTAAATTAGGCGGGACCTTACTATTTTCTATTTATAATAAAAGGGCAGATTACAAAAAACAATAACGATGTTGTGGCCTCAACCTGCCCGTAGGAAACCAGGTCTGTTGGCCACCTGTAAGCGTGAAAAGCATACCAAAACTAGAATTGTTTCATTAGTCTATACCTAACATGAGCTATATGTCCTCCTACTTCCTTGTCTACCTTATAACATAAGGAAAATTCATATACATATACACATTGCATAAAAAGAAAAGACTGAAAGTGAACTATCCATCGGATGAGGAAACTGGAGCAGGATCCTTCACTGTAGACCCGGGCATGTCGACTTGCTGCATCTGTTGGAGAGTCTTCTCTATACGACCTATCCTGTCATCCATTCTACTAATGCGGTCTGTAGCTTGATATTGGGTGATCTTGATGTGTTGCAGTTGGTCCTAGATTTCAGTCAGCAAATCTTGAATACCTGGTTTAATCTTTAGCTGGCCTGCCTTAACAATCGCTGGTGGAAAACTCTACATTGCTTTTGCTATGAGGCATTTTACTATCTAGTAAGTGTGAATAGTTTGATTGAACAGGGTGAGCCGACCACGAGTGTTACCTGGGTCTGTAATGAAGTCTAAAATCTCAGCCTCTGTTTCATTGTCTTCCGGTTCTGTCTGTATATCTCTCTCCCATCCTCGTATTTCTTGACGCATAGTGGAAGAGTTACCCAAGACATAATTAGCGGCAAGAGTTTCCAGATGCTCCTAATTTGTCTTCTGGCCGCATTTCTTTGGAACATGCTCCAACTGTATCTTCTTTTTTCCTCTTTCAGAATCTGACCTTGTTCTTCTTTTTCCCATGACCGAATGAATCCTATGCAATAACAGAGAACTACATGATGAATTCATGAGGGAGTTTGTGTCAGTGACTAGCCCACCAGTGTAAGTCCAAGACGTATATCTATCGTTTTTAAGAGAAGAGCCTAACAGACAAACCCAATGTACAGAGATATAAGCCCCATGCAGCGCGCCCGACCAGCTTCCTAAAGGTCTAAGGACCGCCGACTCCTTCGGCTTGTGATGGAAAAGGTGGCTTGAATGAACAAGCCTCTTAATAGCAAGGGTGGCCAAGCGCAACTGAAACATTCTTCTGGGTTTAGACAGAGCATGGAGGCTATGAGGTCTTTTCGGGGCGCTACAAATCTTCTTCGAAACCCAATTCCTTTCAAAATTCCAATAACCACTCACTATGTAATTTGGGGAGAGGGTAATTCTACAAATGTTACCCAGAGCCGGGAATCTCTCGCAATCTCCCTCCCAACACAACTGATCCATACACAGACAAATACATAACTTACACAGATAATTCTTATGACTTCCAAAACCAGAAAGCATGGTTACGGTCGCTGACCTGCCCAAACTGTTGTCAAACGACAAGGATTTCGCTAGCTGAAGGCATGGATCGCGAAAGCAAGGAGGAACAGGGTTTAAAAAGGGAGTGTAAAACCAAGCAAGTCTTAAAAGGAACCAAACTGCCATGATTGCCAGACACCTGAACCAGACCAAGCCTAGACTCATATTCAAGACGAAAGGGAAAACAGAAACGTACCCTGGTCGAGTAGCAAGGTTGATAGAATGAGTAGAGTTCGGCGTCCTCCTCTGATGGCTCCAAGCATTTGCATGTAGTGAGCAAAGCATTAACAAATGGAGTGCAGGAAGGAGTCGCCTTACCTTAACTATGAACTTCCCTCGCCTCTCTGACATACCAGCCTGTCGATAGTGCGAAAACATCATGAGTTTGGTATTGTCACACACTTCATTGATCAAGAATGACGGTGGTCCATCAACCCTCTTAATTTCCCGCAGGCTGGATTGATGCCATGTTGCCATTCAGTTCTGCCAGTTGTACACCCCGATCGGGGGGTTGAAGATCCTTACTCACAATCAGCTGTAGGGAATGCAGCTCCACATCCCATATTGCATCAGAGGGTCGAGCGTCTATGGGGCGGTCTGTGTGTTGGCATCCCCACTTAGCCAAATAGTCCGCCGCTGCGTTGCCTTTTCTTTGGATGTGGCTTGGAAGTAAATACTGAATCTGTTTTAGTAATTTACTTACTTCTTCGATGAGTGCTGCAGTTCTCCAGCTTTGCGATATTTTCTCCCAGGGTGTGCCTTGCTGCAATTTATGAAGAATACCTGTTACCATTGCCGAATCTCCCTGAACTATGAGTCTCTGATAATTTTCTCTGATAGCTATGAGGAGCCCTTGCTTAACTGCCATGAGTTCTGCTTCATTATTTGTGGCGTAGCCTAATTATAAAGCATAAAACCGGCATACTGACCCCTGAGAGTTACGGAAAATCCCTCCTGAACCTGCTTGCCCCGGGTTTCCTTTGGAGGCCCCATCATAATTGAGTTTTAAAAATCCTGGTTGAGGCGGTAACCAGTGTTCCTCAATGGATTGATTGGGAGGTCGATACTTCCATAAACCTTTGTGGAGCATCTGCGGTTTAAGGTTTAGATACTCTAGAATTTGAGATTCTATACCCTCTATTTGCCAGTCTTCATCTGACCAGCTTTCTACTAGGATGGTTTCTCGAATATTTTCTATTGAGCGCTGCCAAATGGTTTGCATTGGTTGTGCAGTTTCTTGAAAAACTCTGTTATTCCTTTCTTTCCAAGTGTTTCAGAGAAGGAAACCGAGTGAGAGGGCCCATGCTCTATTGATCACTTAACAATGATATCTTCCTTTTCTCCAATTACCAATAGTTTACGGAATACTACCATTATTTTTATCCGTTTGCTTAAACACTTGTTCCAGGTTCCTCCAGAGTGGCTGCACAAAGGGGCATGAATTGAGAATATGTTATGTTGTTTTTATCTCAGATTGGCAGAATGGGCAGCTAGAAGGGCCTATCATTCCTCTTTTCTGCAGGTTCTCCCAAGTCAATATTCTGCGATGGCTTACCAGCCATAAGAAAAACTCCACTTTCGGCCAGTGTTTCAATGCCCATATTTTTTTCCATATCGGTCGAGCATTGTTCTGGGCTTGTTGGGATTCAATATAATATCCTTCTTTAATGGTAAACTTCCCTTTTGTCGTGTAACCCCATCTAAGGATGTCCGGTCCTGTTACGTTTCTGATTTTCCGAGTTTTGAGTTCTTTATGAAGATTATCCCGTTGTTGCATTGTTGGAGCTGCTAGCCACTCATTCTTGTCCTTCCATTTCTGCCACAAGTCGTTCTGATTTGGCACCCAGTAGTGTTTCACGAGCCTCTGATTCGAGATGTTAGTGAATAGGAAAATCTCTCCCAAGTCTAGCCGACTAAACAATTTTTCCCTTTGTTGCCACGAGTCCTCCCAAAACAGAGTTGTGCTTCCTTCCCTTATTTCCCAAAAGCTGTGGGTTCGAATTAAATATCTATTCATAGATGCTAAATTCCAGATGGAGGAGCCTTTTGGGACATTATCTACCTTCAAACGTGCCGAGGTTGGGGTTGGCATGACATATTTTGTGCTCCAAATATTTTTCCAGAGATCCTGTCCTCCCTGGAGCCAGCGCCACCACAATTTAGCTCCTAGCACGTTATTCAAGATGAACGGGTCACGAAGGCCCAATCCTCCAGCAACTTTCAAATTCAACAATTTGTCCCAAGTTAAAATCGCCCATTTTCTATTGGCTTGAGCTCCCTGCGATAGAAATTTTTTAAACATGCTGACCAGTTGAGTGCAAATCCATTTCAGGCAGGCCCTTCCTGAGAGTTGATATACTGGTAAAGCTTGAAGCACTGATCTTAACATTATGAGGCGTCCTGGTGCATTGAGCACTCTGAAAGCCTAGTTCTGTATCCTTCTCTCCACTCTTATTATGATATCCTGCCAATCTGCTATTCGAATTGGGCCAGAATTTAAAAACATGCCAAGGTATTTTAGAGGGAAGGAGCCTCGTTGAAACCCCAGGGTCCTTGCAAGAAAATTCTGCATTGGAACTGGACAATTAAAGAAGTAGACATTAGACTTATCATTATTGATCTGAGTTCCAGATGCATCCATGAAGATTTCCAGAATTTTGATGATAGCTTTGCATTCTTTCAATGTTTCCATACAGAATAGAAGGATGTCATCTACAAACTGCTGATGAGTCAGCGTAATCTAAGGTCCCCACAGTTTTAGACCTTGTAATTTCATTTCTGCTACGTGAGCTTTAATGAGTCTACCTAGCCCTTCTGCTGCAATGATAAAGAGAAATGGAGAAAGGGGGTCACCTTGCCTGAGACCTCATGAGCTATTAAATGGAGTAGTAGGGCTTCCATTCAGAAGGATTGAGAAATGCGGGGTCGATATGAATGAGCATAACCATTGGAGCCACCTTTCATCAAACCCAAAGGCTCGCATCACCTCTATCAGGTATTGCCAGCTTATGCGATCATAGGCTTTAGATAAATCTAGCTTGATTAGCAGCGCCTTCCTTTTGTCTTTCTTAAGTGTATGGATTGCTTCCTGGGCTACCACAATGCCATCCAGGATTTGTCTTCCTTTAACAAAACCCATTTGTTCAGGGGATATGATAGTAGGCAACAAGGGTTTTAACCGATTTACCATAATTGTGGACAAGATTTTATAGATAACATTACAGAGGGCTATCGGCCGAAAGCCTGCTGGAGTATCCACATTTTGTTGTTTGGGGATAAGAGTAACAAAAGTGGCATTCAGGGCTGGATAAACTCTCTTATTTCTTCTGGATTCCTCTACTACATCTAAGATATCCGGACCAATGAATGACCAAGCAACTTTGAAAAATTCGCTTGTAAATCCGTCAGGCCCGGGAGCTTTATTCTTAGGTAAATGCAGGACCACATCTTCTACCTCTTGTAGAGTGACTTCCCGAAGCAAAGCTAAGTTCTGTTCTGGTGTGATCATTTGAGGTATGTGCGCTGTGATCTTCTGGATTGCTGCCTGTCGGTTTGGGAGAGGTTCCGCAAGAAGATCTTTGAAATGAGTTACCAACTCGCTCTCCATATCTTCATGTTTGATTACTCATTCTCCATTTGTTGTTTTTAGCGAAAATATTATGTTATGCTGATGTCGTTGCAGCATAGCTTTATGGAAGAATTTTGTATTGCGGTCGCCTTCTTTCAGCCAGTTTACTCGAGATTTCTGTTTCCATAGTATCTCCTCTTGCTTCCGTCTCTATTGTAAACTGAGAGTGCGTCCTTCCTCCAGAGCTAGTTCCTCTGTTCGCCCCTGTAGAATTATTTTCATATGGGGTATTATGTTTTACTTATACACATTAAATATTTACGATATATATTATATATTGTACATATTTAATATTTACAATATATAAAATTTGTAATATAAATAGTAAGTAGTGTATTGAGAGTGTGTGTATTTTTTTAAGGAAGAAACACAGTATACTAAAAGAAAAGGACAGAGTTGTTCAATGTAATGCCCGAGGGCAGAAACAAAGAGTGTGGAAAAACAAAGTGTGTGACTCTGTATGAAAAACTAAGAGTCTGTGTAATGTTTTTTTTTAAAAGAGCTAGAAGGCTAAAACATAAAAGAGCATTGTTTGTGCATTGTTGACTGTGTGAATGTGAGAGACAGAGAGAAAATTTCAACACTGCGTGTGCAGCAGTTTGTGTAATTTTTTTTGAAAAGCCAGAACAACAGTTCTGTGACAACGCTGTAATAGTTTTTTTTAAGTTTAATGAAAAAGGTTTTATTTGCATCTCTGTCGATCTTTATAAATTGATTTCTCTATGTTAAAGAAGAGGAATTTTTATTCCTCTGTTGTTCGAAATTGTTCAGAAATTCCAACATGGTATCAGAGCTAGTCCAGGCTCTTTGAAGTTGTCAAAGAAGCTGAAGGAAGAAGTTTGTTGCAGCTTTTGACCAACAGAGTGAAAGTTCAGCAAGCAAGGTATTTACCTCAAAAAAGAGTTTTGTTTTGTTTTAAATAGTGTAGTTCGGAGAAGTCTTTTTGAAGACAGAGTCTGTCTCTTAAGCAATGAGACAATTTGTTTAAAAACATTGTCATGTTTTTTCAAGCATAGTTCAGTAAGCTAGCCATGGAAGGATCCAGCACAAGCACGAGTATAGGAAATACTCAACTCCCATAGTTTAATGGGAAGAACTATGACTATTGGGCAATCGCAATGAGAGCCTTGTTTTCCTCTCAAGATTTATGGGAGCTAGTTGATGATGGTCTAGAAGAACCAGCAGATGAAAATGCTTTTAATGCCTTAACATAGGCATAAAAGGATCTGCTGAAGAGCAATAGGAAGAAGGGCTCAAAATCTCTTTTCTATCTATTTCAAGCAGTGCATTAAAGTGTATTTCCAAGGATTGCAGTAGCAAAGAGGTCCAAGGATGCGTGGGATACCCTCTAGACAGCCTATCAAGGTATGGAGAAGGTAAAGACAACAAAGCTTCAATTAATGAGAAGGGATTTTGAAGTCATTTGCATGAAGGAGTCTGATACAATAGACTCATTCTTCACAGTGTTGATTGGGTTTGTCACCCAAATGAGATCTCATGGAGAGACAGTAGAAGAGAGAAGAATAGTGGAGAAAGTGTTGAGGAGCTTACCCTTAAGGTTTGATGTGATAGTCACAACTATTGAAGAAACAAATGATCTCTCAAAGTTTATAGTTGATGAACTACATCCATCATTGGTGACACATGAACAAAGATTGGGTAGAACAACAAACTCATCTTTGGAGCATGCCTTCAAGACCTAAATTTCCTTTGGAAAAGGAAGAGATCAATGTAGAGGAAAAGGAAGAGGCAGAATCCAAAATTGAGGAGGAAGAAACAACCCTGCAAATACTAGTGGAAGGGGAAACAATCAAAATTAGAACCAAGGCCAAGGCAACAGCCTGCAAGGTGGACAAAATTAAGCACATGGATAAATGTATGATAAATCTCAAGTCCAATGTCATTATTGTAAGAAGTATGGGAATTATGCCAATGAATGTAGGAAGAAACAGAGTGACATGGGTAATAGACCCAGTGCTAATTTTACTAAAGAAAATATTAGTCAAGAGAAGTTGTTTTTAGCATGCAATATGGTTGAAGAAAAGAGTGAAGATATATGGTTTCTAAATTCAATATTTAGCAACCATATGACTGAAAACATTTCCATGTTTTGCATGTTAGATGAAAATGTAAAGTATCAAGTAACATTGGGGACAGACAGTAAGGTCCCTAGCATGGGAAAAGGCAGAGTAAGTGTTTTGACAAAGAAAGGAGAAGGAAGATCCATATCAGACGTATACTATGTGCCTGGTATGAAGTGTAACCTCTTGAGGATTGGACAACTCATTCAAAAGGGGTACAATGTTTTATTTAAAGATGATGTATGCACCATCATGGATAAACCACTAAGAAAGCAATGCATTGCACAAGTGAAAATGAAAAGGAACAGAATGTTCCCTCTCAAGATGAGAGCAGATTTGAAGAAAGGAGCAACAATGGCAGCGGTGACACAAGAGACTTACCAGAGAGAAGCAAAGGATGAAAATTGGTCATGACACTTGAGATTTGGACATATCAACTTTGTAGGTTTGAATTTGTTGCATATGAAAGGAATGGTAAAGGGATTACCATTGATTGAGAAACCATACAGCCTTTCTGAAGGCTACATCTTGGGCAAACAACACAGAGAAAATTTTCCATCAGGAAAGCACATAAGGGCAAAGGCACCCTTAGAAATTGTCTATTCAGATTTGTGTGGACCAATGCAAACACCATCACTAGAAAACAGTTAGTATATGCTGACTTTTATTGATGATTACACAAGAAAAACTAGGGTTTATTTCTTGAAATATAAGAGTGAAGTGTTTGAGAAATTCTGCCACTTTAAAGCTCTTATAGAGAAATAAGGTGGGCAGCATATCAAGGTCTTAGGAACTGATAGAGGAGGTGAGTATATCCCCAAAGAATTTTTGTGTTTTTGTAGAAAAAATGAGATTGATAAACAATTTATAGCAAGGTATACACCGCAGAAAAATGGAGTCGCTGAAAGAAAAAATAGGACCATCATGGATATGGTAAGAAGCATGCTGAAGGAAAAACATTTTCCAAATGAGTATTGGGATGAAGCTGTACATTGTGCAGCATATATCTTGAATAGATGCTCAACAAAGGGTGTTATGAACATAGTTTCTAAAGAATGAGTGACATAAAGCAGCATGTCATCCACATGTGAGTTTTTGGTTGTGTGGCCTATGCACACATTCTAGATCAGCTAAGGAAGAAGTTGGACAGTAAGGGGGAGAAGTATATATTTATTGGATACAATGAAGAATCAAAGGCATACCGACTGTATAACCCATCCGCCAAGAATTTTTTTATAAGAAGAGATGTCCAGTTCATTGAGGAAGAATTTTGGGATGGAAGCATTGAGAAAACAGTGAATGTAAAAACTTGTTTGTCTCATGATGATAATAAGGAAGAGATGGCTGAAATACATCCCTCATTAGCAACACCATCTCCACCAATAGAAGGACAGCAAGGGACACCACAAGCAGGTATGAGAACACCCTTGAGAAGTGATGACAATGCTTCTCCAAGCACATCACAAGGAGCATATTTGAGTGCTTCTACAAGCACAAGTACACCAAGTGAAAGAGGAAGAAGATTTAGAAGTTTAAGTGAAATCTATGAGCAAAAGGCAGCAAATGAAGGTATGAAATCTTTATTTGCATTATATTGTCATGTAGAAGATCATATTCATTTTGAAGAAGCTGTAAAAGATAAGAAATGGATAGATGCTATGGATGAAGAGATAAATGTCATAGAGAAAAATAAGACATGGGAATTAGTTGATCTCCTAAAAGACAAAGAAGTGATTTGAATTAAATGGGTTTATAAAACCAAGAGCAATGCTGAAGGTAAGATTGAAAGACACAAGGCCAGACTTGTTGTTAAAGACTACAAGCAACAAAAAGGAAGAGATTATGAAGAAAAATTTTCACTAGTTGCAAGAATGGAAACAGTAAGAGCAGTGTTGTCCATAGCAGCACAACACAAGTGGAAAGTTTACCAAATGGATGTGAAATCAGCATTCCTAAATGGAGTATTGATGGAAGAGTTATATGTTGAACAACCTCTGGGATATGAAAAAGAAGGCCAAGAGCACAAAGTATGCAAATTGAAGAAAGATATGTATGGGTTGAAGCAAGCACCAAGAGCATGGTACAGAAGGATAGATTCCTATCTACTAGAAAATGGGTTTGAGAAATGTGAAGGAAAACCCACATTATACATCAAATAAAAAGAAGGTAAGATGTTGATTGTTGTTTTGTATATTGATGATGTTATATTTACAGGTAATGATGCTTATCTCATTGAGAGTTTTAAATCGGTCATGAAGGATGAATTTGAGATCACTGATATGGGATTGCTGAAATACTTCTTAGGAATAAAAGTAGAGTAAAATGAAAATAAAATTTTTATCTCTCAAGTTAAATATGTAAATGAAATTTTGGAATGATTTAACATGCAGGATTGCAAGGCAACAATTACTTCTACAGTGATGGAATTGAAGTTAAGCAAGGAAGGCCGTAGCAAGGATTTTGATCCAAGTTTATATAAGAGCATAGTTGGTAGCCTCATGTATTTGACTGCAACTAGGCCGAATATTATGCATACTATGAGTTTAATTTCCAGATTTATGGAAAGGCCAGAGGAGGCACATTGGCAAGTAGCAAAAAGAATTCTGAGGTATGTGAAAGGAACAAAGAGGTATGGTATTTTATACACCACTTCAGAAAATTTTGAATTAATTGGATATACTAATAGTGATTGGGCTGGAAGTATAGATGACAGGAAAAACACCTTTGGATATTTTTTTTCATATGGGATCAGGAGCCATTTCATGGACTTCTAAGAAACAACCAATTGTGGCTTTATCAACAGCAGAGACAGAGTATGTGGCAGCTACAGTAGCAGCATGTCAAGCAGTTGGATGAGAAGAATGTTGAGGAGTTTGTGTCATGAACAGGTAAAAGGCACAATATTTTATTGTGATAATAGCTCAACAATAGCATTGTCAAAGAATTCAGTGTTTCACAAGAGAATGAAACACATTGATGCCAAGTATCACTACATCAAAGAGTTAGTGAACAATCGTGAAATTTCTTTACAACATTGTAGAACTGAAGAGCAGTTCGCTGATATATTGACAAAACCATTGGGGAAGAAAAATTTTAATTATTTGAGAAAATGTTTAGGTATAGAAGAGAATCCAAGAGTTGAAATTAAGGGGGAGTGTTGTAAATATTAATTCCACCTGCAAATGAGGAGCAGAAGGACAAAAGTTTTTTTAATGAGAATTTGGAAAAAATTGCAGCAATGTTTTTTATTGTTTGCATGCCATCCAGCATTGAATTTCTGATTTGAAAAACACCTACAAGTTCATTTTAAAAGGAGGTCGTAGCCTATTCACTGTGTAAATCTGTGGTTTACTCCACGAAACCTTGCATTTAAAATATGCCATCCCACACCATAAACTCTGCAACCACCACATTCAAACCAATGCAACAACCATCTGCTTTACCCGCCATTTTGATTTATGTTTGAATGGGCCACGTCAGTCAAATGGAGCCCACAAATCCATGTCAAAGCTCATAGCCAATCAACACCCGGTCGCATAAGAATGGAGCTAATGTGGACAGCCCCCAAACAGACCCGATAAAAAATTAAAATGTGAATTAAGTTTTATCGCGCGTCCAGATGCTTATGTCAGCAGCTCAAAATTTGGATGCGATAAAATTATCAAAAATAATTTTTGAAATCTGCGAAAAAGAAATTACATTAAAGTTCAAAGTTGAGGATTAAGGTTTTTTGTTTTATGTTTATTTTCATATGCAGTGTTATGTTTTACTTTTACACATTAAAGATTTACGATATATATTATATATTGTAAATATTTAATATTTACAATATATAAACTTTGTAATAAATAGTAAGTAGTGTATTGAGAGTGTGTGTATTTTTTTAAGGAAGAGACAGTGTATATTAAAAAAAAAGACAGAGTTGTTTTATGTAATGCCCAAAGGCATAAACAAAGAGTGTGGAAAAACAAAGTGTGTGACTCTGTATGAAAAACTGAGAGTTTGTGTAATGTTTTTTCTTTAAAAGTCAGAAGGCTAAAGCATAAAACAGAAAAGAGCATTGTGTGTGCATTGTTGACTGTGTGAGTGTGAGAGACAGAGAGCAAATTTCAACACTTCTTGTACAACAGTTTGTGTATTTTTTTTTGAAAAGTCAGAACAACATTTATGTGAGAGCATTGTAATAGTTTTTTTTTAAGTTTAATGAAAAAGGTTTTCTTTGCATTTCTGCCTATCTTTATAAATTGATTTCTTTGTGTTAAAGAAGAGAAATTTGTATTTTTCTATTATTCCGAATTGTTCAAAAATTCCAACAAGTCATGGCTCGTCCATAGATAATAATTGAATGATCTTTCACCTACTCTTCAATTATAGTGTAGTTTTCCTAATTGAGATTACTATTTAAAATTTTAACGTTTTTGGCGTTTTCGGGACTGGAATTGATAGTTTCCGGTTTTCCAGACATGGTTCGTGGATTTTCAAAACAATTTATGATCGCTAACAAATCTGATTCAACTTCATGTTTTGAAAAACCGAAACGAGAAATCAAACTTTTGAATTTTTAGCATAGAAGATTGTTGTATAATTCAAAGGTGTCAAGACACAAGAATGACAAAGTCCAATACGGCACTTCAAAATCACCATTGAAGAGCTACCACAGGAAAAAGTTTTCCGATGGAATACTAAAAAATATCCAGAATTCCTAGCTTTGTGAAATAAAAAGAAGTAAAATGAATAAATAAATGTTTATTACTTCTGTCATACAAGTTGACAAATTATTATGACGATAAATATATAAATATTTATCTTATCTTTTAATAAATTTATATATAATATTTCAAAAATAACATTTTGGAGATGTTATTACAAAACTTTGACAGTCATTAAAAAAAATTCATTCGTTAAAAGTATAGTGAAATTTGTGAAAGATATTTCACGATAAAATATGGGGAAATTGGCATATAATTCAAAGATGTTAAGACACAGAAATGACAAAGTCCAATACGGCAGTTAGACAAAGTTATACGTTGGAATATTAAAAAATATCGAGAATTCCTAACTTTGTGGATGAATGGCCATAAAATAAATAAATATATAAATGTTTATTACTTGGTTTACCAAGTTGATAGATTATTATGAGACAAATATATAAATATTTATATATTTTATATCTTAATAAATTTATATATAATATTTCAAAAATAATATTTTGAAAATGGTATTATAAAACCTTAACTATCATTCAAATATATAATATAAAAAAATAGTAATGTGAAGATGGTATTATAAAACCTTAACCACCATTCAAAAAAATTTGAGTTTGTGGGAGATGTTTCATCATAAAATATGGGGTAATTGTAATGCAATTGTACTAACACTATTACATGGGTTGTTTGGACTGAGTAGTGTTATTTTTTATCAGCTTTTATTAAAAAAAAATTGAATTTGTGGGAGATGTTTCATCATAAAATATGGAGTAATTTTAATGCAATTGTACTAACACTATTACATGTGTTGTTTGGACTGAGTAGTGTTACTTTTTATCAGATTTTATTAAAAAATAATTATGTTTTAGAGAGAATCATGAGATAAGATAATTAATAATTATTTTATAATAAAATATCAGTAATTATATGTTATTTATTATTAAATAAATATAATTTATATAAAAAATTAATATCGTTAATATTGCTTGGATTGAGTGGTGTTATTTTTTTTCATTTTATTAAAAAATAATTAAGTATTATATTTTTGACGAAGTAAGATAATTAATCATTATTTTATAACAAAATATTAAAAATTATATGTTATTTATTATTAAATAAATATAATTTATAGAAAAATTAATATTTTTTTTACAATACAATGTTAAGATCCATTAATACATCATGGAATTAGTAAATTGATATTGTTATTGTTTTTATATGTTTAAAGTAGTTAGAACTTATATATATTTATTTGCAAAGATATAATACACAATAATTAATATTTCTATATATTATGAAATTCAGGTGTAACTATATAATTTTAGTTTGTTGAAGGTGTATACATTTCGATAAGTAGAAGTAGGTTGGTTGACTTTTTTTTTTTTTATAAATATAATTGGATGGGTGAGATTAAATCTAAGGTGAATATGTTAGGAATATGTTTTGTCTGAGTCGCATATCAATGTCTCTACTGCGAGGGAGCATGAAGCGACAAGAAAAAAAGTGTTACATGTTATTTTTTATTTTTTCTAAGTCACATATCAATGACTCTGCCACGAGGGAGCATGGCGCGACAAGAAAAAAAGTGTTACATGTTATTTTTTAAATAAAATTGGGTCGGGAGGGAGATATATAGGTGGCTTGTTCGGTTCTATTTAACTTTTTGGATCTCCACGTTGCGGCCTGCACAGATCCATGATTAGAAATTTGTCTCCTCTACCTCCTGATTGTTTTAATTGAATTTGGGTTGGGATGGAGTGTTATATCAATAGATAGGTGGCATGTGTTGAAGATGGCAACAAGAAACAGTGAAGGAGGCATCCTGAAACATCTTTCCTGATTCTAGTTGGAAAGTGATCACCAAAACTAGGTGGGGGGCCACACAGGTGATTTTTGGCGCAAAGTATATTTTTAGACTATGTCTATTTTTAGACATATGGATCATGGTCTATGAGTTGCAGGATGCTATTTATGGATGATTGGTCATGTTGGTAAAAATAGATGGACCTCTATTTTTAGACATTGGGCGGAATCTATTTTTAGATTGCCAAGCTAAAAATAGAACAGTCAAATATTATTAACCCTTAATAATATTTAGACTATTATCTTATCCTCTTGGAGCACTTCAGTTCGAGCTACAGATGTGGCACATGCAGCTGGAAGAAGGAAATTCGAATTTCCTATGGGTTATTTGAGCTTTTTCATGGTTGACTTCAGTTAGAACTCATGTGGCAGAGTTTGGTGGAGTTGATGAGGCAGTTGATGGAGTTGTGTTCGATTTAACTTAGTTGAACTAGTTGTGTTTAGTTTAACTGGCTAATACACTAGAGATGACTGGTGTGAATTAAATATTATTTAATTCACTAATTATTAACTCATTATTCAACTAAAGAACACATCAGTTAACTCAGTGCATGGACAGTTCAGTGGAGACAGGTGTTAGAGGTGGGTGAAAGGGTGAGTGTGGCTATTAGTTGTGACTATAGCTGTGCATGAGATTTGCACACACATTGATTGAGATTTCCAATGAGGATTCTGCAGTACAAGCCAAGGGGATTTGAACTTGGATCTCATTCATTCTCATCTTGGATTGCGCCGGTAGAGCGGGGAAAACGGTGGAGGAGATTTGAACTTGTGACTTGTTCTATATCTGAGCTAGTTTGTGTGTAGCATGTGAGATAGTGCTGAGAGTTGTGAGAGCTTTGTGCTATGTATTGTTACATTTTCTCTATCATTATAATATACAGATAGTTGGGGGTTTTCAGCTATCAACTTTCCCCATTACATACTATGTTATATGTGTGCTTGATGATGTTTTAATGTGCGCATGTGACTGCTTCTATTTCCGCAAATTGATGATCAATAGTTGAAGAGGTTATGTATTATGCATGAAGCTTAAATAGTGTGTAATCAGGATAATCTCGGTGAATGATTCAGCTATTATTCAATTTTCTACATGGTATCAGAGCGAAATTGATCATCGGATCTATTACAGTGATTACAATTTATTTCGGTAGACAGAGTCTGTAAGCGGGCCAGGTAGCCTCTGGATCCATACTTTCCTTGAAAGGTGATATATCCAGTAAATGCCCCTACAGTCGATCTCTGTGCTAGAAATACTTTGTTCTCACAGATCTGAAGCGGTTGAGTTTTGAGCTGGTGGAATTCGAATTTGCAGAAGAGTTTTCTTGGTGTCGAAGTCAAAATGTCTTATCAAGGATTGCGATTGGAGTATGCTCTTGAAGGCAAGCTCGAATTATATTGCATGGAGAGACAGGATGGAGGCGGTGTTAGATGATAATGGGCTGAAGGAGTTCATAGATGCTGAAGTTCCAAAGCCTACTGATGCTGCTCAAGTTGAGGCTTAGCAAAAGAAGACAACAAGGTGTCGAAGGATTCTGTTGGAGGGCGTGAAGGATCACATAGTATCCAGCTTGCATGGTAAGGCTTCTCCATTTTTGATGTGGAAAGCCTTGACAGATTTATTCCAAAGCAAGAGTGACCAGAGGAAGTTGGCGCTCAAGGATAAACTCGGGAAAATAAAGATGGAGAAGAATGACACTATTACGTGACATACTTGACAAAGTTTGTCCCTTTGCGGGGATGAGCTTGGGAGTGTAGGAATTAGTGTGGATGATGAGGACTTGGTGGACTTGGCTCTCCTTGGGCTTCCGAAGAGTTGGCACTCCTATCAGGACTCTGTCAATGGTCGGGAGAAATTTCCAGGATGGGAGCGACTTTGGTCGGATCTTGTGCAAGAAGAGATAAGGCGGAGTACCGGGGATGGATCTTCATCAAAGGCATCTGATGAAGAAGATTGCACTTTGGCTGCCAAAGCAAGGAAGGGGAAGGGCAAGAAGAATGCTTCTCAATCCGGTGCGGATGGTAAAGAGCGTGACATGTCCAAAGTGAAGTATTTCACTATCACGAACATAGAATTCATCACAATTTGTACACGGAAGAACGAGCGAGGCTCTCGAAGGCTGCAGCTAGTGAGGCTCTTGCCTCACAATTTGAGCTGGACTTCTCATTGATCGCATGCATGGTGTATAGTGCATCGATATCGGGGTGGTATTTAGATAGTGGCGCTTCCTTTCACATGATGGGAGATGTGAATCTTTTCGGTGACTTGGTGGAGAAAGATCTCCAGTTGCATGTTGAGTTGGGCGACAATGGACGATACAATGCGACCGGCATTGGTACCATAACCTTTCATAGGGAGTCAGGTAAACTCATTCTTTTACAAGATGTTGTGCATGTTCCAGGTTTAAAGAAGAATTTGATCTCAGTCGCAATGTTAGAGGATAAAGGGTATGAAGTTGTCTTCAGTGAAGGAAAATTTTTCCTTCGGCACAAGGAAACAGGACAAGTCAAGAAGGTTGGGATTCGAGCAAAGAATCTCTACAGACTTGAAGTAGATGGGATGTCTACGAAGCTTCCTACTGTTGGGAAGTGCAAGAAAGACATAAAATTGATGCTTGAGAGGGAGCAAGTTTTGCATGCAGGTAATAGTGAACCTCGGGATGTGGAGCAGCCACAAGATGAGGATCATGGAGTGGAAGAAACCACTCATGCAGATAAATTTCGTGCCAGATGGGCAGAGGGAGTGCATGCAGCTATACCACCAGGTGAGAGGTGGGGTGACATGCATGAGTAATCCCAAGAGGAGATTTCTGGACAGGATTCATGAGATGGTGTGGATCTCATGAATTGAACCTGGCTACGAGGTGCCCATAGCACAGCAGTAGCATGATCAGTTGGATTGATGTAGGCAGATCAAAGTGACAGCGTCGGATACTGGAGCATTGATCAGAGTTGACAGCAAGTGCAAGAGTGCATGGGTGCAAGAGTTCAACAGTGCAGTGGTTCCTGATGACATGTGCAGTTGGTACCAGTAGAAGTCGAAGACTTTGATGATAGATGCATGGAGTTGCATGGCACATCAGACTGATTGAGTTGTTTGGAGCCTATTCAGTTTCAGAGGAGTTGCAGAGTAGATGCATGGAGTTGCATGGCGCTTGTGAAGGTTGCAGGGCGAATGCATGGAGTTGCATGTCGCATGCAAAGACAGTCCTTTCTTGTTGAGAGGGAGTGTTGAAGATGGCAACAAGAAACAGTGAAGGAGGCATCCTGAAACATCTTTCCTGATCCTAGTTGGAAAGTGATCACCTAAACTAGGTGGGGGCCACACAGGTGATTTTTGGCGCAAAGTCTATTTTTAGACATATGGATCATGGTCTATGAGTTGCAGGATGTTATTTATGGATGGTTGGTCAAGTTGGTAAAAATAGATGGACCTCTATTTTTAGACATACTGGGCGGAGTCTATTTTTAGACTGCCAGTCTAAAAATAGATCAGTCGAATATTATTAGCTCTTAATAATATTTGGACTATAAACATTATCTTATCCTCTTGCAGCACTTCGGTTCGAGCTACGGATGTGGCACATGCAGCTGACAGAAGGAATTACGCTATTCCTAGGGTTTAGTTGAGCTATTGCATGGTTGACTTCAGTTAGAACTCATGTGGCAGAGTTTGGTGGAGTTGATGAGACAGTTGATGGAGTTGTGTTCGGTTTAACTTAGTTGAACTAGTTGTATTTAGTCTAAGTGATAAATACACTAGTGATGAGTGGTGTGAATTAATTATTAATTAATTCACTAATTATTAACTCATAAATCAACTAAAGAACACATCAGTTAACTGCAATGCATGGACAGTTCAGTGGAGACCAGTGTTAGAGGTGGGTGAAAGGGTGAGTGTGGCTATCAGTTGTGACTATACTTGTGCATGAGATTTTCACACACATTGATTGAGATTTCCAATGAGGATTGCGCAGTATAAGCTAGTGGGATTTGAACTTGGATCTCATTCATTCTCATCTTGGATTGCGCAGTAGAGGCAGGCAAACAGTGGAGGAGATTTGAACTTGTGACTTGTTCAGATCTGAGCTAGTTTTGTGTGTAACAATTGTAGATAGTGTTGAGAGCTTGTGAGGAGTTTGTACTATGTATTGTTACATGTTCTCTATCATTTTAATATACAGATAGTTGGGGGTTTTTAGCTGTATGCTTTCCCCATTACATACTGTGTTATATGTGTGCTTGATGATGTTTTAATGTGCGCATGCGACTGCTTCTATTTCCGCATATTGATGATCAATTGTAGAAGAGGTTATGTATTATGCATGAAGCTTAAATAATGTGTAATCACGATAATCTCGGTGAATAATTCAGCTATTATTCAAATTTCTATAGCATGTTCAGTTCAATTCATTTTTTTTTGGATCTATGTGCTTCAACCCACAAAGACCCACAATTATAAATTCCTCTCCTCTACCTCTTGCTTGAAGGAAACACTCAAAGTGTTATTTGCACAAAATAAACGATTTTGTAGAGTCTGTTGGTTCATGTTGGGGCACAAAACTTTGGAAGCCATCAAACAGATGACCAATTTGAACAATGGAGGTAGTTTATTTTTCCTATTCATTTATTTCAACATGCTGGATGGAAGAATGCCATGCATTCATATAAATAAACATCCACACAACCCAAACCTACAATCTCTTATTTCATGTTCCTTGGAATGATTGATACATCTGAATCATTTTTAGTTCATTCATGAGAATCATGGCATTAACTATTTGTCCCCACCCCTCTCTTATCCCCCTTTTGCTACTTTGTTTGATCTAGGAATTAATATTATCATTCCCATGATCATATCCTCAGCCTTACCATAATTTGATTCCACATTTTTATGACCCTTCATGTCTGATGTCCTAGCAAATAGTTAAATCGGTCGTAGAGAAGGTCATGATGAAGGAAGCCCAAATGACTGCCTCCTTACTCAAGCTTCACTTTCATGATTATTTTTTCCAGGTGTGCATTCTTTTCTTCATGAAAATTTATCTACTCATGGATCAATAGAAATAAAATGTATGATTTTATGGGTGAAATTTTAATGTAATGACAGGGGTGTTAGATGAACAATAATTTCAACCAACCCCACTAACAAAATTAAATGCAGTAATATCTAGTAGTTTCTGGAGAGATCATCTAGCTTCCTTATCACCATCGACAATAAGCCTCGAGAAGCTTCTCTGCTATGTATAAATATTTTTTTCTTGCAATACAAATCATAAGTTTGTGTGCATTCTGTGTTCATTCTGATATGGTATCAGAGTCGAGGGTTTCGACTTAGTGTTTTGGCCAGTGCGAAGTCGACTGCCTATGGTGAAGCTTGTTGATAGTTTCCTGCTCGTTGGCTGTTGAGTGCACCTGGGTTTGTTTGAGTGCAGAGAGCGTGAGCTCTTGCTGCTGTGGGAAAGCGGCATAGTCTAGAATCAAGATATTGTCGTGTCGATTGAAGTGATGATTGTTTCACGGTCATGACTGCCTGGAGGAGCATTGTGAGTTTGTCAGAGTGGATCGAGCTGGAAAAGAGGAGGAGCTATAAATTTTTCACCGTAAACATGATTTGTAAATGTTGGTGTGAAGACTGGTGTCAAGCATAGTGAAGAGGAGTCTGCAGCTAGTACGTTGAGCAAGGTGTGTGGATGTTGCGGCTCATTTTGAGAGCCCTTGTTATTTGCTAATTAGAAAATGGAATTTGACTTGTGTGTGAGTAGAGGGAAGTCTGTTTCTCGCCGATGAGAGACATGTGTTTGTCGTGCAATGTTTTTTTGTGTGAAGCAAAGGAGCCAACATAAAGTGCGTGGAGCCAATAGGAGAAGGTGGATTCATGGATCAGTGTGCGGCCAGGGTGTCTGGTTAGATGAAATCTGAGCGTGGAGCGTGTGGTCGTGGGTTTTTCCTCCACAACGGGCATGAATTTTGTATAGAGGATTTTTCTATTGGAAAACATTGTTCAGAAGAGCTGATTGCTGGTTGTCGACAGTAGATTACAGTAGTGTTTTCTTTGGGGGCAATGTCAGGGAAGAGCATGGAGGCCCATATTCTGCTTTAGGGCAATGCCCAGGAAGAGCGCCGAGTAGCATTTTTTGGAGTCTTCAACTCCCTATGTTGTGAGTGTTGGCTGATGGAGAAAAGGTTGTGTCTAAGCCAATTGAATTCGCTTGAAAGCCGCAGACTATATGAGGTAGTCATTCCCGTGAGTTTCGGTGAGTTTAGCAGTGACGATCCTGATACCGAGACCAAGAGACCACAATTTTAAGTGGCAGATCTTGGGTTGTTAGTTTGAGCAACGTTGTGACGTTATGTGTGTGTGAGGGCTCATAAAAGCGTTGAGTCACCTGTGGATTAATGCAGGCTTCGCTGCCATATTTAAAAAAAGTGACCATTATGGTGTAATGCACAAGTAAAATGTGCTTACGTTAATTGCTGCTACGCGGAAGAACATGGAGCTGTTGTTATGGAGCTGACTTAAATCATGGGTCAGCAAAGGAAAATTAAACATATTCGAAGAAACTTCAAAGTTTTGAAGAGAAAGAATGAGAGGGAAGAGGAAGAATATGAAATGCTTCCAGCCATATAACCAAATCTGAATAAGTCAGAAGAATTTGAAGAAACCTATGAAATATTGAAAATATTAATGCTATTTCTGCCATCTTTCTCAGGTAAAAATTTTGAGCTTTGGGCTATTACAATGGAGGGACTACTTGGTTCAGTAGATTTATGGAAATTTGTTCAAGAAATTTCCATAAATGTACGAGATAATAGTAGAGGTGCAGTAGCATTGCTTCTCATTATATCTACTCTAAATGAAAACAATTTTTTTCCAGTATTTTATATGAATTTGGTGAAATATGTGAGGAAAACATATTTTGGGATGTTCTTGAAATGAATTATAGTGAGAAATTCGATGAAGATGAAGATCTACAGAAAGATGTAGACATTGCATAGAGAAAAATTGTGGAGGACTTAATAGCAGTTGATGAAGTTATGGATGACTCAATAACTTTTGATGAATTGAAGAAAGTTAATTTCCTCTTTGAAGAAGAGGTGGTACATCTAGTAACTATGGTTGTTGTTGATAAAGAGAAATTTGCAACAAAAGTAAAACATGATGATGAAAATAGCTCAAATTCCAGTGTGTAGATATAGACAGTGAGGAAAAGGCAATAAAACTTGAAGAAATTGCAAGCATTAAGGACAAGTGTAAATCCAAAAAACCTCCAGCAATGGTGAATGCAAAGAATGTTAGCATACAATCAAGAAAGGAGAAGATCCACCACTATCTTATGGCAAGAAAGGTGAAAATGAAACTGCATTTGCAAATGAACAAGCATGGACCCTTTAGAAAGAAGACAAAAATGAAAACCTTGTTGTCATGTTTTTTTTTATGTATTGTTGTAAGCCTAGATGAGGCTTAGACCAACATGCATGTCAATTAAGGGTATGTTTGTTTCTTATGTATTTTGTTATAGTGTACTTTGTGTGTCTTTCATATGGTTGAAATTAAGGTGAAGTGTTGGATGAACAGTAATTTCAACCAACCCCGCTGAAAAAATTAAATGCAGTAGATGTCTCAGATTTTCTGTAGAGATCGTTTAGCTTCTTCAGGAATCTATCACCACAGACAACAAGCCTCGAAAATATTGTATAAATATCTATTTCTTGCAATACAAATCATAAGTCAATGTTCATTTTGTGTTCATTCTGATAAGGGGTACGACACATCTTTACTACTAGATGACAGCGAAAGCATTGTGAGTGAGAAGAGATCGAATGCCAACATAAAATCTACCAGAGGATTTGAATTCATTGATCAAATTAAGAGTGAGTTGGAAAAGGCATGCCCAAAAATTGTATTATGTGTAGATATTCTTGCTCGACTCAATTTTGCTTGTAATACATTACATAGTAATCACCTTACTGGCCAATATCTCATTCTTTCAAATTAACATATTTTGATAGCACTTGATTTCAATGACAATATTATATTAAAGTAACTAATAGTACCTAGCGATATGTTATGAATGACTATTTGATGCAGGGGCATTAGGCACAATAAAATACTTTGTATCTAAGTAGACATAGGGAGGGTCTCATGCTTTTAAATTCTCATGTAATTATTAGTATTTTGAATAAAATGGTGAGGAATTGTAAATGTTCTCTAACCTCTAGAGAACGTGAGGGAAGTTGATTAAGTTAGGAAGGTGAAGAGTCAGTTTCAGTTATTTAGGAATTGAGTCTAACTTTGGGACTTTGGAGAATTCCAAGAGTCTTTGTGGAGCTGTCAAAGAAGCTAAATCAATTCATGATCAATTTGTATAAATGTAAGCCTCAAAGGCATTAAAGATTAGAGCTGGAGAGCTGGAGAGGACATAGTGAGAGTAGAGGGCCATCGAATTGAAGATCTGGCCACACAAAAGTTCTGTAAGTAAATTCATGTATATATTGTGAAAGAATTGCTCCTGAATGTATGTGTATTGATTGATTAATACTGAGTTTCAGTTAAGTATGTGTGAATAAGACCCTGTAATAGGAATGACATTGTACTCTGTTACTATTGAAAGATTGATTGTGGGATTTGGAATGTATCCTGAGTTGAATTGATTTCATATGGAGTTGTTTAAGGAATTATTTGGATTCCTAGATTGAGTGAAGGTCGGACTAGAATCACGTTGAGTCTTACTGAATTCTATGCCTCTGTGTAAGGCATTGACAGTGAATTGAATTTAGGAGTTCACTGCCTCAAGAAGGACTTTGGTTCTTTTGAGATTCCTGAATTATATATACCCTTTGTTAATGTGAACGTGCATTTGAATGAATATCAACATTTGTGAAGCAGAAGAACCCTTCATGAATACTTCCTGTGTGAAATGAATGCCGAAAAGGATTTGATTACAAACGTTATAATACATAAACCGGTGTTGTAAGATCTAGGTTTTATCTGGGCTTTAGTGTAATGAAACCCTGAATCGATGAATGGGTTCGATGGACAGTCAAATGGTGGAGCGGTACTATGAACCAATGGTAAATTAGAACGAAGGCGAGATTATCAGTCAACAACTCGAAGAAGAGAAAACAGAAGCATGAGGATGGGTTGATGAGCAAGCAATTGTGGACGTGGTTTAACTGTGTTGAACGAGGAAGTATTGAATGCTGGGTCAAAGTGGAAAGCAGAACCTTGAGTTAATGAACGGAACCAGAGTTGAACAGTAACAGCGGTTTTGGAGGGATAAAACCAGCAGTTTCGCACAATTTTAAAGTGGTAAGTTGATTTTGTCAAAAAAACGCGATAAGCGTCTCTGCGTGACACGTAGGGTAGAGGTGGTATTGTAAAACCACGAGTTTCACGTTTTTTTTTAGCGTTAAAACTCGGGGGTGAAAAAAACACGATATCCATTATATTCGTCCGATCTTGAGTTGAGAAAATCAATGGTGGTCGCATCTGGAAGATGCGTGAATGTTAAATAGTAAGTCATATTGTGGGACTCGAGAATAATTATATATATGTTAGTGCTAGGGATTTAAGGTCAAATATTTATTATAACGTTTCACAATAGTTGAGTTGAGGACGTAACATATTTTGATATTATGTTGGATGTGAAATTATAAAGCCGCAACCATGATTATATTGGGCTCTAAACAAAAGTCAAGGTCGAAATTAAAGTATGGTGGTGAGAGTAAGAACCAAAGGTGCATTGGGTTATAAAAGGTGAATGTTGATTCGCATTTTCTAAAGGTGTAAGGGTGGAGTTTAAGCTTTGGGTTTAAATTGAAATCCGAATGTTTATTCAACCTATCACAAGATGGGTTTTAGAACATGGTTAATAACCATCCTAATGGAAGTTGCTTCTGCATAAGCAATTATAATCTGGGTGTATTGTATGGTTCCATAACCATAGACTTGAAAAGAGAAAAGCTTCCACATCGTGTTAGTGTTTGCCCAGATTTAAAATTATTTGGGGCTAGAATTTGGAAGGCAGTTTATGCACAAGAAAGTGGAGATAGTGGATTGACAGGTTAGCCCGGGCATCATTGTGGTATCAGAGCTGGAATAGCTCTGTTTGAAGAAAAGGATTTTAATTTTGTAATTAAATTTGAATGTGTGATGAGAGAAGAAGGAATATCATATTTTTAAATCTGACATGCAGCAAAGGTACACAGAGTTGCAGTGAATAGGATTTGCAGAGTTGGATGAATGAAGAACAAGATCATTTAGGGATCTTGCAGAAATCTCAGCAAAGCAGATCACAGCTTTGAGAGCAGTGATGAAACAGTCCAGCAGAAGATTCCAAAGTGAAGAAGAAAGTGTGGCAGAACCTGGAGAATTCCCAACAGAGGTTGGATGAAAGAAGCGCAGATGTGTTCTTGAAGAGTTGCAGAGTGAAGCTTAGAGAGAGCAGAAGAGAGTGCTCAGAAGGTTCCAGCAGATAGGGGACCATTACTTACCAAAAGCTCAGATCCATAGGAAAGGATTGATGAGGTAAGAAGCAACAAGAGAGCTTACTATTGCAGAGGCTTAGTGCAGCTTGTGAGTGAAGAACTCATGGAGAAGAAGATGGCTACTGATAGTCATAGTAGAGATTGCAGAGGTTCTAAGAGAGACCACATTAGAAGAAAGGAGAAAGCAGATGCCAAGGAAAATGGCATAGGGCAGTAGTTGACTGATGCAGGATATTGGAAAGAGATAGCTGAGATCAATGAGCATTTTAATAAACTGGAAAAGAGGATAGAGGAAAGCTAGAGAGTTGGTTGGCTCATGAAGAAGAGAGTAAAATGGCAACCATTACAATTGAGGTTGAGGAAAAAAGAGATTGCCTTATTGAAAGAGGAACTCAGAGCAGATGATTTGAGAAAAGAGGTTTCTATTTGTGAAGCAGAACAGAGTACAGGTGAAGAATGCAGGTCTACGAAGGAGCTTATGAACCATGATGAAGACTTAAGGTAGCAAGAACTCCGTCTTGCTAAAGAGAAAATCATTGATGATTTCCTGAGTTATTGGACAAGTCTAGATTAGCTGGATGATGTAAAGAGTTGTATTTGTGAATTTGACAATTGTGAGGTGATTACAGATTCTACAGAGGAAGGGGAACTCAGATTTCTTGAGTCAAGGATGGAATTTAAAGATTCCACATGTAGATCTGTTCAAAGGGAGGTGTTTGGGGAAGCAGCCAAGACTGAAAAGTCTTGTGGTTTTAAAACTAAAGATTTGTGTATGTTTTCAGGTACATCACAGGGAGATGAACAAAATTTAAAGTTTGTTGAGGAGGAGACATTGAATCTAGAATCTGTTTAGATCAATGCTGAGATAGCAAGATCTCAGGAGGAATTGAAGACAAAGGAGTCTAATGAGGATATTGAGGCAAAGAGAGAATGACCAGCAGATGATTGGTCAAGAACAAGTGAAGGTGTAAAAGTTTGTGTGAGGTTCCCAAAGTCTACTCCAATTGAAGTTGTTGAATTGTATAGAAGGTTGGATTTTCAAAGAAGAGAGTTAGAGAAACAAAGAACTTACACACAGGAGAATTTGCTAAAAAAGCAAGGTAGGAAAATTGTCATGAATGACAATCAGAGAACAGAGGATAAGAAAATGATTTAGAAAAATGAAGAAGTTCATTTTGGTGAATCACAGCAGAAGGACATTCATGAAGCAGATGATGAAAAGAAGGAGAGACTAGCTGACAGTCTCATGGAGGATGCAAATCAGCATACTGATGTGCTGACAGAGGATTTAGAAGGAAACTCAGAACAACATACTGATGTGTTTTCTGAGGAGGAAGAGGTATTGAGATCTTGTAGTTTTTGTGCTAAAGGTTCATGTGTCAGTTATGCAGGCAAGGAAGAACAACAAATGGAAATTGTCAGGAAAGTTAATAAGAAGGAAACTATGTTAGCTGAAGACATAGTGAAGAATCATCATTTGAACATGGTGATGGGAACAACAGAGATAAATCTAGAAGCTGAGGAGAAAGTCAGTGAATAATTTCTGAGTCTTGAGAGAGACTTGGGACTGCAGAAAGAAAAATTGGTGGCTAGATCAGCAAGTGAGACCATTGGGTCTTGTGATTTTGAAACTGACAATTTGATTGTGCTTACAGGTATTGCAGAAGACAATCCATCATTTGGAAATGTCTTGAGAGAAGAGGACCTGTTGCAGGAGAAGGAAGATGAGACAATCATGTCTCATATGCAGAAATTTGTTACTGTTGGTGACAAGGAAGAATTGGCTTGTCTGATGGACCAAGAGAAAACTGTGGGGCAGATTTTTAAAACTACTGCAATAAAGAGGAATCAGCATTCTATTCTGGCAGAAGATGAAAATGCAGAGCTTGAAGAACTTGATTTGTTTGCCAGAATCAATCAAGGGGATGAAAGAAAATTACTGAAGATTGTCCAAGAAGAAGAAGAAGATGCTGAATTTAAATTGTAGCATATTGAGGATGTGAAACAAGTACAATTTGAGTGGCTGAAATGTTTGCTAGAAACATTTAACTAGGAGAAAGAGAGTGCAGACACTAGAATGAATTTGCCTGAAGCTGTGAAAGAAAGAGGAGCAGATACTAGTTTGCAGAATTTAATTATGATTACTAGTACACAAGGAGAAATGAAGGATTATGTTATTGCAGTTAGAGAATTGAAAGATAATTTACTTTTTAAAAGTAAATTTGCAGGTGATCAGTAGAAGAAAATTGTTGCAGAAGGAGATATCTTAAGAGATATTCACGAAGAGTTTTTCTGTAGCAGAAGACAAGAGGGTATGGATGATAGCGTGGCAGTAAGAGCTAGTACAAGATTTCAACAAGTAAGCGCAAGGGCTCAGCAATTAAGAGCAAGAGCTGGAGTAAAAGCAACAAAATTCTTGGAGGCAGTAACAACAGCAGCATTGGCAGCAACATAAATTGGAGACAGCAGCAATGGGTAAAGAGAATTCCAAATAGAAGATAAACTAGACATGGAGATTGAAAGCATCAGAAGACTGATGGTGAAGGTGTCTCAAAAGCAGCAGATAGCAACAGGAAAACAGAAGGATTTTAGCAAAGGAAAGACAAGAAGAGACTGTGAAAGCATAGCTGGAGGCAAGATGCAGAACAAGATATGGAGACCTGGAGAAGAGCAGCTGGAAATTAATGCAGCTGTTGGACAACAGCAAAACAAATTATGGGATCCAGGAGGCAGAGATTAAAAGACACATGATCAGGAGATCATGAAAAATTTGAACCTTAGGAGTCTGATGCAGGGGCATTAGGCACAATAAAATACTTTGTATCTAAGTAGACATAGGGAGGGTCTCATGCTTTTAAATTCTCATTTAATTATTAGTGTTTTGAATAAAATGGTGAGGAATTGTAAATTTTCTCTAACCTCTAGAGAACATGAGGGAAGTTGATTAAGTTAGGAAGGTGAAGAGTCAGTTTCAGTTATTTAGGACTTTAGTCTAACTTAGGGGCTTAGGAGAATTCCAAGAGTCTTTGTGGAGCTGTAAAAGAAGCTGAATCGATTCATGATCAATTTGTATAAATGTAAGCCTCAAAGGCATTAAATATTAGAGCTAGAGAGCTGGAGAGGACAGAGTGAGAGTAGAGGGCCATCGAATTGAAGATCTGGCCACACAAAAGTTCTGTAAGTAAATTCATGTATATATTGTGAAAGACTTGTTCCTAATTGTATGTGTATTGATTGATTAATGCTGAGGTTTAGTTAAGTATGTGTGAATAAGACCCTGTAATAGGAATGCCATTGTACTCTGTTACTATTGAAATATTGATTGTGGGATTTAGAACGTATCCTAAGTTGAATTGATTTCATATGGAATTGTTTAAGGAATTATTTGGATTCCTAGATTGAGTGAAGGCCGGACTGGAATCACGTTGAGTCTTACTGAATTCGATGCCTCTGTGTAAGGCATTGATAGTGAATTGAATTTAGGAGTTCACTCCCTGAAGAAGGACTTTGGTTCTTTTGATATTCCTGAATTATATATACTCTTTGTTAATGTGAACGTGGATTTTAATGAATATCAGCATTTGTGAAGGAGAAGAACCCTTCACGAATACTTAATGTGTGAAATGAATGCCGAAAAGGATTTGATTACAAATGTTGTAATACATAAATCGGTGCTGCAATATCTAGGTTTTATCTGGGCTTTAGTGTAACGAAACCCTGAATCAATGAATGGATTCGATGGACAGTCGAATGGTGGAGCGGTACTATGAACCAATAGTAAATTAGAACGGAGGCGAGATTATCTATCAGCAACTCGAAGAAGCGAAAAAAGAAGCATGAGGATGGGTTGATGAGCAAGAAATTGTGGAAGCGGTTGAACTGTGTTAAACGAGGAAGTATTGAACATTGGGTCAAAGCAGAAAGCGGAACCTTGAGTTAATGAACGAAATCGGAGCTGAACAGTAATGGCGGTTTCGGAGGGAGAAAACCGGCTGTTTCGCATAATTTTAAAGTGGTAAGTTGATTTTGTCAAAAAAACGCGATAAACGTCTCTGCGTGACACTAAGGGTAGAGGTGGTATTGTAAAACCACAAGTTTCACATTTTTTTTTAGCGTTAGAACTCGGGGGTGAAAAAAACGCGATATCCATTATATTCGTTAGATCTTGAGTTGAGAAAATAAATGGTGGTCGCATCTGGAAGATGCGCGAAGGTTAAATACTAAGTCATATTGTGGGACCTGAGAATAATTATATATATGTTAGCGCTAGGGATTTAAGGTCAAAGATTTATTATAATGTTTCACAATAGTTGAGTTGAGGACGTAACATATTTTGATATTATGTTGGATGTGAAATTATAAAGCCACAATAGTGATTATATTGGGCTCTAAACAAAAGTCAAGGTCGAAATTAAAGTACAGTGGTGAGAGTAAGAACCAAAGGTGCATTAGGTTATAAAAGGTGAATGTTGATTCGCATTTTCTGAAGGTGTAAGGGCGGAGTTTAAGCTTTGGGTTTAAATTGAAATCCGAATGTTTATTCAACCTATCACAAGATGGGTTTTAGAACATGGTCAATAACCATCCCAATGGAAGTTGCTTCCGCATAAGGAGTTATAATCTGGGTGTAGTGTATGGTTCCATAACCATAGACTTGAAAAGAGAAAAGCTTCCACATAGTGTTAGTGTTTGCCCAAATTTAAGATTATTTGGGGCTAGAATTTGGAAGGCAGTTTATGCACAAGAAAGTGGAGATAGTGGACTGACAGGTTAGCCCGGGCATCACTAATATTAGAGTGGACATCTCGGATGGGAAATTTTACTTGCTAAGCGGGTACAGACTGTTGAACTCGGATGAAGAATTGCTCGTCAAGGACCAAGGGAAGACAATGGAAACATTGAAAGCATGTGATTCACCGAATTCGGGTTATGTCCAAGAAGAAATAGCCAGACCTTCCTTTTATATTATCGAGCAAAATGAAGAGATACAAACTACAATAGATTTGTTGTAATTGCCTCTTCACTCTCACATAGTATCCTCTCACTTCCCTGCTCAGAAGAATAATACATAGCCATAATACAATCCCCTCACAAAAACCAGGGGTTTCCTTTTAGGGAAAAAAGCCCTAAATTAACATAACTTCTTCTGTTAGATCATCTCCCTAATGAACGACCCAAATTTAATACGAAATTACAATATTTTACAAGGTAATTTTTCATCTATTTTTAGCTTCAGGGGTGCTTCCCCCGAAACCTCCCTACGAGGGGCTCATAAAAATCATTTTCACCCCCCTTGGACCCCGCTAATGGCAATCAAATGGGTGGCATTGTCACCCCGTTAGGAATAGGGATCCAACGCGGTTGAAGCAAAAGTCTGCTGAACAATCAGGAAGATAATCAGGCTCCACAACCAACAATGTTTTTTCTTTCCTCATAAATTTTCCTCACGCTCTCTGCTCCTTGTTTTTTCTATAGAAATTTTCCACACTGGTTATTTAGTAGCCATTGTCATGGCTTATTGCACACTACCTATCCTATCTTTTTTATTAGTAATTTTTTCGATGTTGTTAGTGAAGTCATTTATTTTTATTAAATGACTTCTCTGATTCTCTGAACTTATATATATATATATATATATATATATATATATATATATATATATATATATATATATATATATATATATATATGAATCAGATTTTAAATTGTGTTCATAATTTGATTAAATTTCAATTTAAGACAGATTATATATATATATATATATATATATATATATATATATATATATATATATATATATATAATCTAATTGTAAGGTCACGACCAAGTCAGATGTCAAATTCTACGAAGGCATACATACTCTATCCCTTTGGCTTTGAACCTGTCATCTCTTACAAGGAAACACATGCTCCTAACCATTAAGCCCACTCAAGCAAATTTTAGATTTGAATATTTTTTAAATAATTCACTTTACTATTATTGAGCAAGTTGGGTTAGTTGAGAGACATATGAGAGAAGGAGGACATGATTATTGTTGACATTTGCATTTTAATTTGGCTATGTCTAACTATTATATATTGTTGTAAAAACTTAATTTATTAAAAAAAAGTGAATAAAAAACTAAATTATTATTTTTCCAAAAAATAATAAAAATATTGATAAAAAATTTTCAAAACCTTGGTTATAAGTATCAAACTTCACAATTGGGTTAGCTTAAGGTCATTGATGGTGCTAAATCTATTGGTAAGACTTGAAAACATAAATACATACCCATTTTCAGTATTTGGTGGAATTTCCCAACCTACAATGGTGTCAGTTTCTACGTTGAGAGAACTACGTCATAAAGTGAGTCATGGCTCCTGCATTTACAATTGAATGATCTTTCACCTACTCTTAAATTATAGTGTAGTTCCCCTAATTGCGATTACTATTTTAAAATTTTAGCGTTTTTGGATTTTATGGGACTGGAATTGATAGTTTCAGGTTTCCAGACATGGTTCACGGATTTTCAAAACAATTTATGATCGCTAACAAATTTTATTCAGCTTCATGTTTTGAAAAACCGAAACGAGAAATCAAACTTTTGAATTTTTCCCATAGAAAATTGTTATATACTTCAAAGGTGTCAAGACACAAAAATGACAAAGTTCAATACACCACTTAAAAATCACCATTGAAGAGCTCCTACAGGAAAAAGTTTTCCAACGGAATATTAAAAAATATAGAGTTCCTAGCTTTGTGGAATAAAAGGAAGTAAAATAAATAGGAGTTGTCTTTAGTGCGACTTTTTGAAGTTTCAGGTGCCGGAATCCGGTGAAAATTTTTGAAGTAAAATCTTGGTTTTTTTTATTCAAACTGGTTTTTTGACTCTATATATGGATTCAACACCCTCAGAAACCTCTAGGGCACTTCGATTGTGCAAAGTTAACAATCAAACTTCTATTTTCAATAAATTCTTGCCTGAATTTAGAGAAATTACAACATAAAAAGTCACCATAAAAGCCTTCAAAAAGTCGCACTAAAGACTACTCGAAAATGGATATATAAATGTTTACTACTTTGGTCAAGCAAGTTGATAGATTATTATGAAGATAAATATATAAATATTTATAAATTTATATATAACATTTAAAAAATAACATTTTGAAGATGTTATTACAAAACTTTGACCATCAATCAAAAAATGTTATTAGTTAAAAGTAGAATGAAATTTGTGTGAGATATTTCACTATAAAATATGGGGAAATTGGTATATAATTCAGAGATGTCAAGACACAAAAATGACAAAGTCCAATACGGCAGTTAGACAAAGTTTTATGTTGGAATATTAAAAGTATCGAGAATTCCTAACTTTGTGGATAAACGGCCATAAAATAAATAAATATATAAATGTTTATTACTTGGTTTAACAAGTTGATAGATTATTACGAAGATAAATATATAAATATCTATATATTTTATATATTAATAAATTTATATATAATATTTTAAAAATAACATTATGGAGATGGCATTATAAAATTTATTTTTTCTTAGAGTGTTCTGTTTATATTCATTAGGGGAATTTTGAGGTCTAAAATGGGCCTCCTATGGAAATTATAAAATAATAGCAGAAAAAATCAAATAAGATTTGATGACATCATCAAATTTTAGATGGAAAAATGGAAAAACTACTTTTTCAACTCATATTTTCAACTTATCTCCCAAAGTTTTTACTCAAATTTCGAGCGGGAGTACTTGTTGGATGCGAAATTTAATTCCCCATCCAAGGAGTACCCATGTTGCATACTTTCGATGGGTCCTACTACATGAAAAATGAGAAATACATAAAAAAACGTGATTACAATCACGTTTTTTTATGTATTTCTCATTTTTCGTGTAGAAGAGTTCATCGAAAGTATGCAACATGGGTACTCCTTGGATGAGGAATTAAATTCCGCATCCAACGAGTACTCCCGCTCGAAATTTGAGTAAAATTTTTTGGAGATAAGTTTAAAATGCGAGTTGAAAAAGTAGTTTTATTATTTTATTATTTTTTAATATTTTTGCTTTTTTACTCCAAAAATGGTGAATCATCCATTATGGATGACATCATCATCTTGAATCCTATTGGTTGTTATAAAGTTTATTTTTGTTGTACATTTTTCTTATGAGGCCCATTTTAGACCTCAAAATTCCCCTAATGCATATTAGATCTGAGTTCCATATTTTTTATTGTAAGAATAAAAATAAATAAGATTTCAATTTTAAACAATAAGCATTTAATATTGAATAAATAAGAAATCATTATTTTATATTTATGTTTTCATTTCCTAGGTTTAGTCAAACTAGCCATTAGCTTACAAATGGCTAGTTGAAGATTTTCTTATCTATTTAATTGGGTTATCTGATCAGATTCTTCATCTTGTCCTGATGATGAACCACACTGGCTGGTTCGAAACGCGTCGACCAAAATTATTCTGATGTGATTTTTACCGAAATATTTTCTCACAATTTATGGATCACAGAAGCCAAATTCCTAAGATCTTTTTAGTTTTTTAACATGTCAAAATTATAGTGATCTCGAGACGCTTCTCTCCAAGCTTTTTGAACATAGGAGTACAATTTTAAAACAAACTAAATAATTCGCTTCATTAAGTCTAATAGACCAAAATTTGGTCTCAGTAAAAGTTAACCACCATCATCATCAATATAAAAAAAGTAACAATTTAAAAATGGTATTATAAAACCTTAACCACCCGTCCAAAATTTGAGTTTCTGGGAGATGTTTCATGGGTAATTGTAATGCGATTGTACTAAACACTATTAACACTATTACATGTGTTGCTCGGATTGAATAGTGTTCTTTTTTATCATATTTTATTAGAAAAATAATTAAGTATCATGTTTCAGAGAAAATTATAAGATAAGATAATTAATCATTATTTTATAACAAAATATTATTAAAAATTATATGTTATTTATTATTAAATAAATATAATTTATATAAAAAAATCAATATTGTTAATATTATTTGGGTTGAGTAGTGTTAAATTTTTTTCAAATTTTATTAAAATATAATTAAGTGTTATGTTCAAAAAATATATATAAAATAAGATAATTAATTATTATTTTATAACAAAATATTAATAATTATTTTATAACAAAATATTGATAATTATATGTTACTTAAATATAATTTATATAAAAAACATTATTTCTTTTACAATACACTCTTAAGATCCATCAATATATCATGAAATTAGCAATTTGATATTATTATGGGATTAGTAGTTTGATATTGTTATTATTTTTATATGTTTAAAGTAGTTAGAATTTATATGTTTTTTTTATAGAGATATAGTACAAATAGTTGGTATTTCTACATATTATGCTATATTATATTATTTAAATGTAATTATATAATTTTAGTTTATCAGAGGTGTATATATTTTGACTTCAGATGAAAGTAGGTTGGTTGATTTTTTTTTTGTAAATCTAATTATAGGCACCATGGGAGAAATCAAGGCCAATGGTTACACTATTATCTATTGATAATAAATTTTTAACGATTATGCTTCTTTATATTAGGTTCTCCTTTGTAGCTATAATCAAAATGCATTTATAAATAATCATTTCGAGCACATTCACATATTTATTATTAATTATGTCAGGAGTCAACTATCAAATTTTTAATAGGGAAAAACAATTGACGAAAATGATTTTTAACATAATATTAATTTAAACAAATTTCTAAATTCTTATGAAAAATATGTGCCATGACCATGTCATCAACACTAGTTTTTTAAATAAAAAAGATTAAATATGTGTTACCTATCCACACCGCATAAAGATATAAGTTATAGAAATACATTTAATAAAAATAAATGATTTCACTCATGATGTCGAAAAAAACAAATTTCTAAACTCTTATGAAAAAGATGTGCCATGACCATGTCATCAACACTAGTTTTTTAAATAAAAAAGATTAAATATGTGTTACCTATCCACACTGCATAAATATTTAAGTTATAGAAAGACATTTAATAAAAATAAATGATTTCACTCACGATGTCGAAAAAAATTACTAATAAAAAGATAGGATAGGTGGTGTACAATATTGCATGGTGTATAATAAGCTACACCAATGGCTACTAAATAACTAGTGTGGAAATTTTCTAAAGAAAAAACTAGGAGAAAATGAGGAGAAGAGAGTCTAGGAAAATTTATGAAGAAAGAATAAATATTGTTGGGTGTTGCTTGATTATCTTCTTGATTGTTTAGTGGATTTTTGTTTCAACCGCATTGGATCACTATTTCTAACGGAGCAACAATGCCACCCGTATGATTTCCATCAGGGGTCCAAGGATGGTGACGACGATTTTTATGAGCCTCCTAGCGAGGGTTTGGAGGAAGCGCCCCTGAAACTAAAAATAGATGAAAAATTTCCTTGTAAAATATCGTAATTTCGTAGTCAATCTCGGTCGTTCATTAGGCGGATGATCTAATGGTAGAAGTTATGTTAATTTAGGGTTTTTTTCCCTAAAAGGAAACCCTTGATTTTTGTGAGGGAATTGTATTGTGGATCTGTATTATTATTCTGAGCGAGGAAGAGAGATGATACTATGTGAGAGTGAAGAGGAAATTACTACATATCTGGTGTAGTTTATCTCTCTTCATTTTGTTGGATAATATAAAAAGAAGGTCTGGTTGTTTCTTTGTGGACATAATCCAAATTGGGTGAACCACATATATCTTTGTCTCGCCTATTTTGTGCATTTATGTATTTGTGGTTCCACAACATTTTATGTGTTTCAATGCTCCGTTAATTAATTTCAAACAAACACTAGAGAGTGTGATGTATAGATAAAGTCGTAGTTTAGCATAAGCCATATTACCAATTACATAAATATTTTTCAATATTGTATATTTCATGAATATTTCCCACTACTACCAAACATTATTAAACAATTGATTTTGTTTTTAAATCAAATTTTATAATATTCCTAAAGTCCACAACCAAATTAAAATTAGCACATCCCAATGTACCCTTTTTTAAAGATATTATGCTTTAGCCTTAAATTGGTGATCATGACCTATGTCCCCACTTCCCATGTTAAACAATAGATCTAATTCATGTTTCCATCTTCATGATTACTAATTGGATTTTATTCATCTAATTTCGTTGTTCACCAAAGTCTGTGGTTTTTATTCATCCAATTCTTTTGTTCGACCAAATTGCAAGACACACAACTCAATGGAAAATGTCACATGCTTGGTAATTCCACAAGGCTAATATGAGTCCTTTACAAATAGATCAAAGAGTAAATTTCCTTATTTTCTACTTGTGCAAAAAAAATCCAATCCGAAGATAAACTTTCTCATAATGCTCTTGAAACACAAAATTAGAGTTTTCCAATACCAATACGTCCAATCTTTATGTTTGAGATATTTTGTATAATTTTGAAGGTGACGGAACCACAATAAAATTGAGCAAGTTGAGGTTTGATAGTCGTAGCCACAAAGAAAGTTAACCTAGTGGCACACCAAAAGTGGAAGGGAGGCAGATCACTTTAAAAGATATTTAAAACATATTCACATCATGCCTTTAGACCCATTGATTGATCTCTTTCTCTACCTGGGTTGAATTTAAGTGGAGGTTATTTTTAATATTAAATGAAACAATATTATTATTAAAATTTTGTAAAATAAAGTCTATTGTTATTATTATTTTAATATAATTTAGTTGATTTTAAATTTATAAAAAATAATATAACCGTTACAAATAATTAGGTGGACTATAGCGATCGAATGAGTAGTATTGTGTTTGCTTGCTTTCACATTTTTAAATGTAGGTGATAGAAGGTAAAATCTCTTTGGTCTAGTTTCGAAGTCTTTAAATCCATGCACATAGAGTAAATTGTTCTTTGTTCATTGCACGACTTCTGATCATAAATATATTTAAGAAACCAATTGGAGAATGGTTGGCATGTTTTAATCTTCCTTACAATAAAGTTGGTGGTGAATGTTATGATCACTATTTATCAATTCTATTCACATTTTTCATTTGTTAGTTAAACATTTTTCGGTTGACAATTTTTTGCATTCACCTTTTATTAGTGAAATAAACCTATTTTATTTTGCAATTTCATAGATATATTTATTAAATTATTAAATCATGGATATTAAAAGAAAATATTATTAATAACGATTGAATTTATTAAAATAAATAAATCCAAAATTAAATAATTAGAGTGTTATTGAAATGTTAGTAGTTATAAAATTAATAAATAGGATGATAAGATAGATTTGTCTTTTTTTCTATTTAGATATGAGCATTATTGTTGTATTGTTAAGAATCATCAAGTATTCTTATCAACAAATATGTCAACTATATTTATAGAAAAACTATGACACTTAATATGGTCACCTAAATTATAAAAAATTATAAGATTTATTTTACTTCAAGAGAAAGAGATCTTCCTATTTTTAAGAATCAAGATACTATATGTAATGGTTGTGCACTTGAAAAACAACATAAGAATGAGTTTCCTATAATGCATACTTGTATGTGTGGGTTAATAAATGAAATCACTTAGACAAGCCTTTTATTTTCTTATCTTCATTTATGATAGAACAAGATTTGTGTGGATTTATTTCACAAGGAAGAAAATTGGTGACTTTGAATATTTTAAAGAGTTTAAAAACATGGTTGAAGTAAAGGTAATAAAATACATCAAGATCCTTAGGTCAGTTCAAGGAGGAAAATATACATGGGTCAATCTTTGTCGCATTGTGACAAAGATTTTCGCAATATGAAAATGAACCATGGTTAACCATGTTCAATCTTTGTCCAATTGTGACAAAGATTGTCTCAATATGAAAATAAACCATGGTAAACCATGTTCAATCATGGTCAACCATGGTCCAATGTCACATTATGGAAAATATTGTCTCAACATGAAAACCAATCATGGTCAACTTGCACGGTCAATCATGGTCATTCTTGGGCAACCATAGTCAATCATTATGAATATGAAAATAAACCATGCTCAATCATGGTCAACCTTGTTTTTTTAGGGTTTATAATATTTATCTTACGGTTTATATACCTTGGATTTATAATATTAATCCCTTCAGTTTATTAGTGCCTTGGGTTTATAATATGAATCTCTTGGGTTTATTAATCTAAGGGTTCATATTTGTAGGATTTAATATTATTGAAAGGGTTTATAATATTAATCCTAGGGCTTAATATAAATCCATTGGGTTTATAATCATTCAGGTTTATAATATAAATTCCAATCATGGTCAACCATGGTTCAACGTTGCATTGTGACAAGGATTGTCTCAATATGAAATTCAATCATGGTCAACAATGTTTATTTTAGGGTTTATAATATTTATCTTAGGGTTTATATACATTGTGTCTATAATATTAATCAATTTGGTGTAATATTATCCCCTTGGGTTTATAATCCTTTGGGGTTTTAGCATTAATCCCTTCAGTTTATTATTCCTAGGTTTGTAATATCATTCCCTTCGGTTTATTAATCTAAGGGCTCATATTTTATGGTATAATATTAATCATATGGCTTATCATATTAATCCCAAGGTTAAATATAAATCCATTGAGTTTATAATCATGGTCAACCATGGTCCAACATCACATTGTGTAAAATATTGTCTCAATATGAAAATAAACCATGGTCAACCATTGTCAACCATCGTTGGCCATGGTCAATCATGGTCATCCAAGATGTAATGTCACATCATGACAAATATTGTTTCAATATGAAAATCAACCATGTCTAGGAATGTTCAACCATGGTGCAACATCAAATTGTGACAAAGATTGTATAAATATGAACATCAAACATGGTCAACCATGTTCAATGTCACATTTTTACAAATATGGTCTCAATATAAAAATCAACCATGGTCAACAATGGTCAACCGTGGTAAACCATGTTTATTTTACTGTTTATAATATTTATCATAGCGTTTATATACCTTGATTTATCATATTTATCTGAGGGTTTATCATAGGATTTTATCAATATGAAAATCAGCCATGGTCAACCATGGTTAATTATGGTCAACATTGGTCAAACATGGTCGGTCATGGTACTCAACACTAATTGAATGTTAGATTGTGACAAATATTTCCTTAATATGAAAATAAACCATGATAAACCATTGTCCAAACTTGCATTGTGACAAATAATGTCTCAATATGAAAATCAACCATGGTCAACCATGGCTACATTGTGACAAAGATTGTCTCTTGGTCCAACTTCACTTTGTGATAAACATGGTTAAGCATGGCCAAGCATGGTCATCCAGGGTCAATCATGGTCTACATTGGTGAATGAAGCATGGTCAACCATGGTCAATAACCATGGTCACATTGTGAGAAATATTTTCTCATGGTCCAACGTCACATTGTGACAACCATGGTCATCTATGGATAACCATGGTAAACCATGATCCAACGTTGCATTGTGGAAAAGATTGTCTCAATATGAAAATGAACCATGTTCCAACATCACATTGTGGAAAAGATTCTCTCAATATGAAAATCAGTCATGGTCAACCATGGTCCAATGTCGCATTGTGACAAAGATTGTCTCAATATGAAAATCATCCATGGTGAACCATGTTTGTTTTAGGGTTTATAATATTTATCTTTGGTTTTATATAACTTGGGTTTAAAATATTAATTCCTTGGGTTTACAGTTTTAATTCCTTGTGTTTAATATTATTCTCTTAGGTTTTCAGTATTAATGCCTTAGGTTTATTAGTGCATTGGGTTTATAATATTAATCCCTTGGGTTTATTAATCTAGGGTTCAAATTCCTAGGGTATAACATTATCGATAAGGTTTATAATAGTATTCTCAAGGTTCAATATAAATCCCTTGGGTTTATAGTATAAATTCCTTGGGTTTATTAATCCCTCTAGTTTATTAATTTCATTGTGAAAAAGATTATCTGGATATCAATCATGATAAACCATGATCCAACATCACATTGTGACAAGGATTGTGCTAGTATGAAAATAAACCATACTCAACCATGGCCAACCATGTTTATTTTAGGGTTTATAATATTTATTATAGGGTTTATATACCTTGGATTTATAATATTACTCCCTTGGGTTTAATATTATTCACATGGGTTTATAATCCATATGGGTTTTAGTATTAATCCCTTGGGTTTATTAATCTAAGGTATGATATTCCTTGTGTATAATATTACTCATAGGGTTTATAATATTACTCCTAGGGTTTAATAAAAATCCATTGGGTTAACAACCATAGTCAGCAATGATGCAATACTACATTGTGATAATGATTTTTTCAATATGAAAACCAAACATGGTCAATCATTGTTAACTGTCATCAATCATGGTCAACCATGGTCCAATATCACATTGTGAGAAATATTTTCTCAATATGAAAAGTAAGGTCAACCATGGTCAACCATGTTCCAACGTTGCTTTGTGAAAAATATTGTATCAATATAAAATTCAAACATGGTCAGCCATGATCAACCATGGTCCAATGTCACACTGTGACAAATATTGTCTTAATATGAAAATCAATCATGGTCAACCATGGTTAATCATGGTCCAACGTCACATTGTGACAAATATTATCTCAATACAAAAATAAAACATGGCCAACCATGGTCCAACGTTGTATTGTGACAAAGTTTGTCTCAATATGAAAATAAACCATGGTCAACAATGGTCAATCATGGTCCAACATCACATTATGACAAAAATTGTCTCGATATGAAAACCAACCATTGTCAATCATGGTCAACCATGGTCCAATGTCGCATTGTAATAAATATTTTCTCAATCTGAATATCGATCATGGTCAACCATGGTCCAATGTCGCATTGTAATAAAGATTTTCTCAATCTGAATATCGATCATGGTCAACCATGGTCAACTATCGCATTTGTGACAAATATTGTTTGAGTATGAAAATCAAGCATGTTTAATCATGGTCAGCCATGTTTGTTTTAGGGTTTATAATATTTATATTAAGGTTTATATGCCTTGGGTTTACAATATTAATCCATTGGGTTTAATTATATTCTCTAAGATCCTAAACAATGAAACAATCAACAAAATCTATCACATTTAGGTGTTCTCATTAAAATATTTTCAACAAGACATCAAGCACGACGAGATTTGAAAATGCAACCTTTATTTATATTAATAACTAAAGAAATGAGTACAAGCCCATACAAAAATATCAGAGCCCCTACAGTGGCATGCTCAGTTTCTCATTAAAAGAGAAAACAAAAGACTCAAGAAAAATTGTGGACCCTCGAAGGATCCACCAGAAAAAATACACCCACAAATTTTTCATCCCTGGGATCAAACTGAAACTGGCCACGCCAAGTTCTAAAAAAAAACACAATAAGATAGATAAACCTGGATGATTCCAGATGCCTAGCTTCTATCCCCTTTTATAGGCTTGATGGACTCTCTATAGACCTTATTTTATTATTTTCCATCGAAAACCGAAGGAAAATACCATGGGTTGATACCATGGGAAAATTCCACGATAAATACCATCGATATATTTCGTTTATTTTGACCAAATCAAGAAATGGAATATTACAAATCCTCCTGCCCAAATATTTCTTGCCCTCAATCAATTCACTGTTATCCAGGTATCAAAGGATCCATTCACTGTTATCATTGGCGTATCCTGTAAGATTCTCTAAAAAACATGGTGTTGTTGCTCACCATTTGTACTTCACTGTTCAGATCCTTCATAGGTTCTCTCGTAAAAATCGGTGAACCCAACTATGGATGAATCCCCATGATCTGAATAAGTATCTAATTGTTCTGCCCTTTTTGCCTCCTTATCACATGGACATGAATGGTTAAGGACCCAAGGTCCCTTGTAGATAAAACATAGTCCTATCCTCTTTAGTTCATTCTTTCTGTAGATTTTGTTCTTACTTCCTCCATCAATCCTTCTCAACTCCTTCCTAGTCAACACCCTTCTGAGAAATTTTATGTTTTTCCTGGCCAAATTTTCGACTAGATCACAGGAAGCGATTGATACCTTTGGTTTCTTCCTCCAAATGGTCAACAATTTGGATCTTAGTACCTTGCAGATGTCAACATATCCTTCTAAGAATAGAGACACAATATTTTGCATACTTATTTTGACATCGTCTGGTTGAGTTTATGTAATGTTGGTGTAAAATATTTTTAGTAACTGAAATATTAAGTCGCCGCATTCCAAATTCAGCAAAGGGGTGCCAGATCTGAACTCTTCCATGAGTTTTAAATTATGCACCGCTTCTGAAAGGTAGGAAGCATGAGGTTATTCAACCCCTAAAGGAATTATACTATCAAATGAAATATATATCTCATGATATCATTATTGTAAGGCAGTAGTGGAGAAATTACAGCTATGACCTTGTTGAGAAAAGAAGAAATTGTGAGCCTGACCTCTTCACAAGGATTCTCCCAGAGTCTGGGTTGTATTAATGCAAGCATGGATGGCTTGATAACCTGGCTGATTTTCTTCCATTCTGGTCGCCCCACCTTGGATAGACATGTATATCATTCCTCCAACTTATGAAGGTCTCTCACTGACTTTGTTTATTTCAATTTAGAGCCAAGTGCAAAGAGCTTAGCTCCTATTCCTTGTCATTCCTTCACCTTCCATGGTTTCTTATGCTACAGAATTACATTGACCCTTTTTAGAATGGTCTGTTGTTTTACCATAATTTTGTTCTATGGCAGTATTTTTGTGCAAAGCAGCATATATCCTCACTAGTTCATTAAGAATGTTCTGGGTTTTTTGAAAAGTCTCTTCAAGGTGATCCATCTTCTCCCATACCGAAGGAAGGAACTATGCAGGAATACAATCAAACCCTAAAAAAATTAAAATTATTAATCCTTATATCTCCACCATCCAAGTGTTCACATAATAATACTCTCATGGCTAGAACCAAGTTCCCTAAATACATACTTTAACAATTATGGCCTACCTTCTCCTAAAACGTATATCACTCATTGTAAGGCCTTAAAAAAATAAAATACTCAATAAACATACATAGGATTAAAAATAAATTATCCCTATAATCAATTGATGTTGGATCTGCCTGCAACGATAAAATAATGTTCTCCCTACTTCTCTACAACTTCGATGTTATCGCTCATGACCGAAACTCCGCCACATGAGATTTTGGTTGCATATAAGTCACAATCTCTAGCCTATGTTGTTGTCGTCGTAGCTTTCCACCTTGAATCCTTGAAACTACAACCAAGAAGACCATTTCAATTGCAAATTGCGTGCGACAAGTTATGGCCTGATAGGTTGTATCTCTTTGTTGTCTTGTGTGTTGATTTTTATTCTTCGACATTTACCCAACCAAGGGAATTAGTTAGCCGAATATTCCCGATTTCATGAATTTCCACCAACATGCATCAATCATAATATCACGTGGCCTGGTATGAGGCTCGGTCAGTCTGAGCTATGAGATAAATTTAAGAGGCCTTGGTTATGCCATAGGTAACTATAATTAAAGCTAACTAAACCTAAGTGTGCTTTATGTTTTGTTAATGTGCACATGCAAGCACTAGAGTTAACTAACTAAAGCCAAGTGCACACCACATGTAATAATTCGAGTTAAGTAGCTAAAGACAAGTGCACATCGCATGCAATAACTAGAGTTGAACTAAAGCTAATTAAGGCTAACTATGTGCATGTACACCAAACCAAATCCGCAGAGACCTCAACACTGCAGATCGGTGGATGAGGTGGGTGCCAAAGGTGATTGGACGAGGTGTAGCCAACAAACCACCTTCACCGCCAACGGAGGGATCCACTGACACTCTTGACCACAAGTCAACAGGAGTAGCGTGGGTGAGACGGTGAACTATTACAGGTGGGAGCTCCGCCTACCATATATGGCATAGTTGAGACTGTCGATCCTAATACCAAGCAGATCAGATCGTCGGAGTGAGCCATGACCACAAGTTGGTGAGCTCTGAAATGGCCTGCAGGGTGAAAATGTGAAGCTGGGTTACACTTTTTGCCCTTTTTTGAGAAAAAAAATTCATTTTTTTCGGTTCTTCAACTTTCTGCAAACTATAACAATTTTTCTGTGTAGAATTTCATTTTACGATAAAAATAAAAGTTGTGAGAAATTTTGTTAGCTTTCTATTACTTATTTTTTGAAATTTTTTATGAATATCGTATGTCAACAACGTTTCTTGGTGTGTGTTTCTTAACAATCAAAGGATTCATAAGAAAGTCATGTTATGTCGCAATGTTGTATTCATTGAAAATTTGTGTTTTTGAAAAAAAAAAATGTGTTACAACAATCTAGACAGATTCTACTTTGTTTTTGCCATATTTACAAAGCCAATGGATGCATATCATAACTACTAGAATTTTTTGAACTGATACAATTACGAAAAACTACGTACTTTGGATATGTTTCGCGTGGCAAAAAATTTCTTAACATATAAGTTATAAACTAAAAATCGAAAAGCTACCCATTAGAGTCGACGGACCAATGTAATGCCCCATATTTTTTTTAATTTTGTTTACAATGTATTTTGGGAGATACAAAATTTTGATTTCATTGAATCACAATGACCCTCAGAAATTGTTCACACCCGTTTTATTAGAAAAATAATTAAAATTAATAAATGTTTACGAAATTCCATAAAAGTTATATTTCCTGAAAGTAGATTCAATTTTGAAAATGCTTGTCTTGGTTCCGACAGTTAATTAACAAACTTTCATGGAGTTTAATCAGTCCAAAGTTGCAGAACCATTTTCAGAGCCTGGTTTTGCATAATTGGTGACGCGTTAGTTCAGCCGAACTTTTAGTCCAAGTTCGGCCGAACTATGTTTTCCGCTTACGAGTCGTTAAAACTAATGTCTTAATAGCTCAGCCGAACTTCTTATCAAAATTTCGGCCGAAGTATTGTGTAACTCTCCGTCGGCCGGAAAATTTTGTGGAGCCCCCTACCAAAACACACATTTCGCGTCAATATAAATTGCCACGAAATGATTCACAATTTTCGCACATTTCGCACTTCATTTCATTTTACAACTTGGTTTGAGTTCAAAAAGTTTTCTTCAAAGTTTGGGTTTAAAGAATTTTTTTGGAAGACATTTTTTGGAGGTGGCGTGATTTTTCTTCGAGGTATGTACGTGTTTTGTGTTGAAATAAATCTTTTGAGCTTCTTTGTTCAAAAACTTTTCTTCAAATTTTGGATTTAAAGAATTTTTTTGGGAGACATTTCTTGGAGGCAGTGTGATTTTTCTTGGAGGTATGTACGTTTTTTGTGTTGAAGTACGTGTTTTGTGTTTTTTAAAGTGTGTGTTTTGGATTGGATTACGTATTTTTTACAAAAGATTTTTTTAAATTAAATCTTTTGTGATATTTTTTGTAATTGAGTTATTGTCTAATTTTTCGAAGGAAATTTTTTGAACTTCATACCCTATTATCATGGGAAATCAAAGGACTTGTGCGAGAAAATATGATCGAAAAAGAGACCTTGAGGAACGTAGAGAAGAGACGAGACAATCTTGCAAAAGGAAGTTAGAAGCCCTCTCAAATATTGAAGAGGAAAATCAACCTCAAGCAGAAATTGAAGTAGGTATGTAAATGTAAATATTATGATCTATTGATATATTTAAAATTTTCCGTGACTGTAAATCATGAAGCTAAATACATTTGATGAACTGATTTGATATTTTTATTTGATATGTAGAACAGATATTCTCAAAATATTGAAGAAAAATCAACTATCTGGCAATTAATAAGTTCTTAAATGTAATGTTAGTCTATTAATATATTTTTAAATTTTTCCCAATGTAAAATGTGAAGCTTAATTTTTATTTGATGAACTAGTTTGAAAAATATTTTGTTTAATGTAAATAGATAGAGATACTCCTCAAAATATTGAAGAAGAAAATCAACCTCAAGCAGAAATTGAAGCGGGTATGTAAATGTAAATATTATGATCTATTAATATATTTAAAATTTTCCTAATATTTATTGACATAGTTATTAATTTAGTGATTTATTGAATATGTGCTATTTTTTCGAATATGTATAGATGAAATCACTATCGATAATGAGCTGTTAGAAAATGTCGACACTCACACATATGGAGATAAAAAACCTGACCATGTTATACGATATCGTGTCGATAGAATTTTTGAAAAGTATTTAAAAAACGAGCAAGTGACAGTTCAAGCTCAAATATTGAAAGGTCTCCTATCATCAAGGAAATTAAAGGAAGCGACGACACTATTGGGTATTCGAAAATCAACCAAAGATAAAAAAATGAAAGAAGAGGTGATAAAAAATATGAGTAGTGCTATAGAGTCAATTAAGAGATCTAGAGATAAAGATGTTTCAAATATACGTGAGGAATACAAATGGCAATGGTTTCACCAAGTACTCAAGAGAATCGTTTGAATCTAACATCTATGGCACGAGCCTTTGGGAACCTGTGAAAAACTACTGCACAAACATCGAAATTTCGGGCGCAAATAGATGTAAATGATGAACCTACCGCTTGTTGGAGAGCTATTTGTAGGCAAACATACAAAGATAGACTTGGAGAAGATGTTAAAAAAATATATGAATATTGGAAGAACAATTCGCGAACTACCATTTGCCAAGACATGTGATGTGAAGAAGAATAGCACGAAATCAATACGAAGAACATGAAAAATATCTCCTAGAAACCACTCAGATAGAGTTATTCAACAATTTCAAAGAGAATCGTCAAATTCATGTTTCACTCAGTGCTTTTGTTCAACAAAAACCATGGTATATAAAACCTATCACCGTACGCGACACTTGTTGTTGCTGTTATCATGTGGAATTTGAGTTATATTATGACACATTCCTTGATTTTGGTAGAACATTATGGAAGGATTCCTCCTCCTTCCACTATCCGTAGATCGGAATCTCAAATTCTATGTTGAAGAAGACGATGGACTATTTTACAAAAAGAAATGTGTTGGTGGTAAAAAATGCGATGATTGTGGAAATTTGACTAAATTTCAAAACAAATATCGTATTGATATAAATGATCAATCATTGTCCAACATGAAGAGATGAAATGGAAGAGATATGAATATATCGGTACATCGATTCAAGGTGGAGATAGTGTTAAAAGAATCGAATTACGAGAAGACGAAATTTTTCTGATAGACTTTTTGAGAAAGTTTGAGGCAGAAATTTACAAATACACCAAGCATTCCCATAGAGCTCGATGGCAAGACTTGCAATTCAAAAAATCTCGTGAATTTTTTCCACCGGGGACCATTTTGTCAGTGATTGATTTTGCAGAAAACTACACATTTGTTCCACAAAAAGAAATTCAGAGTGAATACTATCATTCTGACCAAGTCTCCATGCTCGTCCATATTCTATATAGACATGCTGAAGAAAATGTCGATCATATAGAAAGCACGAGTGAAAATCGACATATCATTAAAGAATATCACTTTTATATCAGTGACGATCGTACACATGATACATGTTTTGTACAACATTTTTTTGGAAGAATTTATGATTCATTGAAAAATCGTGGAATAACATTCAATGAACATTGGATATGGTCAGACGGATGCGCAGGTCAATTCAAATCTGCACGATCATTTTTTTGGTTGTGTCGTCTTCATAAGAAAACCTGCATTAAACATTATTGGAATTTCTTTGAGACTGGCCATGGAAAAGGAGAACATGACGGTGCAGGAGCATGCATAAAACGAGTACTTCGAAGATATCAAATGAACCACTCTGCACGCCGACTTGTGAACGCTGAAGAAGTTGTTCAATGGTGCAAAACTGCTCTAAACCATGAGATTAACCCATCAAGAGAAGTGCGAAGGTACATTCAATTTAATTTATATTGGAAATCTAATTTTAAACATTGTACATTTATCATGCAATGATTATTTTTAATTGTATTTTGATATCATATTTACAAATTCTTTTTCTAATTTTCCATATAAAGATTTTTCTGGCATATTGGAATTGGAGACGTAAATAGATCAATTGGAAATGACGTTGAAACAATAAAAGGGACTCGAAAATTGCATTCAATTCAAACAAAGTTGTCCACAAATGTGTTTGCATTGGATAAAATAAAATATTCTTGTTTTTGTGATGTTTGCATACACAACACAAAATCCAATGACGTCTGTGAAAACAAAATGTATGTGAACGATTGGAAACATACAGAGCTAAATACAAAGGGAAAAATGTTTGTTGCAATGTTTGAAGAAATGCAATCGGAGGAAACTACAATATCATCCGATGGTGATCGAGTTTCTGATCTTGTTAGAGAAGGTAACATTTGAATTACTTTCTAATGATTTAAAGATCTACAAATAAATTTAAATATGCATAATTAAATGTTAAATTTATTTTATTGTGTAGGAGATGTTTTTGCTATAATTGCACCTATTGACAACGATGAAAATGTGAAGTATTATTTGATGCGTTGCACTGAACGAAAAATGAAATTATTACAAGACTATAATGATCACAGATTTCAGTATGACAGAGGGTCTATTATACTGAAAGGTTATTTTTTCAGACAAACTCATCAAAGTGGAGACTTTGTTTACTTTGAAGACTATGAACCTGATTCCATAAGTTGTCGATATAGTCACTTGGTGTGTGCAGCACGCATAAAGTTGATAGAAGTTCAATCAAAGAAAAAATCGAAAATTAAGAAATGGAAAATGTCAAAATCCGATCATGAACGGATTATTGAAGATGGAATTCCATTAGAATTTTTTTGAGTGAAGTGTCCAACAATTTATTATCTTTGGATTAAATATATTTTATAACTTCCAGTACTCAACTAAAAATTGAGCTGCTTATGTTATTTGTGGTTTTCACATGTTACAAATTGTTTGGGTACAAGCACGTGCGCTAGTATCAACTAAAAGTAGTTTTTCTATACATATGCATTGATGAAAAATATTATATGTATTGGATATATATATATATATATATATATATATATATATATATATATATATATATATATATATATATATATATATATATATATATATATATATATATATATATATAGTCTAGAATGAAATTAATTGTTATTGTATATGTTCTCAGACCATATGGTACAAATTATTTCACTTTATTTTGTAAAGTCAGATTCGGTCCCCATATGGCCTAGCCTCCAAGGGACGAGATAACAAGTGGTTGTCCCCACTTGCCCGAATCTCGGCTTTTAAGTACAATTTTACTATTTATGTCAAGCATCTTACATGATGTCCTAGCCAAAGATAGATTCTCTTTGTTTCAAGTTTCCAGTAAAAGTTGTCACCGAATGACCTGCTCGAACTCTTGTAGTAAACACCATACCTTATCTCTCTTGCTCTCCAATATTATTAGGTTTAATTATTATAACACAAAAATAGTTCTACATTGTCAATATTTTTTTGCGCTTACACTAAAATAAATGAACACTATTAATCCAATGTCTTTACAAGTAATGTACCATCATACATGCAATTATATAAAATTAGAAATCAACATATACAATGAAATCAATGGGGATTGTCTTATTACAAGTAACATAATTTCAATTTACCATATGTGCAAATGTAGGTTGAAACCATCCAAAACTTTAAGTTGTAGATTGAAACCATCCAAAACTTTAAGTTTTAAAACCCTTTTGATTATATATTGTGCAACATTAAAACATTAAACATTTAAAGTTCATTAAATATCACATGCAAAATGTAGATTGAAACCATCAAAACTCGAGTTTTAAAAACTTCACATGTCATGCCAATTATAATTCAACTATCCAACAAAAACATTCAACAAATTAAATATCACATGCCAAAGTTGTTTCAAGTTTCCGGTAAAAGTTGTCACCGAATGACCTACTAGGATATTATAAATACTAACTTTGTAAGATCATTTGGCATTCGGAAAAATTTGAAAGTCTTAGACTGTCAATCAATTTAAAGTATCATTCACCCTAGGAAGTGTAAAATATTCAATGTAGGTTGGTGACGATGCTCACTCCTAGCTTGAAGCAGTGCCAATGACCAATTCTTTAATGAATTCCAATGCACTAGACCAAAGTTGGTTCAACCTACTTGGTTTTTCACCCAATAAATTCCAAGGATGGACTATCTGGACAAATTGCTGAAATTGAAAAGCTTGACATGGAGATACGACAAGGTGAACAAAGACTTCAAGAACTCTTTATGGAAAGGGCTCACTTGAAGGAAAGAAGCACCACGTTGCAGGCTAAAGTCAAGAACATGGAAGATAAGATCAAGAGGGACTTTCTTGATCTGAAACCTATTGGTTTGAAGAAAGAAAATGCATGTGTTGGCACACTTGGAAAAGAAGACGACCACACTATAAGGATTGGTGCACTTCGTTTGGAAGGAGTCAATATATGTCGTATTGGAGCAATTAGACAAAATTCGAAAAGGAAAGAGCTTGAACCAATTCAAGGAGACCCAGGATCGAATTGTTCTATGGAGCTTCATGAGAAGAGATATGTGAAAAGGACTGTTAAGCCAAGGGCTAGTTCGAAAGACATATTGGAAGAGGAAATGTTGAAGAATATTGCAGAAGTAAGGCGCAAGACAAGGAGAAGGAATGATGATGAAAGTTCCTTGGACTTGAGATTCGTGTCTACAACCGTACATGGGAAAAAGTTCTCTGCTTTGATAGACACGGGGGCTACCCATAACTTCCTATGTCAAAAGGCAGCTTCATCTCTTAGAAAGAGGAAGGCTAGCATCGAGAAAGAGTTGAGTGCTTTCAAGGCAGTCAATTCGAGGATGAAAGCAGTGACTGGTGTCATGAAAGGCACACATGTGAGAGTAGGGTCATGGTTTGGAAAGATAGACTTAAGAGTCACTGACATGGATGATCATTCTATGGTGTTGGGACGAGACTTCATGGTTGCAGCATAAGCCATACCAATGATGGACCGAGACATTCTCTTAATTCTTGTGATCAATCTTAAACTATTTTCTGAACTTCTATTCTTATTGTCACCCTTATTAGTTTTGTCATCTTTACGTATCGATTATATTAAAAAGAAAGTATAAATCATAAATCATAAACCATTTAAATATTTAGCTCGAACTCTTGTAGTAAACACCATACCTCAAGTCTCTCTTTCTCTCCAATATTATTAGGTTTAATTATTATAACACAAAAATCGTTCTACATTGTCAATAATTTTTGCGCTTACACTGAAATCAATGAACACTATTAATCCAATGACTTTACAAGTAATGTACCATCATACATGCAATTATATCAAATCATAAATCAACACATAGGTACAAACCATTTAAATATTTAGCTCGAACTCTTGTAGTAAACACCATACCTCAAGTCTCTCTTGCTCTCCAATATTATTAGGTTTAATTATTATAACACAAAAATGGTTCTACATTGTCAATAATTTTTTGCGCTTACACTGAAATCAATGAACACTATTAATCCAATGACTTTACAAGTAATGTACCATCATACATGCAATTATATCAAATCATAAATCAACACATAGGTAAACCATTTAAATATTTAGCTTGAACTCTTGTAGTAAACACCATACCTCAAGTCTCTCTTGCTCTCCAATATTATTAGGTTTAATTATTATAACACAAAAATCATTCTACATTGTCAATAATTTTTTGCGCTTACACTGAAATCAATGAACACTATTAATCCAATGACTTTACAAGTAATGTACCATCATACATGCAATTATATCAAATGAGAAATCAACATATACTGTAATGAAATCAATGGGGATTGTCTTGTTACAAGTAACATTTCAATTTACCACATGTGCAAATGTAGGTTCACATTCTATCATTCATGTAGTTTTAAAAACTTCAGATGCCATGCCAATTATAATTCAACTATCAAACAAAAACATTTAACATTAAATATCACATGTCAAATGTAATTCAGATGACAACATTACTTCACATTCACATGCCAAAAGTACTAAAACCATCCAAAAATTAAATAAAACAAATTATATAATAACATTGTAATAAAATATGTCAAAAAATTGTAAATCTCACTTGAGTATCAAACTGTATCAAGTTTAACAAATTTTAAAACCATCTAAATTTTGAAATCAAATCTACTGTAAATCTTGTCCATCAAATGGAGGATCTACCGTCTGGGTCTCGGGTAGCGCCCTATCCTGTAAATAGGAAACCTACATACACAATGCACATGTACTTGAACATTAAAATTTGAAGTTTTAAAAATGAATCAGAATATATATATCTAGAACTTCATGTAAAAAACAAAATATAACAAAAAAATCATGCAATACCTCGTAAGGTTCCCTCTCCATTTGATGAACAGGTTCTGCCATAGAAACATCTGCAGTGGTAACTTGTACAATATACATGTACATTTAAATATAAATATATATATATATACATAAATAATTTATATAAATTAAAAACTTTCAAATGAAAATGCACGTGTACATATATAAACTTATTTGAACAATAATATTAAAAAAAAGAACTAAATACAACTTGTTCAAATGCTGTGGATGTTCCTATCTCCGTCGCTAGAGTCCTCGGATTAAAAAAATCTTCTATACGAACCTAAATTCAAAAAATTTTAAATAACTCAAAATATAGATCTCTCTCTATATATATCTCAATTTTTAATGGAACTTTTTGAGGTAACATAAATTTTGAACTTGTGAAAAATTGTCCATACTTGTACATCTCCCAATGAAGTAGAAGGTATATCTCCTAAGGAAGAAGAAGGTACCGCCATCCCAAAAATATCAGACGGAATCGGTACCTGTTAAAACATTTTATCAAATTATATATATACATACATGTACATGTGTGGCAACAATTATTTATTTTAGAGTCACTTAAAAAACACTAACATACATGTGCCAACATATCATGATGGTCAGACCCATCTGCATCGTTTGAACTGGAGGTCCCGAATGTAATATTAACATTTTCATCACGCATCATGCCTGAGAACTGCAAATGGTGTTTTAACATATAATCATACATTTTTTTTAGATTAATTTACACATACAAATAAATGTATACATGTACATACACATGTATTTATTACAAATTGTACACATGTATATGTAAAAATAATTTCAAACCCTAAGGTCACTAACACATACCGTTCCGGTGCCCTCTTCCTCATGAAAAATTAGGTCTTGCGGACCATTGCGACAATTTATTGCATATGTTCGGAGATCTTCAACATTCATGTTGTAAATCTCCTCATCTGTACGATAAACAAAATTGGCACGTGCATTTTCACGTGCTCTTTGTCGATTTAAACAAATATCGACTCCACTCAATCCGCTATGAACATTGTCAATCATAACATCTCTTGCTTCACGACTTATTTGAGAAGTCACATCCATCTCTGATCGCAGGGTTTCGACTCGAAACGGTCGACTCACCAATGGCGGCTCAGGGCGAGGCAACTCCAAATCTCGCTTAGCACCCTTACATTGATATAATAGACCTCTCCCCGGGCCAAAAAATTCTGAAGGAAGGTCATTGTAGTTGGGTTTCATACCCAAAAAAAATTCTGCATAAAACATTTGTGCAAAATAAACAGGAACCTCATCGTTCCATGGAAGCCTTCCAAAGGCCGCAAGATGTTGATCATACAAATATTTTTCTTTGTCTGGGTGCTTGAAATACTGCACCTTCAACATTTTTCTTTTTGGCCCTTCCTTATAATTAAACATTGACTTAGCATCATCTCATGAAACTTTTTGTTTTATGTCCTGCCATTTATCGGGACCTATCACTGTTTCTTTTCTCTTTCTCATCAGTTCTACAAACGAATCAGTCGTTGGCCCCAAATTTTTGTACACTTTTACCATTTCACTCAATGAATGTGTAACTATTTCAAGGCTTTGTCTACTCTCAGCAGGTAGATACAAAGCCTCGAGATCTCTTTGCAATTTTGCATGAAGGCTTTGACACCTTTGTAAGGTGCATTCCGCCATGTTTGTTTCCCATGGTATATCAGTAATCTCAACCGGATAAGTTGTGCTGGGTTGATAGCCTTCTTCTTCAATGTAGCGCGCTACCCCACGTCTTTTTTGACCACTGGCTCAAACATTTTCAGCCTCTGCATCAATATATATAAAATTTCGTATATTAGAAAAAACACGTGTAAAAAAAGTTGTACAAATTTAATGAAAAAATATTGAAATCGATGGAAACCTTGATGTTGTTGGTTAACATCATCTCCAACATGACCCTGCTGAGAACCAACCCCATAATGACGCTGCTGAGAACCAGACCCACAGTGACCCTGTTGAGAACCAGCAGTCGTTGATTGGCCTTCGGGGGAATAAATATCACCCCCTTCCCGCAACCTGCTACCACTCATACCTCGACCGGTTGAACCTTGGCCACGCTCTATGGATGGAGTAGAAACCCTTCTCCTCTTGCCTCCTAAAAATTAAAATATGAAACTTATTAACAACTAATTTCACTCACAAAGTTAATAAAAAAATCAATTCCATATGTACACACATGTATGAAGATTTAAGATTATATTTAAATACCGTGAACATCCTCCGATCCCTGAACCTCCATATGGGATTCGACTGATCTTCATCTTTCATCCTCCATGATATATATCTATTGGTCGACATTTACACAAAATAGATTTCAAAAAATCAATTTGTAATTTAGTGTACACAAATTATGTAGAACACAACTTTCAAAGCAATAATTGATCATGTGTGAAACAAAATTTAATCAAAAAATATATTATAAAAATGATAAATTCACCAAATTGTGCTTTACATGGTGGGAGCACACTTGGCATAAAATTTACTACTTGTACACTTTAGTTTGTGGGAGAAATGACACATGTACATAGTTTACCTTAAAGTTGTTGTGTTTTACGGATATTAAAATGAAGAACTTCTATTTAGATCCATTCCAGAGATTGACTGTAGGGGCATTAGATGAGGAGGCTATGTATTACATATGGTCTTGAATGAGCTTTTGGACTCTTTAGATATATATCTAAAGATTCCAAATGCTCATTCAAGACCATATGTAATCCTCATCTAACTTAGCAAGGGATTTACAATACTATATTTGAATTGGCTAGCTCCATTTCAAGATATTATGGTTATCCAAGAGGGGATATAAAAAATGAAAAGAAGGATATTGAACTGTAGCTTATCCAAGTTGGACATAGAGCCAGTGGAGAAACCTAAGGAAAAACTATGTTTCCAGGTCGAACCTTTGTAGAGGTTCCAGTACCTGAGAGTAAAATCCAGTTTGGGGCTGTTAAATCCAGTATGTTCTATATTTCTTACATTTTTGCCCTCCTATTTTTCTTTCCAATCAAGGTTTATAAAATAACATGAGAAGCAACATGAGACTTGGAACAATCATTTTCATTATCTATATGGAAGGCAAGAAGGATTATATCCCCTTAAGCTTAAGCTTATGTGGTTTGTCAATTTTTATCATATATTTTTTGGTAAGGGTAAATGTTTTTTTATCTATAGTACAAGTCATGAGTTCCCCAATTTTACCTTATGTAAAGCATGATTATAGGATTACTACAATTTGTACTTGGTTTTTTAAGAATATATCAAATAAAGTTTTTGAGAAGCAAATATGGCTTGTTCCTTAGAATTTGGCACTTAGAATTTCCATAACGCTTATAACCCCATCCTTACAATTTTTATAATTTCCATGATGAGACATTTGAATTTCCTTCCCCATATTTCTTGTTAATGATTATAACCTTAAAATGGCTAGTATTGGTTTGTCATCATCATCTCAAAATGACCTGGCAGATGAAAATTTACCTTGTCAATCATCATCACTTCACACCATCTCATACATGACCCCTTCTACATATTATATGCATGAATTTTTGGCATGCCATCCTCTCTACCTATCCCATGAATGATTGTGACAACAGGTGAATAAAATACAATTTATAAGCAGAGGATAGTTTCTAGTTTGTCCTCCTCCATCCGCCCCATAGCTAGTGATTTCTCCATTTTCCACTTCCAACTTTCTATTCCCGAAATTCATTAGCAGCTAATTTTATCGATAGCCACACCACACCTAGAAGTTAAAGAAATTATCATATACACTACTACATTAATGAACTATACATTGTTTGTTATTGTAAAGTCCAATAACAAACAATGCTAATTGAGTTTAGTAGTGTATATAACAATTTCTTTGACTTCCAGGTGTGTTGTGACTATTAGTAGAATTAACTACCAAAATGAATTTCCAAAATAAAATGTTGGAAGAGAAAAAATATGCAATCACTGGATATGGAGTGGGTGGAGGAGGACAAACTTATAGTGATCCCTTCCTTATCAAATTTCCTTTATTCACCTAATGTCACAATCAATCATGGTCTAGGTAGAGGGGATGACCTACCATAAATTCAATCATATAATGTGTAGAAGGGTCATATGTAGATGGTGTGAAACAATGATTACAAACATGGTAATTTTCATCTACTAGGTCATTTTGAGATGATGATTACAAACTAGTGCTAGCCCATTAAAGGTTATAATCATTGGTGCCTAATGTGGGGTGGACAATTTAAATCAAGTTCGTATCAAAGTACAATTTAGCTCATTTTAGTCAAGGTTAGTTAGAAGAATTAGCTATTGGTTTCTGCCTTCAAATTCCTCTAAAAATGAATGTGTACGTGCTTTTGAGAGACATTAGAGGAATAAGGTCCAAATTTTTGATGAAAATGTGCTATGAAAGTAGAAGGTTTTAAAGGCAAGCATGTACAAGGCATAGTTGAGCCAAATGTTCTTCAAGAAGGGCCTAATTATTTGGGTCTTGGTTATAGAAAACATGGAAAATGCTCCAAAGCCAAGGAGGCACATGAAGTTGTTCCAAGAAGGAATTTTATTTCGTGTTCATTACCTCAAGCTTGTGAAGTTTGTGTTCATGATGAATGGAACATGTACATAGTTTACCTTAAATTTGTTGTGTTTTACGGATATTAAAATGAAGAACTTCTATTTAGATCCATTCCAGAGATTGACTGTAGGGGCATTTACTAAATATGTCACCTTTCATAAAAGATGAGATCCAGAGGCTACCTGGCCCTTTACAGACTCTGCCTATAGAACTTGTAGAAGTAAACACTAGAGGCATTAACAATATCAAAGAATGTTTTCATGCTCATACATGGGAATGTGTCTCTTTCCCTACGCAAAAAAATAGTTCTTGAGGTAGTTAATCTTCATAGACATGTCATCAAGCAAGTCAATGTGATCATCCCTCCTTCCCTCCCTTGTAAAATAATTATGTTTTGCGGGTTAGAAAGCCAAAATATGGAGACAATTATCACCAAATCCAACGTACGATTATGCATGATGGAGAATCTCTAGCACTTTCCCTTGTTAATATATTTAATAATCTCAATATTGATTTAAAAGTATCAATAGTATTTCGACGACATCACATTGTTCAAATCTCATGGTCGAATACTATTGATACTTTTAAATAAATATTGAGATTATTAAATATATTAACAAGGTAAAGCGCTAGAGATTCTCCATCATGCATAATTGTACGTTGATGCTTATAGAGTGAAAAAACTGAAAGAATCAACTTGTAGGGTCATTTTAATGGGGGGTGGAGAATTCAGGTCTAAAACCTTTTGGAGTCATTTTGAGGTATTAAATGACATTTCTGGGGGTCAAATGATTATATAATTTAAGTTGAAGGCCAATGAGATAAATATGACTTCTATGTGACATTTGTAAATTAAATCATCTATTTGTTGTGTTATATGAACATAATTGGTACACATATCTAAAGAGTCCAAATGCTCATTCAAGACCATATGTAATCCTCATCTAACTTAGCCAGGGATTTGCAATACTATATTTGAGTTGGCTAGCTCCATTTTAAGATATTATGGTTATCCAAGAGGGGATATAAAAAATTAAAAGAAGAATGGAAAAGAGGATTTCATAATCGATGAGGGTCAAGATGATTCACATGATGAAGTGAAACTAAAAGAAGCGCCATTGAAATGGTTTGCTGACAGATGGTTAGATTTCTTATCCAATTAAGCCCTAGCATGTATTTTGATGTTTCATGAATTTCTTTGCAAATTCAAAGTATGGTGCATGTTGCATGAAGCAAGATGTTGAAAGTAGAGTTATGTTGACACACTTAAATGCAACAAATATGAAAATTTGTACATGAGCTCTATTATTTGACTTAAGAGTCAGTTGTTTGAAGAGGCATGTTTTGTTAACTTGTGTTTGGTTGATGGTTTTGTACACCAATATGTAAGAGTACATGGACATATTCACATGATGTGAATTTTTTTTTCTTTGAAGGAGAAAAATGATATGTCAGCGAGCTATGTTTCTTGCATGATGTGTTTTCAGTTTGATGGTTTTGTTTGTGACAAGACATCACAATATTTTGCAAAGGTCCACTCTTGAGCGAGAGCCTCATGATTACAACCTATTCGTGAGAATCAAATGGGAGTGCATCCTTATTTTGAAAACAAGTAGGATTCTAAGCTACCTAGGACTCAAACCATCATTTTTAAATTTTAAATATCATGGTGTTGTTTCAATGCCTGAATCCACAACCCTAACACATGAAATCACTAATCTAATTACACATGAAATAAATAGTTATTTTCTCCAACATTAAAAATATAACTAAAAACTAAATTCAACATAGTTGAAAGAAAAAGAAGCGCCATTGAAATTGTTTGTTGACAGATGGTTAGATTTATTATCCAATTAAGGCCTAGCATGTATTTTGATGTTTCATGAATTTCTTTGCAAATTCAAAGTATGGTGCATGTTGCATGAAGCAAGATGTTGAAAGTAGAGTTATGTTAGACACACTTAAATGCAACAAATATGGAAATTTGTACGTGAGCTTTATTATTTGACTTAAGAGTCAGTTGTTTGAAGAGGCATGTTTTGTCGACTTGTGTTTGGTTGATGGTTTTGTACGCCAATATGTAAGAGTACATGGAGATATTGACATGATGTGATTTTTTTTTTCTTTGAAGGAGAAAAATGATGTGTTTTCAGTTTGATGGTTTTTTTTGTGACAAGACGTCACAAGATTTTGTGAAGGTCCACTCTTGAGCGAGAGCCTCATGATTACAACCTATTCGTGAGAATCAAATGGGAGTGCATCCTTATTTTGAAAACACGTAGGATTTTAAGCTACCTAGGACTCAAACCATCATTTTTAAATTTGAAATATCATGGTGTGTTGTTTCAATGCCCGAATCCACAACCCTAACACATGAAATCACTAATCTAATTACACATGAAATAAATAGTTATTTTCTCCAACATTAAAAATATAACTAAAAACTAAATTCAACATAGTTGAAAGAAAAAGAAGCGCCATTGAAATGGTTTGCTGACAGATGGTTAGATTTCTTATCAAATTAAGGCCTAGCATGTATTTTGATGTTTCATGAATTTCTTTGCAAATTCAAAGTATGGTGCATGTTGCATGAAGCAAGATGTTGAAAGTAGAGTTATGTTAGACACTTAAATGCAACAAATATGGAAATTTGTACATGAGCTCTATTATTTGACTTAAGAGTCAGTTGTTTGAAGAGGCATGTTTTGTTGGCTTGTGTTTGGTTGATGGTTTTGTACACCAATATGTAAGAGTACATGGAGATATTCACATGATGTGAATTTTTTTTTCTTTGAAGGAGAAAAATGATGTGTTTTCAATTTGATGGTTTTGTTTGTGACAAGACGTCAAAAGATTTTGTGAAGGTCCACTCTTGAGCGAGAGCCTCATGATTACAACCTATTCGTGAGAATCAAATGGGAGTGCATCCTTATTTTGAAAACAAGTAGGATTCTAAGCTACCTAGGACTCAAACCATCATTTTTAAATTTGAAATATCATGGTGTGTTGTTTCAATGCCTGAATCCACAACCCTAACACATGAAATCACTAATATAATTACACATGAAATAAATAGTTATTTTCTCCAACATTAAAAATATAACTAAAAACTAAATTCAACATAGTTGAAAGAAAAAGAAAATGGAACTTTAAACATTCAATGAAAATTTCTAAATAAGAACATTTAAATTATAAGTTTCTTTCTTACACATTTTAAGATTTGGGGTGTAAAGTTTTTTTCAAAAATTCTTTTAAACTTTTTGATGCTTATAACATTGAATATATGTATATAATTCTTCTATAAATACTTAAATGTTTAGTTTTTTATTTTTAATAGAATTTTCAAATTTAACTAAGCTTAGGAACAAAAGTGACTCCAACTTCAACCTCTCCCATAATATTTGAAAATGTATACACCTCATAAATAATTTTTTCTATACATATATAAATGAGCATTAACTATAATAAAGAAAATTATCTATCAATTTCATAATTTAAATATATTAAATATTAAAGTGACATTTTTCTCTCTAAAATTTTAAATAAAAAATAAACATATTATTCATTCTTATTAAATCATCTCGAGGTTAAATCATCTTAGGTTAAATTTTTGCAAATAAGTCAGTATTAAAAGAGATACAAGTTTGCAAATTCCATGGTCTTACAAAATACTTTTAATTTTCTCAACAAGAAGGGAGGATTGAGCAATCGATTATGGGTGAAGTTCATACAAATGTTATATTGTATAGTTTTTTAATATTTGAAAATGTGTAGACTTCATGAATAATTTTTTCTATGTATATATTTAAAATAAATAAAATTATCTACAAATTTCACAATTTAAATATATTAAATATAATTATATTAATTATAAATGGAACCATACAAGTCATGCACAGATAAATGCAATACAATTGTACTTCAATGGATCTAGTTTGAGACTACGTTCCTCCTCGCTGGTTCACACAACTATTCTGGTTAGCTACCTGCCATTAACGAATGGAAGCTCCACTGCTCTAATAGACTCTCTCTCAGTATTATCAGGTTGGATCTAGAAATATGGGAGAGGGTCCTTCTGAAGAACTAAAAACTGCTTTGGAGCAATAGCTGAAGTTTGCTTTGCTGCAACTAAGACATCTTGTTCTTGTGCAAAGCCACAGGGTAGGAAGACCATTGATTGGTACTGTATTCTGAAGGTAGAAGAGAATGCTGAAATTGATGTGGTACGAAGAAGATACCGTCAACTTGCATTGTTACTTCACCTAGACAAAAACAAACATCCAAAAGCAGAGACTGCATTTAAAGTGAATACTTAGCCTTATTTGGTCTGAATCTACTAGACTAGTTTGGCCTAAATCTGCCATAAAGAGGAACAACTCCGAGGTTGTGTCTAATGATCAAATCTAAAATGCATGAATAAGAAACATAGTAATTCTCTGAAGGATGTATCTGTCAACAGTTAAAGAAGAACCAGAATCAACTTCTATAGGAACAATTTCTTTTCTAAAAAAAACCTTAAAAGGAATTGAATTAAATCAACAAATCTCTGTAATGACCTAGGATGAGTAAACCAAATTTATCAATAGTGACCGTATGAAATGCACTACCAAAAAATTACTAAGCATGTCATTAAGGGTGAAGGAAATCAGCGAAATCACTGCCTTGGCTCACCCACGAACCTGTGCTGGAATGGACGACTACACTTTATGGATGGGTGGATGTGGACGAACACTCTTTACACCTATGCATGTCTTTCAGACAAGAGAAACCGGGAAATATATAATGTTGAAAGAAAAAAACTTTTATGTAAGAAATGCCCACATATGGTGCAGAGAACATCATATGTTTTTTATGAAGTTCATCTTGGACAGAGTCATTCAAAAACATCAAGACTTTTTGAGAAAAAATATGGCAATAATTCTAAAAGAATGTCTGATGAGGAAAAACTTCAAATGTTCCGTGAAAGAGCTAGGGAAAGAGTTGATTCCACAGCTCAAGCCTGGCAATACAGACAGGAAAGATTCAAGGAGTAACTCCAGGTTATGAATAATACTTTCCAGTCGAGTAGAGCATCATTCCACATTTTGAAAAAACTTAAATGGTGATAGTGTTGAGGAGGTAAATCCCCTCTGCGGACAGAGGCGATCCCTACTAGCCCAGCAGGGGTCTAGCAACAATCAAACAATGTTATGACGCAAGCTCCTAGTTATGAATGAAAAGACTAGGAATAGAAGCCTACCTGGATTCCAACGCTATGATCTGAAGAAGAAGCGTCCCCATTCCTCAGCCTCGGCAGATCACAATCCCTCCACGATCTCCGCGGATGAACACCTGCACATGGAAGAAACGAACAGATACAAGCATAAAATCCGGCACACGTAACTAAACATCAGTCAGAAAGGATGTTACTCACATTAACATGATGGAAAACGGAGTGGAACCATAATCATAATCATCTATTAAATAATAAACGAAGAAAGATTACAACCAAGTTCTGACGTCGCGGTCTCCTTCGGACGGGTCTCCGGTCGTCCACGTCTCGCAAAGCTCGCCAAGGAAAGGGAAAACCTCTCCAGAGTCTCTCGACAATGGTCTCCTTACTTGAGTCGGCCTTAAGGGAAAGAGAGGATTCTTTACAGCACAAAGGCTCTTGAGAATATGGAGATTCAAAGCTTAGGCACTTCAAGACTAGCTTGCCATGGGATTAAGCAGGCTTTTATAGATGGGGAAGGAGGGAGTTGGGATCCCTATTATTATGGGATTGGCCCTATCAACAAGGAAGGTTCCATGGGAGGTGTCAAAACCACTTCCCTTCCATAGAACTCCCGCAGCCAAACCTCCCAACTCAAGATAGGCAATGGTTTATGAGTTTGTTGGAACTCAACTTCCGCCATCTTTATTTAAAAATCAGTCCCTAAATTGGGTGGCGCGACTACTGCTCTATGACAGAGCGCCAGTTGGCGCGACCTCTTTGCAGGATTTTCCCATTGGCGCAAGTACTGAACTGCCTGCCCGCGCCAATGCAAAAAGGGATGTTTTTCATGATTTTTGCAAGGAGATGTCTCAAGGGAAAATAAAGCTCATGCTTAGAGGAATGCATTGATGATGTTTTCAAGGCATGACAATGTTCACAGGTCACAAAATGGGTCCTCCATTGTGCGGGACGGGGAATGGTAGGGACGGTGACAAATTACTATGTAACAGATGCCCCCTAAAGTATGAGGCCCGAGAGAGAGAGGGGTGAAATGCTTTACGAGAACATGTTCAACTGAAAGCCCGCCGTCGGAAAACCTGCGCAGAAAGATACAACTGATATCTCAAGTACATGATGTATAAGTGGTATGGACGCAGCCATCCGAAACAGAGTATGCTATAATCCGGATCCGGGGTATGGGCGCAGCCATCCGACTAAGATCAAATAAATAGACTCAGGTATGGTCGCAGCCATCCAATCAGTGAGTCATGTACATAATGATAATAATCCACAATCGCAGCCTGGATTACAACAGACACAATCCAGGGTCTTGCGCTCCATCTCGACCCAACAGAGTACAAGTTCAAGCATGTGAATATGCTTTTTTTGTTAATACACATTCGTCTTAACACACTTATATATGCATGCAGATGTAGGACCTGAGAGACCAGCCGGGATGTCTCCAATCTTCCGGAGGACACAACTCGCCCCTGAGATCCAGGGAGAAGGGACCGGAGGAGATGAACTGATCCAGAACCTCGAGGGGATTGCCCACGGGATCCCAGACTATGCCCGGCTAGCAGACGTACCGATGGCATACCAGCGCCACACGGTGGGAGTCCCGAATCGGATCCACCGAATCCTGAGGCGCCTAGTGCGTGCAGTGACGTGCTATCATGAGCACCATGCGGATTAGTCCTTAGGATTTATGCCACACCTATTTTTGAGAGACATAGCGTCTCCGGATGTACTAAGACGATTATGTATATTTTTTGAGGTTTATGTGACACACTCTATGTAAACATTTCGATATCTATATATATACATATCTATTTCTGGATGAGTCTTTCTTTACATGTGATGATGATTTATAAATTGCGCAAATGTCTGTCCAATACCAAATTTGCTACTGCATCTGTTAATGTATTCAAATGCCTGGGTATATGATGATATGTAATGTAGTCAAAATTCCTTTCCAGTAATCGAATACGCAAATACAGACGTAAGATGGACGGGTTCCTTACCGAATAGTGTCCGTTCAGCTGTAACACTACAAGTTGTGAATCTAGGTACACGAGCAATTGACGGATACCAAGGTTTACTGCCTCGGTTAATAATTCCAACACGGCACTATATTCCGCGATGTTGTTCGTGGTACGTCCTAGACACACACCTTGCAGGTCAATCAACTCACCAGCAGGATCGTAGATTACCCAGGCTGTGGAAGACAGATTCCTGGTACTGCGGGAGGCACCATCCGCGAAACCAACAAATGGATGAATAGACATCTGCACAAACAGGAAGACCCGATCAGCAGAAAGATGTTTACAAAGCACACCACACTATGAACACAAATGACAATCACACACCTATGTACACACACCACACCAATAAATCACTTCAGGCATAGTACTTTTTAAGGTACAGCCCATTTCTGGGCTGCGCCAGCAGAACTCCTTCGTAATCTATAAGCTCATAGGCCCCATTTTTCAAAACGCGCTTTACTATATAGGGCCCGTGCCACATAGGCTGGAGCTTACCGGCTCCAAGATTATCATGTGCCTGATCGTACAGGAGGACGAGGTCTCCTTCAATGAAAGAACGGGGAGAAACAGATTGATCAAAATGAGTTTTGACTCTCTTCTTTTGTGCTTCGATGATCAAAGCAGCTAGACGACGGGTTTCATCCAACCGTTCGAGATACAAAAGACGTTCTTCCTTAGGAGAAGTATCCGGTAAGAGCTCCACAGCTAATTTGAGCAAAGGAATCTCACATTCAACCGGCAGAGTAGCTTCCAGACCGTACACCAATTGAAATGGTGTGAACTCGGTTGCACTCTTAGCAGATGTTCGGTATGCCCAGAGAGCTGAGAACAGTTGGAGATGCCAACTGGATTTATGAAACCCAACTGTTCGCTGAAGCATAGTGACCAAAACCTTGTTCACCGCTTCAACCTGACCATTCGCTTGAGGGTAGTATGGTGTTGAGCTGTCGTGACGCAAGCCCAACGTTGAAGTCAGCTCCGCCATCATGTAATCACGGAAATGAGTACCGTGATCAGTGACGATGGCTTGAGGAACCCCGAACCATGCAATAACGTGGTTGAATATAAATTGAGCAGCCGTTTTCCCGTCAGCAGCTAGTGTAGGCATCGCCTCGGCCAACTTAGTGAAGTAGTCGACGACGAAAATGATATACGCATGCCCCCCGACCGAGTGAGGGTTACACGTCATAAAATCCATGCCCCATTTCGCAAAAGGGCCGACGGTAATAACGGGATGCAATGGCAACGGCGGCGCGCGCATCTTGCGCTGAAAAATCTGGCATGGATGACATTTTCGGACTGCAGTGATACAATCCTTGAATATGGAAGGCCAGAAATAACCTGCCCGCAGAATCTTCTGGGAAGTAGCATACCCGGACATATGTCCGCCACAGGCGCCACTGTGACAGTCATTTAGGACTTTCTCAGCCTCTTCCAAGGTTAGGCATCGCCGGAGCACCGAATCTACTCCAATGCGATATAAGGTATCTCCTACTATACGGTAGGGTTGGGACTGGTGCCGAATCCGACGGCAGGCAGTTTTATCCAACTCAGACCGGAAAGTCGCGGTCTGAAGATACACTATGATGTCACCGTACCAAGGATCACGAGTATCGATAAGAAACAGCATTTCGTCCGGTATATAATCTTCAGAGTGTGAGGGAACAGAGTCTGTAGGGAGAGAACATATCAAATCCGCGAAGACCAGTGATTTAGTTGACTTGGCAGTGGTGAAATCCAAGTCAAACTCCTGCAGGATCACGATCCATTTGGAGTACTTGCCCCCTAGTAATTGTCTAGAAAGAATATACGTCATAGGGTTGCAGTCTGAAACCACTGTTATCGTGCGCAAAAGGATGTAATGGCGAAAGCGTTTTACGGCGTGTACTGCTGCTAAAGCCAACTTCTCGACATGTGCATAACACGTTTCCGGGTCGAGAAGGTTCCGAGACAGGTAATAAACAACGTGTTCATCACCGTTATCGTCATCCTGCACCAAGACCATGGCGATGGTGCTAAATGCGGCGGCTAGATACAAAGTGAAGTCGCGGTGGTAGTCCGGAGGAAGAAGCAACGGAGCATTGACTAGCAATGTCTTCAGCTTCTCAAAGGATTCCTGAGCAATTTCGTCCCAGTGAAAGGGAACGTTCTACTTTAACAAACGAGTGAATCCTTTGGCCACCTCGGCATAATTCGGGATAAAGCGCCTAAGAAAATTCGCTTTCCCTTGTAGACTCTGTAACTGATACAGGGAGGAGGGTGATGGGAGATTTACGATGGCCTCGACCTTTAGAGGGTCAAGGCGAATTCCGTCTTTCGAGACTATAAAGCCTAAAAGACGGCCAGAATCAACGCAGAAGACACACTTATGAGGATTGAGCCTGATATTGTAGCGTCTGCAACGAAGAAAGATCTGGCGGAGATGCTCCGGATGGTCCTCTCGCTTACCCGAATGGGCTGGAAAGTCGTCCAGATAAGGCTGAACGATATGGCGAATGTCATGAAAAGCGTAGGACATCGCACGCTGAAACGTGGCTCCAGCGTTTTTTAAGCCGAACGGGAGTTTTTTGTACGCGAAAGTGCCCCACGGACAGATGAATGTGGTCTTATGTTGATCCTCAGGTGCAATATTGATTTGGTTATAGCCTGAGAAACCGTCCATTAAGGAATAGATCTCACTCCCGGCACATTCGTCGATGATCTGGTCGATAAACGGAGTGGGATAATTATCTTTTGGACAGGCGCGATTGATGTCGCGATAATCCACACAGACTCGAATTGTACCCTGCTTTTTATCGACAGGGACAATGTTGGACACCCATTCTGTAAGGGGGATGGGATAAATAAAACCCGCGTTCAGAAGTTTTTCAACTTCTGCCTTGATAGCGGCGACTTTCCGAGGATGCATGGGACGTAAGCGTTGGCGCACGGGTTTCGCACCTGGATAGGTTGGAATCTCATGCACGAAAATACTAGGATCAATTCCCGACATTTCCTCGTAAGACCATGCGAAAAAATCTCTGAATTCTTTGAAAAGCTCGGTATAGACTTGAATCTCCTCGGGAGAACAAGTCACACCCACATGAATGTTCTCAACAATCCCCGGTTTAACGGAGATGTTGATTGGAACAGTTTGAGTAATGTTACTCATATTACCCTCCGAAAAGACCTCGTGCATTAAGATCGGTGTTTGAAGAGGAGGGGAAGGAACCTGAGTAGCATAACGCTCCAGAAAATCAGTCATTGCCCCCAAGCTGGGCATAAACGAGGAGCGATGATGTCCATCGCCCCAGGGCAGCTCCTCAAGAGACATAGTTTCAATGATAGCCTCATCTGAAGGAAAAGTCTCTCTGAGAGGATCAGGTGAATCAGCCTGACCAAGCCCGGGGGATTGGGAGTAGACGTCGAGAGCCATGCTCATCGGAGCATGCTGAGGAGGTGGAGGATCCGATGCAGCAACAATCTCACAGTAGCTGATCTCTACTGGCGTTAAAGGCATGGATTCTCCAAACTCATATACCTGCTCAGGTGTAGGAATCAGCCAGGGGTCATCAGTCCTGGACAACATGTTGACTTGAGCGGTATTCGGTGGCGGCGCGGGGAAAATACCCATGAGGACTGGGTCTTTGAAAAGACCAGGTCCTATGCTGTCTGGGGGATTCAGAATTTGATCCACGTATGGCACGTTGTTCTCAGAGCTAGAGGTGAAAAATGACAACTGATCTACCGTGACAATCTTGCCCTCATGAGGGAACTTAATGAATCGAAAGACGGTAGACGGCACGCAGAGCATGGCATGGGTCCAGCTGCGGCCAAGAAGTATGTTGTAGTTGAGTTTAGCGTCAACCACTTCCACTTCCACGTTGACAGTTTTTCCCTGTAATGTGATCGCAAGACTCTCGAGAACTCCCAGGGGTTTAGATTCCCGACCATCAAATGCCTCAAGGGCATTGGGAGATGACGACAAAGCTGGAGAGCCGATGGCCTTCCAGCAAGCGGAGGACATAACGCAGGTAGATGCACCCTCATCTACGACGGCCCTATGAATGTTCAGACCGTTAATCCCGACTTGAATGACCAAAGCGATTTGATGTGGAAGCCGGGGAGTAAAATTCTCCGGATCGAAGGTGAGAAGGCTCGAGTCGGCGGGATCGATGCCACCGATTGCAGACAGTAAAGCCTTCCGTTTTGAAGGACAACTTTGAAGAACCTCAAGTGCAGACATAGCACATAGCGCCTGTGCCAGATCCTCAACGATACTGTAATGTTGAGCGGCACGAGCATTTGGATTATAAAAGGATCTTCGAAGAACACCCTTGGGAGGTGGTTTCACAACGGGTTCGGGAGTCGGCTTCTCGATTTCCAATGGACCGGAGGCAGGTGGGGGAGGCGGCCCATCCGCAACTGCCTTCCCGGGTGCCTGCCGCGATTCATTGTAATCCTTCGACCGCGTAGCGATAGTGATAGGTGCATTAGTCTTCATCATGAAAACCTGAGACCCAAACGGTGCAGATGGTGACGCCTGTTCGACCATCTGGGTTTGCTGAGATGGAAATGGCTCTTTTAAAATAGCCGGTGTTCCTTTAGGGCCTTTAAGAAGTTGACTAATCTCGGACCGTCGTGGACAATCCTTAGTGTAATGGTCACCTTCACAGATGAGGCAAGGGAACTTCGGCTTACGCTGGGAGCCATCCTCAGTTCGAGATTTAGATTCCGGTTTCGGGGCATCAGATTTTGATTTTCCTTTGCCCTTCTTCTTCCCCTTGGAGGATTTGTCCGCAGGATTGGCCTGAACGGCATTCACCTTCGCGGTTTTACCAGAATCGGATGAGGCGGGATTAGCAGAGGTATTGTTGGAAGAATTAGCCTTCTGCTTCCCATTCGAAGACTTCTTCGAATTTTGAGAGACGGAACCAATGACACCATCCACCGCAGGGGTAGGTAGAGCCTTAGTGGTTCCGGGCCGTGGAGCATCAGTCAAGATCTCATAAAGCGTGCCAGACTGCGAATAGACAAGATCCAGGTACTGGGCACGCGCAATAGCTTGTTCCTCCGTCACACACGCTCCCATCACGATATCCTGAGCGATTTTATTCACAAAGGAGGTGGTGAACCAGTGGGTCAAAATATGATCAGGTATGTGAAACTTGATCAGTCGACAACGGCGCCGCCACTCATGAATGTGATCTGAGATGTGAGTGGCCTTGTCCTGCTTCAGAGAAGTCAGGAGGTGCGTCCCGGCCTCATACCGGACCGGTAACTGGAAGTGCGTGAGGAAAGCCATGGCTAAAGAGTTGAAATCTTGGAAAATGCCACGGGATAATTCTATGTACCACTTAGCAGCAGCTCCTGTTAAAGTACGCTGGAAAAGACGCAAACGGATCGAATCGTCGACCCAAGAGTTAGACGAACACCAGAGGTGATACGTCATCACATGCGCTTGGGGGTCTTCGCCAACTTTTCCCTCAAACTTGGGACAATCACCTGGTATCTTGGTGGGAACCGGAGGCCAATATGGATTATGTAAAATCGGATCATTGGTCAACTTTGAAACGTCCGGCAGTTCCAAGGTAGCCAGGAACGGCAATGGAGGGTTAATGGCCATGCCAGGCCCAGGATGAGGTCCGGTACCCATGCTCCACGATGGTTGTGAATATCCCTGCCCCCACGGGTTCTGTCCCACAGGATTCTGACCGTAGGGGGCATAGTTCGTATAACCAGACTGATTTGGATGCTGGTAACCATAGTGCGGGGCTTGATAACTAGGGTACGGGCCCTGATTAGGTGTCTGCCCCGTATAAGCAGCGTTTGGATTTGGCTGCTGAGCGTAGGTAGAACCGGGTGGAGGAGGATAATACTGAGAGCCTCTGGGGTGGTTATAGTTCGGTTGAGACTAACCATGAGGATAATAACCACTCTGAGGATGAGTAGGCTGCTGGAAAGTGGAACCCTGCGGAGCCTGGTACGTAGGGCGCAGCTGTTGATTTGGCTGCGGCATTGAATGAACAGGCTGTTGAGCAGAGTGAACGGAATGAGAGGGCTGTCCTGAATGAACAGGTTGACCCGACTGAGAGGGCTGGCCTAAATGACCAGGCTGGCCCGGATAAACAGGCGGCGCTGGTTGCGTAGGTTGACCTGGTTGTAAGTGAGCCCCAAGTTGTACCGGATGGGCCGGCTGGCCTGGAGGTGGAACAGGACCAGGTGCTTGCTGGAAACCAGTTTGACCTGAAGCAGAACCATAGGATGGTCCTGGCTGATATGCAACGTTAGAAACAACAGGATACTGCGGTTGCATTGGTAAAGAAGGCTGGATTTGCCCCCCAGGACCATAGGCCGGTCCCGGTTGATACCCCGGCTGAGGCTGAGCAGGTTGACCAGCAGGGCTATAATATGGTCCTTGCGGATTGTACAATGGCCCTTGCTGGCCCGCAAAGTAGCCTTGGATGGGTTGCCCCTGTGGGTCATACAGATAGCCAGGTTGGCCCGCAGGTTGGCCTTGGAAGGGCTGTCCCTGCGGGTTATAAGCCTGGTTGTACGGTAAACCTTGAGCATATAGATAAGCCTCAGGAGCAGGAAGGCGCAAAACCTCCCCGTGCTCGTCATACTGACCTAGGAAAGCATACACGGGAGTGCCATCCTGTGCATAGTGCGAAAAGAAAGATCGGTAAGGATCTTGGGGGAACAGTCCAGCTTCGGCATTCGGCTGTTGTAAAGACAACCGATACTCCTCCGGAGAGATATTCTCCGGTATAGCAGTAGCTAGATAAACATCTTCAGGAGTTGGCCCAGCCCTGGTAGCAAATGCTGAGACAACAGAAGAAGGGGCAGCCACACAAACAGTGGGCCGAACGGGAACAGAAGTGACGGGCGTCGAAGGGGACACCCCGGGTGTAGTGACAGCTGGCCTCGAAGCAGGAGATGATATTCCCATAGAGGCCGCAGCTGAAATGATCTGACCTAGAGATCTGTATCCCTGTGGTAAAGAAGGACTGGCTGACGACATGGTAGCCAGCTCAAAGTCGTCTCCCTCAAACAATCTACGCGGGATGCGCTGATAGTCTTCACCAGGAATTTCCTCACCAGAATCACTCATGGTTGATCCTGCCGTTAAATCACGCAAAAGACGGCGAGGACTAGGAGGAAAAACAGCAGCAACAAACGGTGAACCCGATGTAAGAGAAAGGAAATCAGCTCCTAATATCAATTCAGACACAGGGTCCGAAAAGGGCCAATTGAACTCAACTGGTCCTCCAAAGGGTTGCTCGGCGAGAACCGGTCCCCCGTCGGGAAACTCGGAAACAACAGGCTGCTGTGGTTCAACAGAAGACTGAGAAGCTTCTGAAGAATCGTTCGTGTAAGGACTACTAGTAGACGAAACCGAAGGTTCCGCCACTGTGGCAAAAGACTAGGGAAAAAGAGCAAACACACACACGGGCTGAAAACGAGTTAAGACACACGATCAAACGGTCAACAAGCAATGTCTAAACGGGTGTGTAATCGTGGGCGATTAATTTTACCACATTGGAAAGTAAGAAATTCTACCGTTTCATGTTTTAAGAGTCGAGAAACGATAAAAAGATGACTCTATATCTTTCAGATTTGACACGAGCGTGAAAGGACAAGCGCTTGACGGTCTTTTCAAGTTTAGGGAGTCAGAAAAGACCAAATGACTGCTCAGGAAAAACTAGGCACAAAGGGTGTACCAAATATCCGTGAACTGCAATATACACCTTGGTTTCAATAATGAAGCAGAAATCGACCAAGGACTTTCCGTACGTGCAGGTAGTCTCCCCGAATGCTGTGTTCGGTGTATCACGGGTATAGGGCGGCAGACTCGGCTTCTTGTGGATAAAGGATTGAAAACCTAGAGGGGTCTCCCTTTATATACGCGACGGTACGGGGAGCACAAGTCCGTACTAGCGCTGTCTAAAGCCAATAGGCGAACGACAGCTGCTAGGTTTAACGACGCCGGAACACGTCTCTAGCCTAGACCTTCTAAAAATGTTTCGTTAAGTTCCAATGCTGCCTTAGGTTAATTGAATAAATTTTATAGTTGATCTTCAATTAAGTTTCAATTTTCAGGCCTTATCGTATGTAGTGTCTTAAAAGACTCCTAAATGCAAAGCTATATGCCACAGTCCAACATTTCGTTCGATGAAAACTAGTTAGAGAAGAGTTGAGAGCTTTTACACAAACGAAATGAACGGAAGACAAACAATGAGATCTCTAATGCAACTAATGAAATTGAAAACTTTTCATTCAAAACACTAATCACTAGCAAGATGGAAAAGATTACAATTTGCACTAATCAACAAAAGCAAAAGAGATTTTTTTATTTTTATTTCAATGTTTGATAGCTAATATGCACTAAACAAACTTGAAAACAAATGGAACAACTTGAGAAACGATATTCAAGAGAGCGAAACAAACAAATTTCACTCAACAACACAAGCAATCAGATCCCCAAATTGACCAAAGTCTCTCAAAACAAAGAAAAGACTCAAAAGCTTCCAATGGACCGTGTGATCTAGGTCCAAGGCAAGACCAAACAAATTTCGAATGAAGGAACGAGCAATCACCCAAAAATTGCAACAAAACAATGAACAACTACTTAGAGGATGCGAAGAATCAATCAAATAGTTGACAGGACAATCAAAACACCAAAACTCCCAAGGAGGGCTCGATACACTAAGCCACTAGATGCCCTAGGGCTTAAAACGTGAAATAACAACCAAAGGACAGAGGTGAATTTCCAGTCAAACAGGACTCCAACACACTCAGGTAGTCGGAAAATCAAGAAGAGAAACACTGATCAAATCCAGAGAGCTCAAAAATGAGGAAACTCAAAAACCTTACAAGAGTGGCGCGACTGTAAGGGTGAAACTAGCGCCAGAAAGCAATTGGCGCGGGCTGGACAAAGGCAACGTGCGCCAATTGGCGCGACTGTCGGGTTAAAAACCGCGCCAGTCGAGTTTCTCAGCCAAAATTAAAAACAAGCTACTCCAGAAGTAGACCAATGCAAGCTAAGCAAACCAAGAAGCAAAGACAGTGAAAGAACCCAACCCAGAAGGTTCATCAAGCAAGGAAAAACATAAAACAATCAAGGCGAGACAGCACAAACGAGATAATGAAATCTGGACGGTCCCCAGCGGAGTCGCCAAATTGTTGAGAAGGTAAATCCCCTCTGCGGACAGAGGCGATCCCTACTAGCCCAGCAGGGGTCTAGCAACAATCAAACAATGTTATGACGCAAGCTCCTAGTTACGAATGAAAAGACTAGGAATAGAAGCCTACCTGGATTCCAACGCTATGATCTGAAGAAGAAGCGTCCCCGTTCCTCAGCCTCGGCAGGTCACAATCCCTCCACGATCTCCGTGGATGAACACCTGCACATGGAAGAAACGAACAGATACAAGCATAAAATCCAGCGCACGTAACTAAACATCAGTCAGAAAGGATGTTACTCGCATTAACATGATGGAAAACGGAGTGGAACCATAATCATAATCATCTATTAAATAATAAACGAAGAGAGATTACAACCAAGTTCTGACGTCGCGGTCTCCTTCGGATGGGTCTCCAGTCGTCCACGTCTCGCAAAGCTCGCCAAGGAAAGGGAAAACCTCTCCAGAGTCTCTTGACGATGGTCTCCTTACTTGAGTCGGCCTTAAGGGAAAAATAGGGCTCTTTACAGCACAAAGGCTCTTGGGAATATGGAGATTCAAAGCTTAGGCACTTCAAGACTAGCTTGTCATGGGATCGAGCAGGCTTTTATAGATGGGGAAGGAGGGAGTTGGGATCCCTATTATTATGGGATTGGCCCTATCAACAAGGAAGGTTCCATGGGAGGTGTCAAAACCACTTCCCTTCCATAGAACTCCCGCAGCCAAACCTCCCAACTCAAGATAGGAAATGGTTTCTGAGTTTGTTGGAACTCAACTTCCGCCATCGTTATTTAAAAAACAGTCCCTAAATTGGGTGGCGCGACTACTGCTCTATGACAAAGCGCCAGTTGGCGCGATCTCTTTGCAGGATTTTCCCCATTGGCGCGAGTACTGAACTGCTTGCCCGCGCCAATGCAAAAAGGGATGTTTTTCATGATTTTTGCAAGGAGATGTCTCAAGGGAAAATAAAGCTCATGCTTAGAGGAATGCATTGATGATATTTTCAAGGCATGACAATGTTCACAGGTCACGAAATGGGTCCTCCATTGTGCGGGACGGGGAATGGTAGGGACGGTGACAAATTACTGTGTAACAGATAGTAACATACCCGATGACCGAAGAGCATGACCGTGGCAAACACCAGCGTGACGACGAGGAGCTGCGGTGACGAGGAGAAACAGCGACAGCAACAGCGACAGAGAAAACGCGGGAACAATAAAATCGGTAACCACATAACTTCGCGGGCGATTTATTTATAGAAAATAGTTCGGCCGAACTATTGCCGAAAAAAAAATTCAACCCGCAATTCTCACAAAAGTGTAACCCAGGTTCACGTTTCTGCCCTATACATAGTTATTGCATGTAAAACTAACCTTAGCTTAGTTTCTTTATATATTATTTCTCAAACTAATATTAATGAATCAAATTCATTCTCAATTCCAATTTTTCTTTTTCAATTCTCACAAGTTTGTGCAATTATTCTTCAACTAGATATGTATTTGTGCTCTAATAATTTTACATGGTATCAAAGCTAGAGGGGCTTGGAGAATTTGCATGAACAATTTTTTGCAGGTTTGAAAATCAGATCATTAAAAATTATTGGGCGATTTGATTTGCAGATCAGAATATTAAAGAATTGTCGCAATTGTTGCTACAACCACAAAGTGAAAGAATGGAATTCCCAACTTCCACTATTCTGACTCCATACAATTACTATGAATGGAAGCCAATGATTTTTCTTCATCTTAGGAGCAAAGGCTTATACCAAATAGTCATGTAAATTGAGACAAAACCATTGTCAAAGGATGAGAAGTCAGATTGGCTTAACATATCTAACATGGCTTATGGAAGATTGTGTTTATCTATGTCTCATGATATTCTTTATGAGATCAGAAATATTGAATCACCACATGAAATCTGGACTACAATCAAAGGATTATATGGTGATGAAAATTATCTAGAAGAACACCATTTGGAGGCAAAGAGATCGACTTATTATAGCAGTCATGAAAGTGGTGAAGACTCCAATAATGTAGAGAAATATTCTCAGTACAAGGTTGAATAAGAAGAATATGCTTCTTCTATTGTTAATGAACCTGTTGCAGATGAGAATTTTATCTTGTCCAACAATGAATACATTACACATGAGGAAATATCTTCATCTACTAGTGATGAAGACACTACTTTAAAAAACATAGAAGAGGACTTTGATTCCTCTACTATTGATGATGTTGGTCATCCAGATTTGACGAGGTCTCAATTTAATGATGCCTCACATGCACTCTAAGTGGCAGAACCATGCATGCCCATGCATGCATCTAAGGAGGAATTTATAACACCATGTATGGGCATGCATGCATCCACAAAGGCATCTCTAAAGCCACACATGCACATGCATGCATCCCTAGAGACAACCATTCCCATGCATGCATATAGGGTACATGAATCTAATCGTCAAATGCATGGCGAAGTTGCATAGAATCCATATTTGCATGCAACCATGTATAAGGAAATCCAGTCCTTGATCCAAACATGGGAGTTAATACCGCTACTTCAAAAAATGAAGCTTATTCCTCTAGATCCATGATGGCATCATTGATCTTTAGTAATGGCCTAGTTCCAAGCAGATTGTTGATATCTTCACCAAGACTTTCACTGAGCAAAAGTTTCGATTTTTGTGAGATCGTCTTAGGGTGAAGGAAATGACTGCCTAGCATTTATCTTTTCTCTACTTTTTGCATTATATTTTGAGGGGGGGGGGGGGGGGGGTTTCCCTCTTTCATCTTTTCATGCATTGTATATGGTACCTAAAATGGCCTTGTTCTCGGGACTCATTTATTTTTCATCACACTCACCTAAGTTATGCTTAAGGGGGGCTGTTGGTGTACATGCACATAGTTAGCCTTAATTACCTTTAGTTCAACTCTAGTTATTGCATGCGATGTGCACTTGCCTTTAGCTACTTAACTCAAGTGCTTACATGTGGTGTGCAATTGGATTTAGTTAGTTAACTCTAGTTCTTGCATGTGGTGCATGTGCACATTAAAAAAACATAAAACAAACTTAGGTTCAGTTAGCTATAATTATACATAGTTATTGCATGTACAACTAACCTTAACTTAGTTGCTTTATATATTGATTCTCAAACTAATATTAATGAATCAAATTCATTCTCAATTCCAATTTTTATTTTTCAATCCTCTCAAGTTTGTGAAATTATTCTTCAACTACATCTGTATTTATGCTCTAATAATTTTACATTTTGTTATGTTGCCACAATCATTCAACAGATGGGGGGGAGGGAGGTGGTGAGCATTGTCATAGGTCTGACTCCATTTCGATCCAATGATGCTACTCTTGATGCTTCACAACGCAAGAACTCTCTCTCTTTGTTGGTGGTCGTCGTCTGCAATTCACTCAGTCACTCTCGACCTCTTCAAATTACTTCATCCCCCCTTCCTACCTCTGTGTGGTGGCCGAAATCCGTCGTTCTCGGGAAGTGGTGACCCCTATAAGGAAAAATCTGATGATTAGGCACCTTCTTGCCTCCTTGGATTATTGGTTCGACCTCTGAAACCCGAAGCTAGGTTGAGGATCACACCTAGAATCCTTGCTTGAAAACTCGCTTGAGCTCTCTAAATGCCAAAGAAATAATTCCAATCCCCCTATGTGACAGACTTGTGAGGGATATATGCTGCTTGGCCTATCTCCTACGACTGATGACAGATATATGGCATCCTTTGTAGTTTGAATGAAAATACCCCATATGATATAATGACCAAGGTACTCGGCCTCTCCATCTAGCTAGATATCCAACCTCGAGATAGTGAATATAACCCTTTTTAATAATTGTTTGCAACCTTTGAAAATTTTCCAATAATATATGTTCATAACCTTTTCAAATATCCATGTTTCGCCTCTTTAACTTGACCCCTTCATGCAATTTTTATTCTGCAACCAATGGTTGTCACAAAGAAAAAAAAATACCCCACAGAAAAATAAACTCCAGAGAATTCAATAATAATGAGCTAATTAGGGTGGCTATATAGAACCACTGAAATTGTCGAGATTCTAGCTTGGGTGAAATCACCAAAAACTAGTTTCACTTGAAACTCTGGATCATAATATTTCCTTGAAGTTGATATATAATAAACCCTCATGCTGGAAGGATACAAAACTCTAATAATGTGCTTTAAGATCCCAAACAATGAAATAATCAAGAGATTTGACACATTTAGGTGTTCTCATAAAAATATTTTCAACAAGACACCGATCACAATGGGATCTGGAAATGCAACCTTTATCTATATTATTAACTAAAGAAATGAGTACATGTCCATACAAAAATATCAGAGTCCCTATAGTGGCATGCCTGACTACTCATTAAAAGAGAAAACAAAATATTGAAGCACAATCATGAACCCTAGATGGATCCACCGGACAAAATAACACCGACTAGGTTTTCATCCTTCAGATCAAACTGGAACTGGGCACGCCAAGTTCTCAAGGAAAAAAAAAAGATAGATAAACCCGAATGATTCCAAATTCCTAGCTTCTATCCCCTTTTATAGGTTCGATGGACTCTCTAGAGACCTTATTTTATTATTTTCCCTCGAAAACTGAAGGCAAATACAATGGGTTGATACCATGGGAAAATACTACAATAAATACCATGGACATATTCCGTCCATTTTGACGAGATTAAGAAAGGGAATATTACATATTCCCTTTTGTTTTTAGTATTAATCCCTTGGGTTTATAATCCCTTGGGATTTTAGTATTAATACCTTGGGTTTATTATTCCCTTGGGTTTATTTATATGAGAGTTAATATTACTAGGGCATAATATTATTCATAGTGTTTATAATATTAATCCTAGGGTTTAATTAAAATCTCTTGGGTTTATAATAATGGTCAACCAATGTGCAACATACAATTGTGAAAATGATTGTCTCAATATGAAAATCCATCATGGTCAATCATTGTCAACCGTCGTTAATCATGGTCAACTATGGTCCAATATCACATTGTGACAAATATTTTCTCAATATGAAAATTAACCATGGTCCAACTTCGCATCGTGTCAAAGATTGTCTCAATGTGGAAATCAAACATGGTCAACAATGGTCCAACATTGCATTGTGATAAATATTGTCTCAATATGAAAACCAATCTTGTTCAACCATGTCAATCATGATCCAATGTCGCACTGTGACAAAGATTGTATCAATATGAAAATCAAGCATGGTCAACCGTGGTTAATCATGGTCCAATGTCGCATTGTGACAAAGATTGTCTCAATATGAAAAATAACCCTGGTCAATCATGGTTAATCATGGTCCAACATCGCATTGTGACAAAAATTGTCTCAATATGAAAATCAAGCATTGTTAGTCATGGTCAACCATGGTCCAATGTTGCATTCTGACAAAGGTTCTATCAATATGAAGATCAAACATGGTCAACCATGGTCCGGCGTTGCATTTGTGATAAAGATTGTTTGCATATGAAAATCAAGCATGGTCATCCATATTTGTTTTAGGGTTTATAATATTTATCTTATAGTTTATATGCCTTGGGTTTAATATTCTTCCTTTAGGTTTTTAGTATTAATCCCATGGGTTTATTAGTGCATTGGGTTTATAATATCAATTGCTTGATTTATTAATGTGAGGGTTCATATTCCTAGGGTATAATATTATTGATAGGGTTTATAATATTAATACTATGAGTTAATTACATATATTTATTAATATTAACCTTTAACATTAATATTAATATTAAACTTTTACTTTAATATTAATATCAAACTATAACTTTAATTTTATTAATATTAAAACTTTAATATTAATATTAAACTTAAACTTTAGTATTAATCTTTAATTATTAATGTGTTTAATATGTTTATCAATATTAGTAATATTTTTAGTTTATAATATTAATCTCTTAGATTTATAATATATATATATATATTTTTTGAGGTTTTTAATCTTTTGGGTATATTAATATAAATATTAATATTTAATAGTAAACATTACATTTTATTATTAATATTAAATTTTATTTATTTTTATTAATTTTTATCTAATTAAATTTTATTAATATTAATTTTTAATGTGGTTATGCATGTGATTGATATAGGTCTTTTACTTATATCAAACATATTTATTAATATAATTTTGCTAGTTTATAATATAATGTAGATGATAATATTTACACTATTTAATTTGAAAATTTGATAAACAAAATATTTTTTTGGAACATTCATGTAGCTTTATTAATATCTCTGACTAAATATATAAAAAAATGTATATGAAACAAAGAAATCAGGTTGAAATCAAGATTGTGGTCTGCTGTGTAGGGAATCGCTAAGATAATTAGTTTATGATATAATGTAGATGATAATTTTTGCTTTACTTAATTTGAAAATTAGCAATCCTAATATCTATGACGGATTATATGAAAAGACAAGCACAATGTACTTGAAAACAAGTTAGCAGTCCTCTTGAAATCAAGATTGTGGTTTGCTGTGTAGGGAACGGATTGGATAATTAGAAATCATATAGATTTAAAACTGTATAAGATCGAGAAACTATCAATAATGATCGAATTAGAATCAAATATATCACAAAAATATTATAATGAAATTAGAATATTACGCTTCACTTTTCGTTCATTTGAAACAACTCTCAATTCTTTCCAGAAGCTACTTTCTCGGGATATTGTTTTGGATCTTAATCGCTTTATTCCTTTTACAGAAAGGATGGGGTTGGGGTACAGGGATATGCCCCGACCGCGAGTGGCCAGTACTATAAATCCTTTTCACTTTACAAAATTTTGGATTTCCCAGGAATGGGAAAATGGGCCCAGATTTGAACCGCGGACCTGGTAGTCATTTTGCAGAAGATTTTTACCATCTCAGAGCTTCTAAGTAGACCAAAACGTATATTTCCAATATACGTTTTCTTCCATTTCCAGCGGAAACAAAATTATTTTATAAGACGGAAAACAGCTAAGCGTCTAGAGATGGACTTGATTGATAGCAATTGGGTTATTGCCGGAATGCCGTGCCTCTGACGCTTCAAATAGTTGCAAACGTACAATATGAAAGCGTTTGCTATTCCACATTTTCCCTGTTTATCAACAACTTTGCATGAAATTGTTAGAGAGAGCTTTCTAACGGTCGTTATCTATTGACACTTTTGATGACATTTCCACCTACTCCAGAAGATAGAGCGCTTTCTGAGAACTAGTTGTTCACAACTGTTACTACTTTCACCATTTGAATTCTTATGAAATTAAGTATGTTCTTCTCAATCCAGATGACAATATGGAACATAATCCACAAAGTTGTCACAATTAATCAAGCTTTCTTCAGAATCAAAGTCATCTATATTAGTATTATTTCTTACTGTTAGTTTTGCCCATGCTTCATTGAGAATTCCTTCATCCTATTCAAACTTTTCCTGTCCTCGGTGCAACGCAATGGTGATAATTTAGGTTGCCACACTACTAAGGATGATAAGTGCACAAGAGTAATAAATGGAAGCATGCTTCTAAAAGGCCACAAATTCAAATAGTGCAGCTACTTCTATGGCGGTCTTTAACATTATCTTCCTCATGGAATTAAAAGTAAAAAGTCTAAATTGCACTGGTACAAATAGTGATCTTGAACTTATTATGCAAACATGCTCAATAATATTCCAATGTATAGCATTGGATTAATGAGGTATTGTGTCACCAATATTTGTTGTTATATTATTTGCGTGATTGGCAACAATACTTTTATGGAACTTCTGCAAGGGGATTGGGCTGGTGCACTCAAAACAATTTTTTTGGAAAATTTGCCTTGTAAAATATTGTAATTGCATAGTTTTTCAAAGTTTTTAATCACTAGGTCACAAATATGATAGTAAAAGTTATGTTAGGATTTTTTTCCTTATAAGGTAACCCCCTTTTAAGATGTAATTGTATAACAACTAATGTAATCACTAAAGATATAGAAAAACCACTCTAGTTATCCCAGTTTTGGGGTTACATGGTAAAATCTCTATGCAAATTGTGTGCTAGTGCTATTGAATCATTTTTTGTTTTATATTGCGAATGTATTTGCATGGAGTATTTAAATAGGGTTAGAATTTGCATTTGGTAACAAAGAAGTTTTCGCTTCAAGGGGACAACTTTGTGGCTAAGGGGTTTGGCTTGGGCTTGTGTAAATATTGTAAAAGTGGAATATTTGGAGAAACAATTCTTGTGGCGAAAAGGAAATGTTGAGCAGTTCAAATATAGAGATCGAGAAATTCAATGGATAGAGTTTTAAGATGTGGAAGCTCAAAATGGAAAATTTGTTGGTGGATAAATATTAGCGATTGTTGTGGATCTAGGTATTATACCAACAAGATGTGATTTGTAATTTGTCATGTATATTCCACTCGGAAGTTCGTCACAACATATATGAGATTCTACACTATTATAGTTTTATTAAACTTTAAGATCTGTAGATTTAAATGCAATTAGTGCATGCATGTGAACATAAATTATGCAGAAAAATAGAGAGACAAAATAAGCTCACACACACACATAAGACACAAGATATGCTCTCTTAGAAACCCTTTTGGGAGAAAACCGAGCTGGAAGGTGAGGCCACTTCGCTCTCTTTCTCTATCTGGAAATATGGCTACAAGTACAAAGAAGTATTTTTTGTGGCCTGTGGGATGCTATCGTGCATAAATCCTCTCTATGTTCTCTACCTCCTATCTCTCCTAGCTATCTTTGATCAACTATGGAACAAAATTCTCTCGAAAGAATGAAATTCATCTTCCTCCTAGTGGCTCAGTTATAACACAACTTGATAGCCTACTAGTGGTTAATTTTTACTACATCAACTCTTAACTAGAGTTACAAAATAGGCTCTTCTAGAGTCTTTTACATCAAAAACATGTGGCTAACCCAATTTCCATGAATAATGGGTGCTGGCGTGACATCCTCCCGAACTATAGGTGTGAAAACAAGAAGGTCAACTTCTGAGTGGCATAACATTTGCATACAAAATCCAATTGACGTGATTCTCACGTCGTTGGAAAGGTCTCTGTGTGTAGAATAGAATGAAAAGATGCAACCATAAGAGGAAAAATTTTGCCTATAAAAAAAATCGTTTGATTCCTTAAAATGCTCCCGGAAGGTTTCAGACCCTGTTTTTCCAAATTGGGTCCCGCCAGTAAAAATTGTCCCCTAATATGATTCCTCCACCTTTTCCACTCCAAATGCATCAAGATAGATGAAAAATAACATAATGATCCAATACATATCACACTTCCCCATATTGGGAAGATTTTGGTCCCCAAAATATTTTACTGAATGAAGTGAGGAAATTTTTCCTTCACCTTCTCTCTGGTGTACCACTTAGATTTTCCTAGAAGTTGTCCCTTCAAGCCAATCCACCAAAGGTCATGTTGCCCCTGTCTTGTAGTTCTGGACCTTTTCTGCAAAACTGTATCTTTTATCAATTATGCTTGAGCCTCTGGTGCCAAATACTCCACAAAAGGTAGGACATGTTCCTCCTCCTGATCTAGCATGGAAGGTGATGCAGGAGCATCATCTCCGAAAAAACACATTGTATTTTACCTAAGCTAGGGGGTTTCATGTTTTGAAGAAATATTAAAATTTCATGTAAATATTAATATTATTTTGATTAATTAATTATTTGTGAAAAATTAGTTTCTAGATTATTTAGAATTAATGATGGAGCCTAAGTTGGAATTAGTTTCTAAGTCTTAGGGATAAGAATCTCTCTTTTAGGGATGTTGAGAGATTTAGGGGTTTGTTGAGGAATTGAAGGGATAAAGCATTAAATTAGATTACTTTTAAAATTGTATAAATAGGAGGGGGTTTTGAGAGAAAAGGAGACTTGAATAATGAGAGGAGTGGAGAACAGGGTTTGAACAGCCAAGGCTATAAGCCTCTGGCAAATTGTAAGGGCCAAATGTTGGAAATCTGGCCATGTACAAAGGGTTTTTAAATTGATTTCATTTTTACAATGAAGAATTTATTCTGGAATTGTGTGTGTATTATATTTCTGGTCGAATTGGTAGAATGAGATTAGAGTTCTTAATTTCAGTCATATGATAAGTTTTGTAGACAAGCTCTACACATAAGTTAAGAATCGATATTAACAGTATTTTAATTCTTATTTGAAACAATGAATCTGGACACTTTCATGTTGATTTGTAGTAAGGGCGCACTGTGAAACTGTGTTTATAGAGCTACACGAAATTACATTGGGGAAAAGTTGTTGATTAAAATTGATTGAAAATCAAATGAATATGAAGCATGATCTAGTCAAGGCGCAGAGTTTGTTTGACATCAAACGCAGAGTTCTGTAAATTGTGACTGGACATTCTGTTCATTAGCAAATGAAGCAATGATCGATTGAGTCACGGTGTTGAAGAGTTTGTGTTTCATTTTGAAGTCGATCTGTATTGCAGGTATTTTAAATAGCCAACTGCAACTAAGTTTGGGAATTTGAAGATCGAACTCTGTCTCTTCTGTGAAATCGATTGAATTGATTTATAATTTAATGGTTATCAATTAAGAGGGAAGGCGGAAGTGTTATGAATGCAATAATCCCTGTGTAGACTGTCTGCGTTTTAACCTATGTGTTTCAATATGTGTGCAAGCACTAAATGGAATCGACAATGATTGAATTAAGCTCCAGTGGAATCGTGTGATGTTTAAAAGCCACGGGCGATGGATTCTGCATATGAGAATCTGGAAAGATGCAAAGTTAAATTATATGAAAGTCGACTACAACCTTATACGCATGAACTAGGAGGTGGGCTTTGAAATGAAACCTGGAATTATGAGAATCGGTTGCATAGCGAAAGACTGTGTGCAAGAGCGTGGGAGAAGGAGCATACTGGAGGCGTTGAAGTTCTGCAGAGTTAGAATTCAGAAACAGTGGTGAGTAAACAATTGAGATTGACTTATAGTATTCGTGATGTAATTGGTTGTTCATTTTAAAAGCTGAAGAATCGTGAGTGATGTTGAAATCGTGTAACCAAGTCCAGAATTTTGATTCGAACGTATGGTGGAAACCCAATTGGACCGATTGAAAACTTGAGCGTTAAAGTGCTGCGTTCCAGTAGCATGAATTTAAGCACAGAGTAAACCCTGGATTGTGATGTAAATGCCAGAGTTCGTGCGTGGAGTGGTGATCGAACAGCAAACAGAAACGACAGTTTAATGGCCAGATATGTAATTGCAGGTGTGAAGACTTCATTGAGGTCGATGAGTTTGTTTCAGGGAAGAATTGATGAAGGACACAGTAAAATGGAGAAGGCGTGGAAGTTTGGCAATTAATAACGCTGAAGCCTCTTCAAAATACGTGGTTTTCAACCCTTTAAATAGGTGAAATTTACATTTAAATTTCATTCAATGCGCGAAGTGCGTCCCTGGATAAAGAAGGAAATAGTATTATGGCGTTTGTGTCACAAAAGTTGCCTTTGTTACGTTTATTGATGTGGCAACCCTTTAGTTGAAGGTTGTTTGTTGAAAATTTACTTTAATTAAAATGTCGAATGTTATGCAAAATTGCCATACTTTGCATGATGCGGTGATTCCAGTTTGGTACTTTGAATGGGAATTGGCACATATAAATTTGATACATTGGATCGGTTAAAAACGAGGATCGAAAATTAATTGAACATTCAGGCCAATATTAATTTTAAATGTTGATGTTTATTAATGAGAGGTTGGTTCTATGATTAAAAACAGTGTTGAGAGTTAGGGTTTACAAACATGTGTGAATTCTTTTGATGGAATCCAGTCTTATATGAATGTTGATGGATATGATGAATGATGTTTCTTGAGTTTGATTGTGGAGTGAAGAAGTTTCCATTCATGAGGGAATCTTACAATCTTGTGAAGATTGTTGGGTTATGGTTTTAGAAACATATGCTTCTGCATATGAAAGTGTGTGTGAGATTGCTGGCAAATGGGTATGTTAAAGAGCTTCCGCAGATTGAATTTGTTGAATTTTCCCGTGTCTTGAAGTTAATTGGATAGTGATTGTGATGCATGTTTAAATGCATTAGAGTTTAAAAAGATCCTGGTTATTTGCAGGCTAGCCCTGCATCATTTTGGTATCAGAGCCGGAATGCTCTGTTGAAATGTTTATTTTCTGAATGATGACAAGAAGGTTTTGTTGAATTGAAATGTATTTTTGTTGAATGACTGAAAGGAAGATCAGATTTCTAAATCTGATATGCAAACTACACAAGGGAACAGGATTGCAGGGAGGAAAAGATCATGCAAGATCTTAAGAGGTGAGATGATTTTTCTGATTTGAAATTTGTAAATGCAGTTTATGGTTGCAGAGAAGATGGCAGTGAACCTGGGATTCAGCTAAAGACTGGATAGGGAGGACAATTGCAGTGTCCTGAAGAAGAAGGTGAGTTGAAGAGATAGCCCAGAGAGAGAGCAGAGGAAAGTGCTCAAAAGGTTCCAGAGGCAGTGAACCAAGTACTTACCGAAAGACTGAGTGAGGAGAGCTTGGTGAGGTAAGGGGCAACAAGGGAGATTGCTGTCGAAGAGGCTAGTGCAACTCGTGATGAGTGAGAAACTCATGGAGAAGATGATCATGGAGGATCACAGAAGAGGTTCAGAGTAATGCCACAGAAGTGAGATGATTGATGAAGTCAGAGAAAGAGAGATTGCAATAATAAAGGTACAATTGCAGGTACTGAAAGAATGGTTGCAAGAGCAGGAAAATCAGAATAGATGTTGGATCTTTCCACTGAAGGGAAAGAGAGTGATTTGGCGACAATTGTAGAGGAGGTTGAGGCAAATTTTGATTTCCTTGTTGAAAAAGGAACTTAGAGTTCTTGAGCCAGAGTTGGAATTTGAAGATTCCACATGCAGATTTGTTCAGAGGGGAGTACTTGAGGAAGCAGTCAAGACTGAAAAGTCTTGTGGTTTTAAAACTGATGAGTTGTGTGTGTTTGCAGGTACAGTACAGGGAAATGAGCAAGCTTTAGAGTTTGTTTAGGAAAGAGAAGAGTTGAATCTGAAGGCTGTTCATATTGATGCTGAGATAGCAAGATCTCAGAAGGGAATAAAGACAGAGGAAGCAGAAAATAATAAGTACTCTGAAAAGGAAAGTAGTGATGCTTTTGCTGTTACAGTACAAGAGAAAATTCTTGTGGATGCTGAAGAAGAGAAGCAGTCTGAAGTGAAGATAAGGGAAGTAACAGCTGATACTGTTGAACATTTTATGCAAACTGAAAGTTTATGTATGAATGCAGGTGATAATGATATGCTTCAGCAATGCTACAGAGAAATTGCATTGCTAGAATATTTGTTGAAGAATTCGGAGTATGACAGGGAGATGGCAGACGAAAGAGTTCAGTACAGTAAAAGAGAGCAGAAAGACATCTTGGAAGTCAGAACAGAAACAAGCATAGAAACAAGAAGTCAACGAATGATAGTAGAAACTGAGCAAGCCGTCTTAGCTCAACAGACAGCTAGAAATCAGCAGCCGGGAGATTTATTGGACCAAGAGATTGAAAGTATCAGAAGACTGATGACGAAAGAATCCCGGAAGAGACCAGCAGCAGCAAGACAAAAGAGGAGCAACAAAAGAAAGACTGTAGCAGACTTGGAAGGCAGAGCAAGTGGAGTATTACAACACAAAATATGGAAACCTGGAGGACAACAGCAGATAACAGCAGCAGCAAAGCAATTGACAAGCAAAGAAAGATTACAAAATAAAATTTGGGATCCAGGAGGAAATATCCAGACTTATGACCAGGTGGTCATGAAGTTTCTTACATGGGGAGTCTGATGCAGGAGCATCATCTCCGAAAAAACACATTGTATTTTACCTAAGCTAGGGGGTTTCATGTTTTGAAGAAATATTAAAATTTCATGTAAATATTAATATTATTTTGATTAATTAATTATTTGTGAGAAATTAGTTTCTAGATTATTTAGAATTAATGATGGAGCCTAAGTTGGAATTAGTTTCTAAGTCTTAGGGATAAGAATCTCTCTTTTAGGGATGTTGAGAGATTTAGGGGTTTGTTGAGGAATTGAAGGGATAAAGCATTAAATTAGATTACTTTTAAAATTGTATAAATAGGAGGGGGTTTTGAGAGAAAAAAGAGACTTGAATAGTGTAAGGAGTGGAGAACAGGGTTTGAACAGCCAAGGCTATAAGCCTCTGGCAAATTGTAAGGGCCAAATGTTGGAAATCTGGCCATGTACAAAGGGTTTTTAAATTGATTGCATTTTTACAATGAAGAATTTGTTCTGGAATTGTATGTGGTCGAATTGGTAGAATGAGATTAGAGTTCTTAATTTCAGTCATATGATAAGTTTTGTAGACAAGCTCTACACATAAGTTAAGAATCGATATTAACAGTATTTTAGTTCTTATTTGAAATGATGAATCTGGACGCTTTCATGTTGATTTGTAGTAAGGGCGCACTGTGAAACTGTGTTTATAGAGCTACACGAAATTACATTGGGGAAAAGCTGTTGATTAAAATTGATTTAAAATCAAATGAATATGAAGCATGATCTAGTCAAGGCGCAGAGTTTGTTTGACATCAAACACAGAGTTCTGTAAATTGTGACTGGACATTCTGTTCATTAGCAAATGAAGCAATGATCGATTGAGTCACGGTGTTGAAGAGTTTGTGTTTAATTTTTAAGTCGATCTGTATTGCAGGTATTTTAAATAGCCAACTGCAACTAAGTTTGGGAATTTGAAGATCGAACTTTGTCTCTTTTGTGAAATCGATTGAATTAATTTATAATTTAATGGTTATCAATTAAGAGGGGAGGCGGAAGTGTTAACCTATGTGTTTCAATCTGTGTGCAAGCACTAAATGGAATCGACAATGATTGAATTAAGCTCCAGTGGAATTGTGTGATGTTTAAAAGCCACGGGCGATGGATTCTGCATATGAGAATCTGGAAAGATGCAGAGTTAAATTATATGAAAGTCAACTACAACCTTATACGCATGAACTAGGAGGTGGGCTTTGAAATGAAACCTGGAATTATGAGAATCGGTTGCATAGCGAAAGACTGTGTGCAAGAGCGTGGGAGAAGGAGCATACTGGAGGCGTTGAAGTTCTGCAGAGTTAGAATTCAGAAACAGTGGTGAGTAAACAATTGAGATTGACTTATAGTATTCGTGATGTAATTGGTTGTTCATTTTAAAAGCTGAAGAATCGTGAGTGATGTTGAAATCGTGTAACCAAGTCCAGAATTTTGATTCGAACGTATGGTGGAAACCCAATTGGACCGATTGAAAACTTGAGCGTTAAAGTGCTGCGTTCCAGTAGCATGAATTTAAGCGCAGAGTAAACCCTGGATTGTGATGTAAATGCCAGAGTTCGTGCGTGGAGTGGTGATCGAACAGCAAACAGAAACGACAGTTTAATGGCCAAATATGTAATTGCAGGTGTGAAGACTTCATTGAGGTCGATGAGTTTGTTTCAGGAAAATTGATGAAGGACACAGTAAAATGGATAAGGCGTGGAAGTTTGGAAATTAATAACTGGCACAGCCTCTTCAAAATCGTGAAGGTTTCAACCTTTAAATAGGTGAGGAATTTCTGTTTAAATTTCATTCAATCTGTGAACTGCGTCCCCTGGATAGTAAAGAAGAAATAGTATTATGGCGTTTGTGTCACAAAAGTTGCCTTGGGAACATTTATTGATGGTAGCCAACCCTTTAGTTGAAGGTTGTTCTGTTGACAATTGACTTTAATTAAAATCTGAATGTTATGCAAAATTGCCATAGCCTGCATGATGCGGTGATTCAGTTTGGTACTTTGAATGGGAATTGGCGCACATATAAATTTGATACATTGGATCGGTTAAAACGAAGGATCGAAGACAATTAATTTGTGCAGGCCAAATATTAATTTGAATGGTGATGTTTGTGTGAGAGGTTGGTTTGTATGAGATTAAAACATTGTCAAGTTGATGTTTACAAACATGTGTGAATTCTTTTGATGGAATCCAGTCTTATATGAATGTTGATGGATATGATGAATGATGTTTCTTGAGTTTGATTGTGGAGTGAAGAAGTTTCCATTCATGAGGGAATCTTACAATCTTGTGAAGATTGTTGGGTTATGGTTTTAGAAACATATGCTTCTGCATATGAAAGTGTGTGTGAGATTGCTGGCAAATGGGTATGTTAAAGAGCTTCCGCAGATTGAATTTGTTGAATTTGCCCGTGTCTTGAAGTTAATTGGACAGTGATTGTGATGCATGTTTAAATGCATTAGAGTTTAAAAAGATCCTGGTTTTTTGCAGGCTAGCCCTGCTCATAGAGTTTCAAATTCTCTACATTCACAACTGAGTAAATACACATATATGTTGGTAAAATGATTTGACAAGAATTATCACCCACCTTTTCCACTATTGCAAAAGGAGCATACCTTAGAGCCTTGACTTTATTACCAGGCCCTTGCAACCTCTCCTTGTTCAACTATAACCATACTATGTCTCCCACCTTGAATGAATTCTCTGTTATGTGTTGATCATGCCTGGCATGATTCTTCTCTTGTGACTTTTTCACTGTTTCTTGTACATGTAGATGGATCTACCTGATATTTTATATAATTTTTTCAACCCTCAAAGCATCTCTTGTAAGATCTGCCCACACTCCTCGTTGCTACCCTTATGCAATATCCAAAGGTGAAGGTGTAAAATATCCCAAACAAGTCTCAAATGGGGACTTTCCTATAGAAGTGTGGACTGATCTGTTATAAGAATGTTGTATATATACGAGATTTTCATCCCAAGTATTTGGATGCATCTAGTTGTATCCCCTCAGAAGCTACACCAAAGTCGAGTTGACTACTTTTGTATGACCATATGTATGTGGATGGAATGTTGTAGACCTCTTTAACTCTGTATACATAGTCTCCCACAATGTAGTCTAGAATGGACGAGAAATCTTGTATCCCTGTTTCAAATGTTGCTCCTTGGTATGCCAAAGTGCACCCAAACCTATCCAAAGAAAAAATATGTTGTTTATTTCCCATTAATGGTCTTTTTACAAGGCATCAAAACATACATTTTTCTGAACCTATCAACTAGCACAAACAGGTAGTCATGTCCCTTCCTGGCTGTCGGTAAACCTCCCACAAAGTCCATGGAAATTCTTTCCCAAGGTCGAGTAGGCATAGGTAAGGGATGATATAGACCCGGTTTCCTGTTGCTAAGTTTTCTGGTACAAAAAATCATGTATCCTCTTATGAACCTAACTACCTTCTCTTGCATCTTCGATCAATACACATACCTCTGCAAGTTAGAGATGGTCTTCCCTACACAAAAGTGCCCTACAACCTTTGAGGTGTGAGCTTCTCTAATTCGTTGCAATCACTCACATTTAAGAACACATAGATTATCCAACATGTAGAGTAACCCATCCTGGAGATGTTAGTCAATGGTGATGTCGCCTTCATGCACATGAGTCTCATATGTTTTACTTTTTCTTTCTTGGTTCGGAAAAAGTGTTTGTTGACTGGTCATTAATGGCAAGCTAAATGATTATAAACCCAACTAAAAATTGTAAGTTAATTTTGTTGCATACAGATGACTGCTCATTAATGGCAAGCTAAATGATTATAAACCCAACTAAAAATTGTAAGTTAAATTTGTTGCATATAGATGACTCTGCAACTGTTGATACACCTCCTTGAAGTCCTCATCTTCTAAATATGCCTCTCTATATGCATCATGGGTGAATGGATCCATGTGTATAAGGGTTCCAAAAGTTGTGATTTTTGACGTGGGTGGCCTTGACGACATGTCTTCAAACTTGTTTGCTCTTCCCTTCTTATACGTGATCACCGAATGAAATTTCTATAAAAACCCCATCCACTTGTAGTTCCTAGTCTGTTGTAGCTTACTCTCGGCTTGAAAATACTATAAAGGCTGGTGATCTGTGTGGATTACTATCTCCTTTCCCATCATATAGTGCTTCCACTTCTTCACAGCTTGCACCATGGCATAGATCTCGTTATCGTAGGTAGGGTAGTTAATAACTACCCCATGAAAAAATTCAGAATGGTAACATACATACCTTCCTCCCTGCATCATGACAACTCCCATAACATACTCACTCGCATTTGTCTACACTTCGAAAGGCCGCTACAAGTTTGGTAAAACCAAAACTATTGCTTGAATGATATTCTTCTTTAACTCCTAGAAATCACTCTGTTGACATTTTCCCTACTGAAACTCTTTCCACTTGCCATTATGGCATGGAGTAGTGTTTCTATTGCTAAAAATGTGGCTATGAATTTCCTCAAGTACTGTGTTTCCCCAATGAAAATCATAACCTCAAAAAAATTAGTAAGCATGGTTCATTTCATGATGGCCTCCATCTTGGAAGGATCTATCTTCAGCTCTCCTCCATTGATCACATACCCCAAATACACCAAAGGCTATTGCACAAACTCACACTTCTTGAGATTTGCTAGCAGTTGGTGCTTCTTCAATGTTTCCAGCACCTGCATCAAATTTGAAATATGCTCCTCCCAGGTAGCATTATATACTAGTATATCATCCAAATATACAATAACAAATGAATCGATTAAAGGGTGCAATATATAATTCATTAATCTCATAAATGTAGTTGGTGCATTGCATAGGCCAAATGGAATAACTAACCCCTCATACAAACCTTGTTTGGTTTTGAAGGTGGTCTTTCATGTACCTTCTTATTTGACTCGAACCTGGTGATATCCAAACTTCAATTCCAACTTGGTGAAGTACTTTTCTTGTTGCAACTAATCTAGCAGATCATCTATCCTGGGTAGTGCATGTCCATTCTTCAGTGTAATTTTATTCAACACCTTTGTAATCTATATACATACTCCAAGTATCATCCTTCTTTCAAAAAATGATTACAGGTAACCCACATGGTGATGTACTCGGTCGAATGACACTCTGTTCTAGCAACTGCTACAATTGTTTCTTCATGTCACTTGCTTCTATAACAGATTGCCTATAGAACCCAATATTTGGCAATGGGGAGTCTTTAAATAGTTGAATCTCATGCTCCACTTATCTTTTAAATGGTAACCATTTAGGATCTCGGAACACATCCTTGTATTCCTATAACAACTCCTCCAATTGTTGCTTTTGTTTCTTAGTACACCCTGTTACCACTCAAACCATCAGAGGACCTATATTGGTTCTTGAGAGGGAAACTGCTACGTTAAGGGCAATGATGGAGACTAAGACCACTGTCACCACAACCAAGGCTCCTTACTCTTTACATACTTTGACCGATGGTAGGGGACCCGATGTTTAGTAATCCAATTATATATATATAATATCAATGAATATATGGGAATTGACCCCTTAGACCCTTTCCCTGGGATAGGATAAATAATGGAATTTGTTTTGTTTTTAAGCAAGGGACTTGGTTTTCTAGAGAGAGGGGATGAGGATTGGAGGGTTGGCGAAGAAGAATATTATTTCTAAAGGAGTTTCCCAATCCCTAAAATCCCTTGAGAACTTGGATTTCCTATTTTTCCTTGATAAATATTCTTTGGTGAAAACGGGACCACAAGAAGGCCATGTGGACCGAGTCCAGGTTAGGGGATGTATTTTGTCAACCAAAAATATTCTTAACCCAACCAAGGTGAGGGAACAGATCAAAGAAGAATTTTCAACCAAAAATGTCAAATTGAGCCCGTTAGGTACTAGCCTTGGGAACACTAGGGAAAAAATTGATCATAGAGCTAGGGCTTGGGTTATCCTGAGATTATACTGACATATTTCCTTCAAATTTGGAGGAGACCTATGGAACCCACTAATGCAGTAAACCCTAGGAGATCGAGGTTTTTCTATGATCATTTTCCTGGTAAATTGATGCCCTAGATGACCTAATAAGGCTAGACCTAGAAAAAAGAGGCAAAATGTGAAAAATGGGGTTGAAATGATCACCCTTTGATGGAAGAGTTCCTAATTTCACTTTGGGATATGGAGTTAAGGAGAATGGTGCAGACATTTTTTTTTTTCTTACTCAAGGAGGGTCTAAAAGTCAACTTCATCCAATTTTAGAGGCAAGAGAAGAAAAGTGACTTTAAAGAATTTATACTTCATTAAAAATGGTGAATTTTTATCAAGATAGCACAATCCCTAGGAGATTATCATTCATCCAACATGGGCCATACGTAGAATAAGCTAAATAGACATATAATTCCACATTAAACACATGCAACAATGAGCCCTAATTATAGCGAAGTAATAACGTTAAATTTTCACTTTCATGTTAGAGAGTATATCCAACCAACATCACATTGCAATATAAGAAGCTCCAAGATAGAAAAGAACCCAATCCATACATCAAAATTCATCCATCATCCAAAAATATCCACCAAGCAAAAATGTGAAGTTTTCTAATGAGAGAGAGATCCCAATCCAAGTGATGATACAAATGAATCCATCCAATTCCTATTTATACATAAATTAGGAGTTTCAATTACCTAATGGGCCTACATAATCCCCTAAAAATAAAATAATGTTCAAATTAACTAACTTTTGGTGACAATCCCACCAAACTAGCTCGCAAATGAAATAATAAGCCTTTCATTGGAGGTCAAATAATAATATATGCATGTCGTAGTGCCCTCCAATAGGCTTGATGATGTCCATATGTGCCATAATTTTGAATAAAATCTTCCAAAGTGATGGACAAGGGGATGATCCCTTGTTCTCCAAATAATAAACCAGTGGTGCTCCTAGAGGGTGTGGGGTCACACCAATGACCTCTTAGGTCTCCATATGAGTCGAAGATGCTTGTAGACTATCTGTAAGGGGTTATATGATGGAATGAATGTTTCCATGTAATCGTACAAGTCCTGGGACACCTGAAAAGTGTGTGGTGCACCTGTGGGGCCAGCTGCACATAGTGTACCAAATGCATCTTCCTCGTCCAAAAGGTGGATCTCTAGCTATCTATGAACATCTCAGGGGATCCATGGAGTGTTGTCTACTTTTTTGGAGGCCCTTGGCTCTATACATACACCTTATATGTGCCAATGTAGCCCTCTGGAAGGTTTTAATCCCGTATAGGGAGAAAAACCCGAAATGGACACCATATGCAATCCTACATAAGATCCAATTCATCCCCTAGCCTTCAAGTACAAAAATTCATTAAATTAATCATGTAAAAGAGCTTACAAACCATGGAAAACAAGTGGACACTTAATAAATCCATGCCCTTTTGTAGTGGCCTTTGGCATGTGCTAATGTCTCCAAGCTCCAAAGGGGGTTAATCAGGTACCTTATTAGGTGGTGTGTACCTTTATAAGGGAAAATATGTCCAAGCTAAATCCCTCCAATGGTGGTGGGATGTGATAAAGAGGTGAAATGGAATAGGGAATGAGAGGGGAAATCATGGGCCACATATCAGGGCACAAGGGTAGCAAAAGAAAGTGAAGCCCACACTTGGGTATATAATGTGTAGGAGGTAGAAATCATGGTACATGAGTTTCCCTGACCTTGAATTTTCCACCCTTATTTATAAGCCTTTTTCCTTTTATTATTTTTCTTTGATTGATTATTTGGGGCTCAAAGGACAAGAGCATGATGTGTAATATATAACAGTGATTACCCCTTTTTTGGTAGGGTGGTTCATTGCCCTACAGGGGTTGGGACAATCATGGGTTCTTGAATGATAAAGGAGGCTCATATAGGGTCTATGGAACCAAGGTGATGGGCATGGGTATGGGGTAGGTCTCATGTATTGGATTTTTCCCACGTGATAATTATATTTGTCCCTACCATCTTTTGCATTTTGTGGTACATTTTCTTGTTGAATGTGGTCATTTATGCTTTTACTTTTCATTTTAGCTGCTTCAACCACTAGGGCATCGTTCTAAGCTTGACCTAAGGTGGGGGCAAGGGAATGGAGAGGTTAAACATATGTGGACCTAAAGAGGTTATGTGAACCCATGTGGGAGTGATGATGAATGGGGGTATAATGAATGGAAGGGGAGTAGTATATGTAGATAAGGGAGTGAGACTGTTATCACAAAATCAGACCTGATAGGTTGCCAATCAAGTTAATCTCATGTAACTGTTTCAGACCAATCTTTTGATTGAGGCTTAGCCTCCTCAACCTGAGAGGGCTCTCTCAAGGGTTTATGATTTTTGATAGAAATATAGATGGCTAACTCTATGTGGGGTAAAAAGCAGATAAATGATATAAATTGGTTGTAAATCACATTAGCAAGTGGACATTGGGCTTATGGAGTCATAATAGCTTTAGCAAAACCAAAAAATCTACCTAGCATGGAAGTCAAGGCATATCAGAGTTCAAGTCAAGGAGTTCATATGTGAAACAGTAAAACACACAATCAGTTTGTCTATGAAGGAAGTTAGAGCATCAATGATGAATTCTGAGTAACATAAGAAAACACCACTACAATAGGATATTAAAAATATGCCATTAGAACAAGAACATACAAAAAATATTCATGAATCTTGAGTTGGATAAGTAGAAAACTCTGTATTAAGCTGAAAACAGTCACTTACAATAAACACAATATTTTTGCTAAAAAATGTCCAACCCTTAGCATTTCGACTTCTTCCTCTTTATAGATCATTTACAACATAGGATAACCTTATCCTCATCTAGATACATCGAATTCATACCTTTTGACACCTTTCCTAACCATGTGATATGGTATTTATTACAAAATGACAGCTGCAAACCTAGTGAACAGTCCTATTACAAATAGGATTCAAACTCATTAACTCTACTCATAACAACCTTATCTAAGCTAGATTACATCATTTTCCAATTTTATTCCCATAAGGTCGAATCCAAATGATAAGCTCTAGCACTTTATGACCTTAATGCCGATCTCCTGCAAACTAGGAAACTGTCCCCTGTTTTCTAGGCTTAGGATTCTTTGTGTTTCTTGGGACAGTTTAACCAGCATGAACCCATAACTTCGAAGCCATTTTCTGTCAAGAATTGAAATAACATATGTTCAAAATCATCCATAAGTGCCAGCTATACAAAATCATCATCGAACTACCCGAAATAGCAAAAATAAACCTGCACTACGAAAACAACACAGTTTTGTAGCGCGGACTTTTAACTTATTTGCCTTCAAAATTTGGTTTCCTTCCTTTGGGATTATCTGCATATTCACTTAACACACCCTCCTTAGAATTTTCAAGCCAAAATATACAGGTCTGCCCTTCAAAAATTTATGGAAAAATGTGAAAAACGCTGCTACAGCAGTTTCATAGTGCATTTCACCCTTTTTGCACTATTTGTGCTACAAAACTGTTGAGTGAGTAGTTTTGTTCGGATTTTATTCAAAACTCAAACAAAAATTTTCCAAAACTTCAGAAATTAACTGGTTTCATCAAGAAAAACAACCATATGAACTAAAACACCATTTCATGAGGTTTATTCTTCATTACCCATTTGATTTTTTCCTTTGAATTTTTCATCCTGCACCTTGGTTTTTTAGTTCATCCTGAGACAGTTTCAATTGCAGCTCCAAATCCTCTACTTGGCCTTTTAGTCTTCTATTACTGGCTCTCAAGTGAGTATTCATCACTCTGATAAATTTTTCTTCTTTGATAGCTGGCATTGTCCACGTGAAAAATTGTTTTGCAGCACATGGAATCTTAGACCTAGAAACAGTTTGGCCTTCCCATACTGTCTTCATCCTCTTAAACTATGTTTTTTCAATGTTGTGCTTTCTTGCCCTCTTTCTCATCATTGCAATCTCTTGGTTTGCTAGCTTCAATCTCTGCTCAAGCAATTGACACTCTGTCATGTGTTCCTTTCCCTTCATTATCTTGTTGGCTGCATGCTCCACTATTGGTGATGAGAGATAAACCACCTCTTCAGGGAATTTGGCTATTTCAACAGTTACTTGGACCTCTTTACTTCCTTCTTGGAGTTTATTTGCAAGCCTAGTTAAAGGTTCCCTTGCTTGGAAAATAAAGGTTGCATTTTCACCCTCAAATTCAAGTTTTTAGCTGATTTAACTCTTTTCTATTTGTGTTCATCCACTCCAATGAAATCAGCTTGCACAATGGGTGATTCTTCTATATCAATTGCATGGAGGATGTCATCCATGTTTCCTTTCATCACTGAGCTGTCCTTTGTACCTGAAACAACTATTTTTCCCTTTAATGCTATTGCTTGGCTTCTTGTCTTTTTCTGGATTTCCTGCTTGCTAGCCACTTGTTTTTGTTTTGCTTCTTTGACACTTTCTAACCTCTGTTTTGCAGGTGATGGAGTTTCTGCAACAAGCAGCTGTGTCTTCTCTGCTCTTTTCTCAACTTGTTTTCTAGTTTCAACTTTACAAACCTCTTTTCTCTTGCAACCACGGGATGACTAGACTCTACTACTGGAGGTGAAGGAGTCTTTTTAGTTTTAGGGTGTCTAGCTGGGGTTAGGGTTTCCATTTCAAATTCACCCATAAAAAAAAAGGAAAACCAATCCTTGCTTATTTTCTCAAGCTCATTCAAAACCAATAACTTTATCAAACCATGGTGAAACAAAGAGGTTTCACAACCATCATACTTGGATTGTACTTTATCAAACATTTTGTCAAGGCTCCTATGCAAGTAAAAGGGAAAGTCTAATGATATCCTACCTGTGAAATGCAGCAACAGCTTGAAATGATAAGTGTAAACTTTATGGTACCTGCCTTCACTTGTAAAGTATCTTTGAATGTTGAACAATAGCTTGGCATAGGTATATTTGAAGCAACTCCTAGGTATTTCATTATTCAAGTCCATATATGCATATTCAGGTTTCATGAATTCCTTGCATGGTTCCATGTCAAACTTAAAACCTTTAAACCAAGTCTCCTGCCCCCTTGGTATTTCTGTCACAGAAGAAATGATATCAGGTGTGACTGGCACATTTAACATCTCAATTTTGGTATTTGTTCCACTGAAGTGTAAGGAAAACTCTTTAGACACCTGAGTGTGGCAACCCTGTAGCTTTTCACAAAATCTGAGACAGCCTGCTTGCTAAAAGCCTCCATCACTGTTTGATCCTCAACTATAGCATTTAGATTTTTAGGCTCATATCTTAGACAATGTCCCCCTCTATGGACCTTCTTCTCCTCTGCCATGCTTCCTTTTTAAAAAACCTGTTAGCTTCTTTGGAATCAGTAAAATAGCCTTGCTTGATTATGAATGAACAACCTCGCTTGATAATATAGAACAACCTCGCTTGAGAAAAAGGAACATCCTCGCTTGATTATAGTGAAGATAGCCCTGGTATAGAACAACCACAGGCTTAACTTTACTGCTTCAGAGCTTAAAATGTTGTGTGGAGGCAAATGAAAACTAGAATGACTGAATTAGGCAATATTTTCGAATTTGAAATCTCATCTTACAATTGAATGATGCCCCTATCATGATGATGATGGCTGTGAAATGGGTAATTACTTTGAATCTGACCTCTAACTGACTCACCATACCCTTTTCCTATCATTTCTTAATGGATTTCTAATAGATTCAGGCTTAATTGACATGAGAGTTAAGAAATCGCGCTTTCGTAGCGCACACAATGTATTTTTCTCAATTTGCGCTACAAAAGTAGCAGTGCTTTCGTAGCGCAAAACCTCCTTTTTGAACTAACAGTGCTATGAAACAGAGGATTCTTGGCTAATTATAGAAATTTAGCCCGAAACTTATGGGATAATGTATAACTGAAAAATGTAAATATTTGATCATGGAATGGACCTCTAAGGAATTTATTTGAAATCAAATGATGACCTTTAAACCTATAAAAACTATGACCTACCCTTAACCAAAACTTAAAATGACTTTCATACCTATTTGAAACCATGATAAAAAACAGAGTTGACATGCAATGTTTTGAATTTTTTTTGGGTGATAACAAAGACCATGCAACCAAATTCATGGTTTCCAAAGTAGTACCACCCTAGAATAAAATGGCTAGTAAAGGAGATCCAACATGACTAAAATCCAAGGGTAAAACCTAGAATAGATCAAGGGGACATGAGCACAAAAGTGAGCCCACTCTTTCCACTGAATCCCCCCATGAATCGATGCTTAGAAGTGTCCATGATAAGTAAACCCCATACTCAATTACCAAATGACAAGACATACCTTTAGGTTAGGAAGGCCCACCTTCAAACATATGATCAATACATATGGGTGAGGGACCACATGGTTGGCTTAGATGGCAGAGAAATGGCACAAAAATCTAGTTTCAGGCTACAAGGGGTTGCTAGCTACCGACTGAGATCCATCATGGAGAAAATATTTCTCCTAGGGATATCACCCATGAAATGGTGGGTAACATATGGCTCTAATCAGGATGTTATCTCTCGAAGAGGTGGGAAAATCTACTCGAACGGGAGGTCATGAGAAATCCAACAATATCTTGGTCACCGTAAACCTATTATCTTCACATATCAATGACCAAAATCATGGGGAAACATGTTTTTCTCGATGTCATATGATCACCCATTCTTAATGTTAGGCCATAAAATCAACAAGTAATAAAAATTGCAAATTTTTAATCTAAATGAAGCTAATATATCATGATAAATATCATATGAGATTAGTTCACATGCATAAAATCTGCAATGCATCCTACTCTAACATGCATATGGTACAATTTCAAGTGCTAGGTATAGTCATAGTCCCAATGCAACCAACATGTCAATTTATCAATATAATAACACATGCTTCCATGATTATTTTTGTAATGAATTTGACAATACAAATGGGAATGATAATATGAGAGGTTTCGAGGGTGGGAGGTGGGAGAAAAAGAGACCCATATGCCATAGAAAGGAGAATTGGAAGAAGGAATAGAAATCAGTAGAGAGGATTTAATTTGGTCCTCCAACCAGGAGATGGAAATGTCAACGACCAATTATATGTATTTTTGATGAATGACTATCTTGAGCCTATCATCCTTATGGTAAGGAGAATTAAATGACTCAAACATAGTTAGGATGATACTATTTTAGTCATTGGGAAAAAAAAGAAGTGGACGCATCATTGTATTTTTGGAAAAAACATGGTTCTTGTTTTTTCGTAAGGGAAACTAGCTCTTCATCAAAACTAGGGGAACAAACCTCGTCACAAACATCCATCTCCGGGATAGGAACATAAAAATGGGAGGAATTATCAAACATGAAGCAAAACCTAGTATCGGTAGCATGGCTCAACGAAGCTTCTTCCTCAGTTTCTTTCACATTAGAGTCATCACAATTACCCAAAATTTTGGAAGGCTCTTCTTGGATTGAATCAACTTGTAACATAAAGAAGAGACCCTTCCAACCACTAGGGAGCAATTCATAAGGATCAAAACTGTTGTTTCGAAGGGGTGGAGAATATTATTCTTTTCTGATCTCATTCTTATGGATTTGACAAACTATTGGGTCTTCATTTTTATAGTCATACCCAATTCCCCAATTAACATCCCAAAATTAATTCATAGATTCTTCATTTATTTGACTATCATGATCTTCCTTAGAATCATGCCATTCTTCACTACACATTTGGTGTTGGTTAGGATGTCATTCATTATCTTATTTATACATGGAAGACTTTTCCTTCTTCATCCGTTCTCTAAGAATGACATCCAAGGTATGTAATAAATGATTTTGATGGAATGCTTCAAGAAGAAAGTCATCGGTAGGATTCCTTTTTTATTCACACTTCATGTTACCGAGTATTTCCAATTACTCACAATAGTATGAGAAAATATCTTGGGAGTTGTATGTGGCCATCAACTGCCTGCAATATTTCTCATATTCCATCATCCATTCTTGCAATACTGGAGGGCTCTCGGGATCCAGATCTTTGTTATCAGCCTCAGAGGGCATGCCTCTTAATTCATGAGTTTCCTTTTCGGCGCAATCCTCAAGGTCAAAATGGGTTTGGATTTAGTTTATCTCTTGATTAAGGTCTCTTTGGTTAGCCCATTTTATTATAAATACATCCTTGAGTTGATCAAAAATTTTAATACTTTTTGAGGGAAGTTTGACAAACTAGTCCCTAGCCTTACCCTTAAGTGCCGATGCGAAGATCATCATAAATATTTGTTAAATTTAGATGACCATGGTATTTTCTATGCTTAAATGCAGTTTTACCTCAAACTTACTTTAGGCCAAATTCAGATTTAATAATCACATAAAATTGAATGTAAAATGTTGATAGAACATAAAAATAGATCAACAAAAGACAAGCCAAATAATGGATTAGAATTTGCAATTCTCCTTGTCTAGCAAATGGATAGATAAATTTTTGTTACAACAGTCAACAGGATGCCCTATCCAGCAAAGCCTTAAGTTGGCTTAACCAAATTCTCGAATAATCAAATCAACCTTTCTCCAAGTGTCACACACACCCCTCAAAGATAGCTCCAGAAAGTCAACGCAAGGCAACCCAAAATGGTCAATGCAAAAGTCAAGGTTGCAGTCAAAGCTGTAGTCAACAAAAAGAAATCAAAATCAACGCTTCGTCTCGATTTCTGTGCCCTCCAATGTAATCTCAAGAGATCGAAATTTCTGTGAAAAATTGAAGTCAAAATCTAGGAGTTGACCCAAAGTCAACATTGTCAAGAAACCCTAAAAATATTCTGAAAATTTCAGTAGCTTCTCCAAGGTCATATTCACATGTGTAAGGGAAAGGAAGCCTCTCCGAGGCTGTAAGAACCAATCATATCACAAGTAGAATATGTGTGATGAGATGATGATGAAATGAGAATCATCTCTCTCCAATTTATACCCATCAATGAGGGTGTGTGACACATCTGCTCGACTTGTGAGCCTACATTAAAAATTTGGCCGACCTTGCACATGTGTGGAAAATAAAATAAAAATATATGTTCTTCTCATCCAAAAAAGGATCTTTAGATCAATCTTTCACCTCTTCGAAAGAGGAATCAAACAAAAATATAAGCATCATCATATGAGTAGTGAAACATGGAGTTTGGACCTAGTTTCCCAAAATTAACACTCCCTCTCAACTAGGGAGAATTCCATCTGTCCACCTGTACCATCCTAACATTAGTACCATCGTGTACTATCATCATCATCATCCTGCAATCTCGTGTCATCCTGGTGTAATATGCTTTGCTGGCTCTGAGGGAAAACAAACGAGAGTGAGTCACAAATACATCACACTCTACTGACCCGAAGTCAGCTTAGAGGGTAAAACCTTAATAGACTCAAGAGAGTCATATACTAACCTGAAGTTAGTTTACTGACCTGAAGTCAATTTGGAGGTAATAAACTCATCAGACTTGATCCCAGATCAAGGTGTTGGACACATTGCATCCTATACATAGAGAGTACGATAATCTCCGATGCATCCATCGATCTTGTTATTGGTCTGTATCAAAATTTCCCACCTCATTAGCCAAATGAGAGGTACTTCCCATGAGTCCGAAACTCCATCGGTAGGATGCATGTGGGGCATAGATAAAAGAGAGGGTGAACCAACTCAACATCATAAGGGTGGGGCAAAAGCACAACAAGGTTCAGAAAGCCTAGCCCTATGTGTGCTTATAACTCCAAGAAGCTATCCCCAAGCCCCCTGGAGCTCGTAGAGCTCATTGTCCAACTCAATCAGGAGCCTCACAATAGGGTCTTTCCACAATTCCAAGTTTCTCATGAAAGGTTAAGAATTTGACATTCCCTAGGGGCTTCATGAAAATATTTGTGACCTGCTCATCAGACCTAATGTGATCGATCCTTACGACGCCTCATTGTACCATATCCTAGATAAAGTGGTACCTAATATTAATATGCTTGGTTCGATCGTGGAACACGGGATTCTTAGAAAGACTAATCCCACTCTGGTTATCACAAATGATAATGAAAACATCTAGCACATGTATAAACAACTCATTGAAGAGCTTTATCAACCAAACAACTTCACAATAGGCCATACTCGCTGCAATGCATTTGGTCTCAGTTGTTCTCAAAGCCACCGATTTATGCTTCCTTCTCATCCAAGATATCAAAGCATAACCCAAGGTGAAGCAACATCCAGATGTGCTCTTATGATCCACCACACTTCCAGGCCAATCGCCATTAGTATATCCATGGAGTCTAAAACTCCTGGCAATGTATCTTAGCCCATGGTTTATTGTGCCCCGAAGATATCTCAATAGATTCTTGGCACCAATCCAATGAATGTGATGAGGCTCAACCATATGTTGACTCAAAGAGTTCACTACAAAACATACGTCTGGACGGGAGTTCACTAAGAAAATTAGGGCCCCTACGAGTTGCCGATACTCAGTGGTATTTCCCAGCTCGGGCCCAACAACGCTTCCACACAACTTCTTAAAGTTGAGTTCCATCGGTGTTGGCACACTTAAAGTCCACCATACCAAATCTCTCGAGTAGCTTCACAACATATTTTCCTTGAGAAAGGAAAATCTCACCTAGCCTTTTCTAGACCTCCAAGCCTAGGAAATAGTGCATCAATCATAGGTCTTTCATCTCGAACTCGGAAGTTAGATCCCTCTTACATTGATGAATGAGAGGGTCAACACATGTTCAGAAGAGATCGTCCACATAGAGAACTAGAATGAAAGGCCTTTCTTTATCAACCTTAAAATAAAGGTTTGGATCAACATCAGTTCGAGTGAAGCCCAGCTTCATCAAGTAGCTATTGATCCACTCATACCAAGCCCTAGGGGCTTGCTTCAACCCATAGAGGTCTTTATTCAACCTCAAAAGATATGAGTCTTTATCTTGGACTTCGAACCACAGAGGTTGCTTCACATAAACCTCTTCCTTTATTGAACCATGTAGAAAGGAAGTCCTCACATCCATATGATGGAGACTCCATCCTTACGTTGCATAAAGGGAAATGATAGATCGAATGGTGGTATAGTGGGCGAAAGGTGAAAATATATCATCATAATCCACGCCTTCTTTTTGAGAGAAGCCTCAGGCAACAAATCTTGCCTTGTACTTTTCAGCACTTCCATCGGCTCCATGTTGATGTTGAAGAGCCATTTTGAGGTGAAAACATATTTTTCCTTCACTATCAGGACCACTTCCTAGGTATCATTCTTCATGATAGATTCATATTCTTCATGCATAACATCCTTCGAAACTTGATGCTTTACGACTTCTTCAAATGGTCCAGGCTCATATTGTAAAATTATACTCATGGTTGCTAAGTACCCTTGGTACCTATTCAGCTTCCTACTTTGACAGTATGTCCCCCTTGGGGAAATATGTCTCTTGGCATCTTCGAGAGTGTCCCTGAGCCATGAGGGTCTCCTTTTGTTTAAAGGATGCAGATCGATAAGATCCATTGGTCCTTCAACATCGGGCATAGGTTCATCCTTTGGTTCTTCTTGCATTCTAAATTCTTCTTATTCATCTTTGTCTTCCTTTGAACTAGGAATATTTCTTACTTTCTTCAAGGAAACATCTTCATCGAAGGTGACATCGTGGCATATCTCCACTTCTTTTTGACTAGGCACATAGATTCTATATGCCTTCGAAGTTTCACTGTAGCCCACAAATATTCCCTTCTTCCTAGAAGCATCCATCTTGCTTCTCTTTTCTTTCAGCACATGAAAATAAACAGGACTTCCGAAAACTCTAAGGTGGGATACATCAGGCTTCTTACCAGAGAATACTTCCTCGGGAGTTTTGGAGTCCAAAGCAAAATGCGAGCATCTATTTTGAACACACACGAGAGTGTTTGCAGCTTCTCCCCATAGAAACTTTGGAAGGCCTTGGTCATATAGCATGGAATGGGATGCTTCCACAATGATCCTATTCTTTCTTTAAACAACACCATTTTGCTAAGGAGCATACACATTTGTGGTCTTCTTATTAATGACAGCTTCCCTGCAAAAGTAATTGAATTCATTTGACTAATATTCAGTCCCACCACTACAAGGAAAAGACCCTCTAGCAGATGTTTTTGAGGAACCCCTTATAAAAATACCCCAAACATCCATTTGTAGTGGAGGTTACTAGAGAAGGTTGGCAGGTGGATGTTTTTCCTCCGGTGCACTTATCATCCTAAACCGCACCGGTGTGTTCAACTAGAGAAAGCACCGGTGCGAAAAAAAAATTGGCACACCGGAACATCTTGCGCTCTGTACAAACCCGTCTGGTGCGTCTTATTACTGTAGCACACTGGTGCTTTACAAATATTCTGCACCGGTGCATCCTAAAATCCCATGCCAAAACTGAAACAGCCCAGTGCTGTCTTAAGAAACTACACCGGTGTGCCTATAAAAAACCGCGCAGCGGAACAGGGTTAAATAAATTAAAAAATTACGACTAAAAAACTGCATTTTTCACTTTTCATTTCTCTATATCTCTCAAGCATCGACGCAACTTTTCCTTCTTTGAGGCGGCCTGACATCGGTGCTCCCATTGCACACACTGCTGTTGTGCATTGCCCACCATCTCCATTTTGAATTTTTCAAAACGGTGGGCAAATTTAGTTTTGCAGCTTCTACAGCGAATATGCCTCCTCGATAGCCAAATGTATAGGTATTTTTCTTGTTTTTCCATAATTAATCCTTTTAGCAAATTAGAATTGTAAATTAGCTTAAAATTGACCTTTAAAAAAATAAAAAAATTTCCCGCGCGGTGCGCTTGAGTCGTTTGGCTCGCACCGGTTCACGGTGCTGCCTGTAAATTTATAGGCCATACCACCACCGGTGTTAACGGTATCCGCACCAGTTCCGAGGTGGTACCTAAAGGCGCACCGATATTTTTTAAAATTTAAAAAGAGTGCGGTGCGGTCGGTTACCCAGCCGCACCGTTGACCCTGTCAAATAGCGGGAATGTGATGCGTTGGCGGAAATATCCATCCTGGGGAAGCTAATTTTGTCAGCGCATTGTGTTTTTCCATTTCGAATTAGTCAACAGTGCGCTGACCAAACTAAACGCCCCCTCCCGACATTGGTCCATAGTCAACGATGTGGGTTGTTATACTATGGCACCATTGAATTTGGAACATTTCTGGGAGAGTGGTGCGCTTAAAATTTTCAAGTGCACCACCTCTGGTGCGCTGAAATATTTTTGGGTGCCCTGCCTTCGGTGTGCGGCAATAAAAGATGCACCGTGACCGGTGCATGCCTATTTTTTGTGGCACACCGACTGTTTTTTTTTTTTCCAAAAAAATTATATATGTATATTCCTAAATACATGTCTCATTTAATAAAAAAATTGCATTTAATATGTAAATCATTCAGAGACGTGAAAGGAGAGAAGAGAGGGAACAACAGCAATAGCAGGCAGACCAGTATAACATGGTTCGCCTATGGGAGGCACAAGAGAGGGAGAGAGATGCATACCCTCACCCTATTACAATAGCTACCCAGGGGCTCCTAAGGCAGGTAGGCCTCCTCAAGTTCTATGAGGAGGATACTTACCTAAAGGGCCATGGTTTTGTTTCGCGACATCTTATCCGTAGGTGGGATGCCCATCGATAGGCTTTCTGGGTTGGCCCTAACTAGTGGTACGCGCCCACTAAGAAGGACATCTATTTCATTATAGGGCTATCGAGGAGAGGGGTGGATTTCCCTCATTCTCAGAGGTTCCAGTTGGCTATGCAGCAGGGAGTCAGTTGGTGTACTCCCAGAGATACATTAGCGTGGATATACTATCTAATTCAGATTTTCAGGTCTCTGGAGGTTAGTTACGTATTGCTGCATTTGGTAGTGAGGAGGTGAGGTGTCTCTCACTTCTGATTTCGACCATTTCACGCAACACCAACGATGGGCAATGCATTAGTTATCCGCTTCTATATTATGTTGATTCTTTAGTACAGGAGCCACGACTTGTCAGGTGGTCTGCCATTTTTTTGCGGCATTTCTGTACATTCTTAAATAGATGTTGTGCTCATGCACAAGGGAGGGTCAACTTCCCTTTTTCTTTAGTGCTATTTTTTTAATTTTTTATAGGTTTCCAGAGATGAGGCCTACTTTTGTTCGGTAGCCTCGTAGGCTGATGTTGGATGCACGAATGCACATGTGGGGGCATATGATGCTCAAGAGGGGCGAGACTGAGTTTTCTGCGAGGATATCGCAAGATGCACTGGAGTTACTATCTAGTGTTTACGAGCATCCCTTCGATATGGTTCCCTGTCCATATACTGGTTTGGAATGGCAAGGGTATGCCAGCATCCTATTCATAGATGATGAGCCGCTAGACGATACAAGTAATATTACTGTTTTATTTAAATTTATTCTAACATGTTCTTTAAATTGTTTTTATTAAATTGTTCCATGAAATTGTCTAATTATTGTTGTGTACTTGTATATATTTTGCAGAAATTGGGTATTTTAATAGCGAGGACATGCCAGTGCCACCAAATGATCCAAGTTTGGATCCTGATGACGATCAGGATATGGCATATGCCAAGGATCATGAGGCCGGTGCAGACAAACTTGCTCCTGTTGGTGCATCGGTACCGCCTTTTTCTAGGCGTGATAGGCTTGATAGTAGATTGAGGATGGAATTGGGCGACCAACTCTGTGCATTGTTTGTTGAGGCGAGAGTCAGGCCCGCTACTATGAGAGACATACAGGTTTATGGTAGGCTGGTACATATGTGGAGAGGCATGACACGTGACATGTATAGCCTGATGCGACATGTTGTAGGAGCTATGACCTTAGTTATGCAGTTGAGGAGGGCCCTTGCACATTATAGGCGTGGTCGAGATGTAACACGTGATCGAAAGTCTGCGAGAAGCAGCTCATCATCTGATGATCACGATCAGAGGAGTGATCATAGTTCACATCGCATCGCTCCAGATGAGTAGACTGCAACATCGACCAGTAGTCATCATGGAGAGGAGGCTGGACCATCGACCACGTAGAGTCAATAGCCTGTAGCATCTAACAGTACTCATGATCATGAGTAGGCTAGACCATCTACCATGTTGAGTCATCACGATGAGCGGCCGATAGTTGATTCTGATCAGCATGAGGCACCAGTACCAGATCAACAGGCACGTGATGATCAACATGTATCTAAGCTTGTCAAGGCTGCACCATTGATTGAGCAGGCCTTGACTAGTACTACTATTGATGATGTACCACCAGTTGATATATGACAATTATATTACAGTTGTATATTTTTGACATTATACAGTTATATATATATATATATATATATATATATGGTCCATGTATTTTATGTTCATGTTGCAGTTGTACTTAATTTACATGTTGGTGATCATCATGATGTGTACATTGTTAGGTCATGTTAGATATGTTCATTTAATGTGCAGCTTGAAGACAGATGTGTATGTGATAGCATTTATTTGACATGATATGTATTTTTGATGTTTGTGTTGCGATGATGCTATACAATGCTAATTTTGTTTTGTTAGATGATCATGATCACCATGGTGTTAGCGAATTTGAATGTGTTTTTCAGTCAAATATGATGTTTGTACGATGGTTATCATGATCATGATGTTTATTAATTAATTTAATATTAAATGATCATGATATTGTAAAATTGTAATTTTAATTCTAATTGTATGTGAAATTCTAAAATTGTGATTGTATTTGTAATTGTAAATTTAATTGTAATTGTATGTAAAATATTTGTAAATTTTAATAGTAATTTTAATATTTAATTTATTGTGAAATGATTGTAATTTTAATTTTAATTGTAATTGTATATATATATATATATATATATATAATTGTAATAGTAATTTTAATTGTATGTAAAATTCTAAAATTGTAATTGTAATTGTACGTGAAATTGTAAAATTCTAATTCTAATTCTAATTGTATGTAAAAAATTTGTAAAATTTTAATTGTATTACTGTAAAATGATTGTAATTGTAATTGTAATTGTATGTAAAATTCTAAAATTGTAATTGTAATTTTAATTGTAATTGTATGTGAAATTGTAAAATTGTAATTGTAATTGTAATTCTATGTAAAATATTTGTAAAATTTTCATTGTATTAATGTGAAAATTTTAATTTTATTAATGTGAAATGATTTTATTAAAATTTTTAAATTTGTAAATTTGTAAAATTTTAATAATTGTAAAATAATAAATCTAGAATAATATGAATTTTTTTAACATAATAAAGTTTAGAAAATAATGCAAATAAATTCATGTACTTTAGAATTATCATTATTTTATTGTGATCTTACATACAAAAAAAAGAACTTTATATAGTATGCCATTGTTTTTTAGATCAACATAATTGCAAATTATCAAGTGAAATATTGATTTTAACATTAACACAATGCAAATTACCAATTAATTCAAAATACATATTATAATGTTTTGAAAAAACCATCTTAAAAAGTATAAATATTGATGAAATAACACATGTACCATATCATCAAATTTTCACATCACCTTCATTATACCATATCCCCATGGTATACGATAACTCTACCAATCTTCAGCAAGACAGCTAATTAGGTCATAATGTCATTAAATCCACTAACTTAATAATATGCAACACATCCGGTAAACACTTGGTTGCCATTTGGGAAAATATAGTGCTCCTTAGCCGATCCCACGCCTTTTCTAGAGTGTTGACATGATATCAATTGCATTGTCGTTAATTTTGTATTATCTTGAATCAAAGTTGTCCACCACTTGCACCTAAATAACATATTAAAAATATAAATCAATTTCAACTATCTTCTTTGTCTTTTCGCATCTAATCTGGACGCCTCTTCAGATTAAATGATCATTCGATCATTTTAAGGATCGATTTTATTGACTAAATTAACCACTCCGCCAATCTTGCAGATACCTACACTATTTTCTATTCGAAAATGATGTCCATATGCCCATGTAGATGGGAACAAATGCACCTATTTTTAAAAATTTTAAAAATCATAGTGTCATGTGTCTTATAATAACCCAACAGTTAAAATATGAAATATAGATGTAAATACATTGGAAAGGTGAATTATTAAGTTTCAAATGTACATATAAATTAAATATATTATTACCGAGTTGCTGCACCCAATCCCTATGTTTATCGCATCCTCTTCAACACGCGGGTAACAACCGGTTGCACCGTATATCTCTCTGATATACAAAATTAGTTATAAACACGTGCAATAATATACAAAATTAGTTCTGTTTTCCCTGCATGGGATAAAATTTATTAATATAAAAAATAATAAAATCATGCTTTTGACATTATACATACTCTTAGAATATTCAAACGGTCATGCGATTTCAACCCCGACAAATGGTCATCCACAGTGAAGCAGCGCCATAGTGAAGACCAGTATGAAGATGGCACCTTCACACCCATTATAACTTCCTTTGCCAAAGAAAGATCATTTTTTTTAAAATCCATGGGACATCACCTTCTTTGAAATACCATGAATTAGAGGGACTAGCACCTGCCTTTGATCCTGTACTTTCTAATCGTCTTGGCCAATGTTTCTTTTTAGTTTTTTAAGTAATAAGATCTTTCCTAACAGCTAATGTGTCACTTTATTTTGATGATATGTGCCTCCATAAAGAAGATGAAACATTTTTAAATATATGCATGGGATCTAATAAGTGGGAAATCTTAATATGCTGCCAATATGGGAGGTTATAAAAGATAGATTTCCTTTTCATCCTAATGGGAAATTTCTCAACATAGGTGTCTAATAATTCTGGATCATCGAACATAGGATCCCCATTTGAATCAAACATTTCTATGAAATCCTTCTCCTTCTCTCTCTCATATGCTCTAATCCATTTAGTTGGTGTCTTTATTGGAGTCCTTTGGGTTCTCTCTCGTTTACCATTGAAAGCAGGTGTTGCTCTTATTTAAGGGTGTTCTTCTGGGAGGAGTACCCTGGAGCAATCATACATTGGCTTTCGTAGGTCCTTGGACCATCTAGCTTTCAAAGAAGGTCCAAAACATTTACATCCAAAATACCCTTTTGTTACAAGACCATCGAGATTATTGTATGCAATTTATATGCATGTCACGTTAAAGAATATCATGAATATCAGAAGAATTACAACAAATTAAATAACTAATATGTGAGAGAATCTTGTTACATATATAAACAAATCAATAAACATGTAATTTACCAGAGCAAACTCCTAAGCCTGGATAATCATGTGTCATGTAAGCACATATGCCATACAACATAAAACTCCTCTCTGTTGCGATGGGTCTTGATACATTGTATACATTTATCCCATCCCATAATTCCTTCAATTCATCTACTAGTGGTTGTAAGTAGACATCCATATTCTTTACTTGTCTTCTACCAGGGACTATGAGAGCCAACATAAGATTTTCATTCTTCATGCACAACCATGGGGGGATATTATTATTGATCACTAATATAGGCCAAATAGAATAGTTGTTGTTATGGAGGGAATATGGGTTGACTCCATCCATGGCTATGCTGAGTCGTAGACTTCGTACTTCATCCTTGAATTTTTCAGGCCATGTATCCTCTATACGCTTCATGGCTATTGAATTAGATGGGATTCGCATAACTCCCAACTCACTTCTATGTGAGGCATGCCATCCCTACAACATATCGAATTATTTGCAACAAAAGAGCCTTTGAATCCTTGGGATTATAGGCATATGCCTCAATATCTTAAAAGGAGGACCACATGATTTACCCTCTTTTTTTTATCATACCTGTCATGCCCACATTTCGGACATATCTCTTTCTCTACATATTCTTCTCTACAAATAATACAATCATTTGGACATGCATGATATGATATGTACTCAACACCCAACGTTTTCAACAATTTCTTTGCCTCTTCACAGCTATTGGGCAAGACATTATCACTCAGAAGAACCTTATCTTTGAATAACCTGTAGTTGGTGATCATGGAAAATATTAATAAATGTACATTAATGCCGATATAATTATTAACGTTCATAAAATTGAACATTTGTAATGTTCATTGTGTACTTGTTGCACTGAAATTTGTCACCATGACATTTTAGTCTCCCTTAGAAACATTTTAGTCTCCCTTAGAAGTCTACAATATCAAAGTTCCTAAAGTCAAGCCTTGAAATTAAGAGAAAATCTCATAAAATTCTTAAAAACTCTGGTACCGCACTTTCTCTTAGTTTTACCTACGGTGCTGCACCTTTTGGCTATAAATCTTGCGGAGCCAAACACACTATTTATTCATTAAGGGTGAGGACCTCTGTAAAAGATTAAAAAGGTGCAAGTAAAATCTAGAAGCTTAGTTTGAGTCATTTTTGGAATCTTCTAGAAACATTCCTATGGTGGAAAGTCTGCTCTTTTCAGGTTCATGTATTCCATCCATTAAGGAGCTAACCCCTTGATGTAAGGAACTAATCCCTTTGAAGGAGGAATCTATCCCTTCTTGTATGGAGCTGTAAATTCCTCTCTCTCACTATAAAAAGAGGCATAGGGCAGCCTCAAAGGGTTACAATTGATGAGTTGAAGTTTTAGTATAGTTGGAGGCGAAGTGCTATTGAAACTTAGACCCTTTTAGCTAAGATTTCATGTGGGAAATATTACATACCTGTATGTATCTCGGTTGGAAGAGTGCAAGGCTGGTCAGAGTAAAGGAAATGCTTGTTCCGGACCCCAGGAAGCCCTATATGACATCTTCAGGCCTGTATGCCACGATTATCTTCGAAGGAAACTCTTTCGGGCAACTGAGGGACTACTACTACAAACAAGCGTTGGATCGAAGGTAAGATCGTTAAGCCTTTATAGCATTTAATTATGAATCACAATATATCTAGAGAAAGATAGTTTTATTTGTCCTTTTGTTGCTAGCTGTCTGTAGGACACTTGGGAGGTCTGTCTTATCCGCAAGAATGACTTATCCGTCCAAAAAAATGGCGACTCCACTGGGGATGGTTTTTGAGCTTTGATTTGTTTTATTTCTGACTTGTGAATTTATTTTTCTAATTTTAATTGATTGATACTACCTTGGGTAGTTTATCCTTGTAGAATCCCTGAGAAATGTTTGAGAATTTTTTGTTTTTTCTCTAGTTTTCTTGTGTCCGCTCTTTTCTTTTAGAGACAATGCGGGAAGTTCCACACTTTTCCTGTTTCCACAGTGTGGGACCGCACTGGTTTGCACTGAATCCTGTGGACCCTGTGAAAATTTTCAAAAAATCTTAAAATCCTCTTTTTTGGTTTAGTTTGTTAGATTCTCAGTGAATACCTAGACTTGTGTCATCTGTCAAAAAGACTTGATTAAGAGTTTATTTTAGCATTTTTTGGTTTTGAATGATTTTCTGAAAGATTTACATGTTATAATGATTTTTTCTTTGTCTTATATCCCGCTCAAAGATTAGAAACCCTGGTATACATTTAGATCACTGGTATTTCCTTGCTTTCTTGCTGAGTATGACATCATAGCAGAAATTGTTTTATGAGATTTAGATCCCGTTTTCCCATTCGCAATTCTTTAAAAACTTTTGTTAATAAGTTTGGAATTTCACTTAAAAAACGAAAATTGGATGTTTTTTGAGTTCTTTCTGATTCAAGAAAAGAATTTCTTAGTTAGATTACGAGCTAAGTAAGACATCCTCAAAATATTTGAACTTTTAATTCATATTTAGTCTTAGAATTTTTAGATCTTAATATTAATGTTTTTAGCTTTGAATGCTTTTCTAGAAATTGTAGTGTCTTTTGAAGAAAAACTTGGTTTGTAGTTTCGATATTGAATAAAAGGGATTTCCTTTTTAGCATAGATCATTTTGAGTTCTCGTTGAAATTATATTTCTTTTTGTTTATTCTTGTTTAAAGGAAAGTTTTTTTTTTTTTAAATATTACATTTCTCAACTCTTCCTTTAGCTAGAATTCATTGAAAGAAAATGAATTGTTTCTCATAATAGATGCATTTTTAGTATGTTTTGAGTCAGGTCACTACATATCATCAGTTTCACTTTCGCACCTATTGTCCTAAGAAATAGCTTTTTAAAATCAACGCTTAAATTAAAATTAATCTAGTAACTTTTATATTTCTAGGGCTCTTTTCACCAATAGAGCTTAGGCTAGTGTCTTGGAGTAGGGAGTAATTAACTCTCCAAGACAATTAAAAAAAACAAGTAGTTGATCTTGCGGTAGGAAAAAATCCAATAGTCGCTTGTATGCTCTGGGAAGCTCATCTTAAAGGAGTCAAGCATGAGGTCATATATGAACTAGTGGTATAATCAATTCTATCTCATTGGGTACGATAGAAGATATGCGTGTATTAACAATGGTAAACCTCGGATAGACCATTGTCGAGGAGCCTGGGGTCACTTGTCGGTATACCTTGGATTATGTCAAGGAGCCTTCAAGGGGATTGAGCTTTGTTACTCTGCCCTTGCGTGTATATCGGACCGTAGGTTGTTCCCCCAGGTATATTAGTTCCTGTTGGTAACCATAGTGACCATAATCTTACAGTTTCTTCGTAAGGTGACGGTGGAGGAAAGATCCCACTATACCTGGAGCAGACGTCGACTAGACTCACTTGGACTCTCCGGAGGTTTATCTTCACTCGAGATGGTTTAAGTGGAGAAAATTGCATTGGTCTGTTTCATTAAGCAAGTTGTCGGGGTAACTGTTCCAACCACCCTTTCTGCATTAAATACTACGATGTTGGATTTCATCACCAACTAGAGTTTTTAGTGTGGGAAGTTATTATTTGTGTGTGGTTTGATCTCCTAGATTTTTAGGCGTGTGATTCATTTGTTTGTTTCCTTAGTGACTCTAGGATTTTTCATTGAAATTTTCATTTGATTGTGTGTGATTAATAATTTTTAATCGTGGCCGAATTACCAAGACAATCGTGTAGACTTTAGGAGAAGCCCCCCTGAGTATACACCAAGCCAACTTGAAGGGTTGCAAGCTATAGTATCGCCTAGTGACAGTAGAATTAGATCAATAGATGCAGGAGAGTCATCTATAATTGTTCATCCTGATTATCAATTACAAACAACAGAGCATATTCAAGAGCTAATTTCAGTTTCTGAACTTACTGGTAGTATTTCTTCTTCTAGTGAATTTGCTGAAGAACCTAACATTTCTAAACTTGAAACTGAACCTGTTGTTTTGGAGCCATATTTAGGATTTGTTACTCTGACTTCTAGTGATCCCGGTTCACCTAGGGTATGATATATCATTACTGAAAATCTTCCTTCTGACCTCATTTCCATTGAAGAACTTGTCGGTCCAGACGAAGAAGTAACTCTTCTCGAAACCCAACAGACTTTGAATCTTAGGGAGCGTGAATATATATTCTATAGTCCTTTTAGAAGTGACACTTGGTATCTATCATTGATAGATTTTTTACAAAACCTGGGTCTTAGTTTTTCACCACCCCGAATTCCTTTTCATCATACACCAAGAGGTTATTATCCTTCATCAATTATGTTAGGGGGGTCATCTATGTTTTCCCAATCACCGAAAACATTTGTATACGGTGGTCCTTCTGTTCCTTCGGGGTACCAGTCACTCTTTGGTACTTTCTTAGGAGCAACTCCTCGACCAACTGAACAAGTGTTATCAACTGGTACAAATGGAGCTAAAACTGAAACGTTGAACGCAGAGCAATTTTTTATGATGTCTGGTAATATTCTGAATCCTCAACCTCAAGGTAGTCAGTTACAGCCTGGGGGGAAACCTCAAGATAGTCAGTTAACGCCCTGGGGGGCAACCTCAAGGTAATTTTTTACCAAGACAAACTGTAGGACAATATTATTTACCTGGAGGACAACCTCAAAGACAATACATACCTCAAGCTTATCAACCACGAGGACAGTACATACCCCAAGGTAAACCCCAAACTCAGTATATTCCTCGGGGTCCTTATCAACCCCAAATTCAGTACATGCCTCAAGGTTATCAACCTCAAGGTCAGTACCCAACTCAAGGTTTCCAACCACATCCCAGTCAATCATTTTTACAAGGAGCTGGAAATTTACCACTTAATTATCAACCCTACGTTCAACCAGGTTATGGTCCTTCATATGCACAACCTTCTACGGGTCAATACGCAGGAATGAACATGGTGTGGAATCCATCTCAAATTCAATAGACTATGCAACCTAATGTGCAGTTACTTAATCAACCTGGACAACCTTTAGTTTCTGGTCCAACCCAGCAACCTGTCCAACCTACTGTTCAAATCCCTGCACCTGGTTCTGTTTAGCAGCCTGGGCCTAGTACACCTCAGACTCTGACTCAAACTACTGCAACTTCTATTCAACCTACAACACCTATTTCTGGAGTATCTATAGCTCTGGTTTCTTCTATCCGTGCATCAGTGAAAATTCCTCAAGCCTCTGTACCACAGTCAAGACCTACAATTCAGACTATGGTCCAGAAGCCTACAAGACAAGCTGGTTCTAGTAAGATTGTCTCTAGTCAACCACAGTGTACTTATCAACCGTACCAGGGACATTATCAAATTGGTCAAGCTACACAAAATCCAGCATATCAGTATCAGCCATACCCTGGGTATACTTATCAAATACCTCAACAACCCCAATATGGTCTGGTTAATCCTGGTAACCCAGGAGGTTTCACGATTCCAAATGCACATCCAATTCCAGGGTATCCTGGATATCCTCCTCCTAGCACTGGTTTGATCACTCAAGGTTATCAAGACCCTAGCCATCAGTTACCATCCATAGAAACTTTAGATTTACCGAATCTATCGTACCTTACAAACGATCCCATTTTTTATCTTCCATATTGGTCGTCGATGCCTAACAAGTTGCCCAGTGATATTCTGAAATTTGAAGGTAAGTCAGGAGAGGACCCATCTAATCACGTTATGACTTATCACCTCTGGTGTGCATCCAATTCACTAGTCGATGATTTGATTTGATTACTTTTTTTTCAGAGAACTCTCATTGGTCTAGCTGCCAAATGGTACATTGAGTTACCACGTGGCTCTTTTAATAATTTTAATGCGCTAGCTACTACTTTATTAACCCATTTTCAGTTGCCTGTCAAATGCGACAATGGCACAGAATTGATGACTTCATTAAAACAGTCTACATCTACGTACATATCTGATCACATTCATGAATGGAGACGTAGAAGGCATTTAGTGAAAGTCTTTATTCCTGATCAAATTTTGGCAGAATGGTTTATTAAATCATTATTGCCCAAAATTACTGAAGATGTGACCAAAGGAGGCGTTGTTATAGAAGAGCAAGTCATTTCTCAGGCTCAGTACCTTGACCTTGTGTATACTCAGTCCAGTACTCTGTATGATCAAATCCCCAATTTACCAAGACCTAGTCAGTTAATTGCAACTCCTTCTGGCTCTCATGCCGTTGATGGTGTAATTGGTTCTGTTAGTACTAGTAAAAGTAAGAAGAAGTCTTCCAAGACTACTTCTCCTATTATCACTTTACCTGATTCACCCAAACGAGATTCTTCCCTAGAAACTTCTGCTGATATCCATGTTGTAGAGACATCTACGACCAAATCTAAAACTAGTCGTAAAAAGAAAAGTAAGAATAAAAAGAAAAAATATTCAAAAGACAAAAATGATACAACTGAACCAACTGACGAAAAACGCAAACCTCGATATCCTTGTCTCATCTGTGGCCATAATCATTTTACAAAAGAGTGCCTGCATAGAGCCGAGGTATCAAAATTCGTTAAGGGTTTGCCTATACCTGCTGTCTTGAAGGATTCCTTTCCTACTCAAGATAGTAACATGGTTGGATCTTCCTCCAATCGGGTTGAGGATATCTTGATGGTTGTGACACGATCACAAGATTATGGTAGTAAAAATACTAGTAAAGAAGCATAAACATCTAATTCTGCATCGACTACATCTCCCACAGTTTCTGGTCCATTACAAATCGAAAAAAAAAAATCTTGACTTAGTGATTAAACCGCCTGCAAAAGGTGTACTTTGTAAATCAGCTTTCAATCCACATGCGAGAGCTGCTCAAAATTACAATATTGTTGAAGATTTGGCAATTTCCCCTTCAGCAATGTTGGCTTTGGAAGTATTCCAATCATGCCCAGCCCAAAGAAAATTTCTTTTTTCAACCTTAGGAGCTGTGGATCTCCAGGATTCTAACCTTGTGATCTTCTATTTAGAGAATTTTACACCCCACCTACCCCATCAAATGGCTTTTCATATTCTGGTAATAGTAAAAAACAAATGTATCTTTCATATTGTTGTTGATGAAGGGGCTTCTACATGTATTATGTCATTAAAATGTTGGAAATCAATTGTTTCTCCGACTATTAACCAATCACCAACTATTCTCAAAGCTTTTGATGGAAGAGGTTTTCAGCCATATGGTATTTTACAAGATCTACCAATAGAGGTTGAAGGCAAAATGGTTAATCTTGATGTGGAGGTGGTTGATGCCCCTCTGGATTACAACCTTCTCCTGGGTCGCAGTTGGTCTTAAGCTATGACTGTTGTTGTATCATCGATCTTTTGCCTCATCATGTTTCCTCATAAAGGAAAGATCGTTAAGATAGATCAGCTCTCATATTATTCATCTAACCCAGCATCTACTGATAGCATCCAACATATCGGAAAATCTACTATTCCTTATAAGGATGTCGGAGTAGGTTTGATTAAAGATTCAACTTTACTGGGAAATTTTTCCCTGCCTCCTCCCAACGTACAAACTCCTATTACTAATATCAATATGATTACATCAAGTACTATTTCCTTTGATGATCCTTAGATAGTACCTTCAGAATCAGAATTGGATTCTTTCGATGGCCCAATACCTCTGAGTCCTTTTGAGTTAGCATATCAGCATGTACAGTGATTTTCTAATACTCCCTCAACCGAGTCTGATCCAGTGAATGTGATCAATCAGGAATCTTTTTCAATATCGAGTTTAACTTTGACACCAATTCCAAATCTTGCTCAACAAGTATTCAATATTGATGAACATATGCATGAATTATTGTCGGTAGATGAGTTATCATGGGAAGATCTTCATCATAGTTCTTCGTTTTTACCTGATCTCGATCATTTTGAGAATGATTTTTCCTCCATTTTTACCACTGATTACATCAAATAACCTCATAATCCTCTCTCACATTCCGATTCTGAATTAAATTTAGAAAATATTTCTACTACGATTCCTCTTGACATTTCCGTAAAACCTGGAATTGTTGAAAACATTCACATAGGTGCTTCTTATACTCCTGAATAAATTCAAGCGTATAAAGCCCTATTTCAGGAATTCTGTGACATTTTTGCCTGGTCATATGAAAAAATGCCACGAATTGATCCATCAATTGTTGTTCATGAAATTAAGACATACCCGGATGCTAAACCCATTAGAAAAAAATTACGTCAGATTCATCCGAGAAAAGCTGCCGCTATCAAAGCAGAAGTTGAAAAATTACTTCGTGCAGGTTTTATTTATCTGATCACGTTAATGGACTGGGTATCTAATATTGTTCTGGTCAATAAAAAACAAGGAACAATAAGAGTATGTATCGATTATAGGGATATAAATTGAGCTTATCCAAAAGACAGCTATCCAACCCCTTATATCGATCAAATTATTGACGATTGTGCTGGAAGTGAAATGTTCTCGTGCATGGATGGATTTTCTGGCTACAATCAAATAAACATACTCCCTGCAGATCAACCTAAAACAACTTTCATTTGTCCATGGGGAACTTTTTCTTATCGCAAATTACCTTTTGGCCTTAAGAACGCTGGCGCCACTTTTCAAAGGGCCATGTCTTATGCATTTCACGACATTAATCACATTGTGCAGCCCTACCTCGATGATTTTCCTGCTCATTCTTCACGCAGAGCATATCATATTACTCATTTACGAGCCATCTTTATATGATGTAAGCACTATAAGACTCATTTGAATCCAAGACTACTTCTCCTATTATCACATTACCCGATTCACCCAAAGGAGATTCTTCCCTAGAAAATTCTGTCGATATCCATGTTGTAGAGACATCTACGACCAAATCTAAAACTAGTGGTAAGAAGAAAGGTAAGAATAAAAATAAATAATGTTCAAAATACAAAAATGATCCAACTGAACCGACTGACGAAAAATGCAAACCTCGATATCCTTGTCTCATCTGTGACCATAATCATTTTACAAAAGAGTGCCTGCATAGAGCCGAGGTATCAAAATTCGTTAAGCGTTCACCTATACCTGTTGTCTTGAAGGATACCTTTCCTACTCAAGATAGTAACATGGTTGGATCCTCCTCCAATCCGGTTGAGGATATCTTGATGGTTGCGACGCAATCGCAAGATTATGGCAGTAAAAATACTGGTAAAGAAGCAGAAACATCCAATTCTTTATCGAATACATCTCCCTCAATTTCTGATCCATTACAAATCGAGAAAAAAAAATTTGAATTATTGATTAAACTTCCTACAAAAGGTGTAGTTTGTAAATCAGCTTTCAATCCACATGCGAGAGCTGCTCAGAATTACAATATTGTTTAAGATTTGGAAATTTCCCCTTCAGCAATGTCAGCTTTCGAAGTATTGCAATCAGGCCTAGCCCAAAGAAAATTGCTTTTTTCAGCCTTAGGAGCCGTAGATCTCTAGGATTCGAACCTCATGATCTTCGATTTAGAGAATTTTACACCTCGCCTACCCCATCAAATGGCTTTTCAGATTTCGGTAATAGTAAAAAACAAACATATCTTTCGTACTGTTGTTGAGGAAGGGGCTTCTATGTGTATTATGTCGTTAAAATGTTGGAAATCACTTGGTTCTCCGACTATTAACCAATCACCAACTATTCTCAAAGCTTTTGATTGAAGAGGTTTTCAACTATATGGTATTTTACAAGATCTACCAATAGAGGTTGAAGGCAAAATGGTTAATCTAGATGTGGAGGTGGTTGATGCCCCTCTGGATTACAACCTTCTCCTGGGTTGCAGTTGGTCTTAATCTATGACTGATGTTGTATCATCGATATTTTGCCTCATCATGTTTCCTCATAAAAGAAAGATCATTAAGATAGATCAGCTCTCATATTATTCATCTGACCCAGCCTCTACTAATAGCATCCAACATATCGAAAAATCTACTATCCCTTATAAGTATGTTGGAGTAGGTTTGATTAAATATTCAGCTTTACTGGGAACTTTTTCCCTGCCTCCTCCCAACGTACAAACTCCTTTTGCTAATATCAATATGATTACATCAAGTACTATTTCCTTTGATGATCCTTGGATAGTACCTTAAAATCAGAATTGGATTCTTTCGATGGCCCAATGCCTCTGAGTCCTTTTGAGTTAGCATATCAGCATGTACAGTCATTTTCTGATACTCCCTCAACCAAGTCTGATCCAGTGAATGTGATCAATCAGGAGTAATTTTCAATATCGAGTTTAACTTCGACACCAATTCCGGATCCTTCCCAACAAGTATTCAATACTGATGAACATATCCATGAATTCTTGTCGGTAGATGAGTTACCATGGGAAGATCTTCATCATAGTTCTTTATTTTTACCTGATCTCGATCATTTTGAGAATGATTTTTCCTCCATTTTTACCACTGATTACGTCAAAGAACCTCATAATCCTCTCTCACATTCCGATTCTGAATTAAATTTAGAAAATATTTCTACTACGGTTTCTATTGAAATTTCAGTAAAACCTGGAATTGTTGAAAACATTCACATAGGTGCTTCTTGTACGCTTGAAGAAATTCAAGCGTATAAAGCCCTATTTCAGGAATTCCGTGACATTTTTTCCTGGTCATATGACTAAATGCCATGAATCGATCCATCAATTATTGTTCATGAAATTAAGACATACCCGGATGCTAAATCCATTAGACAAAAATTATGTCAGATTCATCCGAGAAAAGTTGCCGCTATCAAAGCAGAAGTTGAAAAATTACTTCGTGCAGGTTTTATTTATCCGATCTCGTTAACGAACTGAGTATCTTATATTTTTCTGGTCAATAAAAAACAAGGAACAATAAGAGTATGTATTGATTATAGGGATATAAATTGAGCTTTTCCAAAAGACAATTAGCCAACCCCTTATATCGATCAAATTATTGACGATTGTGCTAGAAGTGAAATGTTCTCGTTCATGGATGGATTTTCTGGCTACAATCAAATAAACATACTCCCTGCAGATCAACCTAAAACAGCTTTCATTTTTCCATGGGGAACTTTTTCTTATCGAAAATTACCTTTTGGCCTTAAGAACGCTGGCGCCACTTTTCCAAGGGCCATGGCTTATGCATTTCACAACATTAAGCACATTGTGCAACCCTAACTTGATGATTTTCCTGCTCATTCTTCATGCAAAGAAGATCATATTACTCATTTACGAGCCATCTTTATGTGATGTAGGCACTATAAGATTTGTTTGAATCCAAGACTACTTTTCCTATTATCACATTACCCGATTCCATGTTGTATAGACATCTACGACCAAATCTAAAACTAGTGGTAAGAAGAAAGGTAAGAATAAAAAGAAAAAATGTTGAAAAGACAAAAATAATACAACTGAACCGACTAACGAAAAATTCAAACCTCGATATCCTTGTCTCATCTGTGACCATAATCGTTTTACAAAAGAGTGCACGCATAGAGCCGAGGTATCAAAATTCGTTAAGGGTTCGCCTATACCTTCTATCTTGAAGGATCCCTTTCCTACTCAAGATAGTAACATGGTTGGATCCTCCTCCAATTTGGTTAAGGATATCTTGATGGTTGCAACGCGATCGCAAGATTATGGTAGTAAAAATACTGGTAAAGAAGCAGAAATATCCAATTATGCATCGACTACATCTCCCTCAGTTTCTAATCCATTACAAATCAAGAAACAAAATCCTGACTTAGTGATTAAACCGCCTACAAAAGGTGTACTTTGTAAATCAGCTTTCAATCCACATGCAAGAGCTACTCCGAATTACAATATTGTTGAAGATTTGGCAATTTCCCCTTCAGAAATGTCGGCTTTGGAAGTATTGCAATCATGCCCAGCCCAAAGAAAATTGCTTTTGTCAGCCTTAGGAGCTATAGATCTCCAGGATTCGAACCTCATGATTTTTTATTTAGAGAATTTTACACCCCACCTACCCCATCAAATGGCTTTTCAGATTCCGGTAATAGTAAAAAACAAACGTATCTTTTGTACTATTTTTGATGAAGGTGCTTCTACGTGTATTATGTCGTTAAAATGTTGGAAATCACTTGTTTCTCCGACTATTAACCAATCACCAACTATTCCCAAAGCTTTTGATGGAAGAGGTTTTCAGCCATATGGTATTTTACAAGATCTACCAATAGAGGTTGAAGGAAAAATGGTTAATCTAGATGTGGAGGTGGTTGATGCCCCTCTGGATTTCAACCTTCTCCTGGGTCGCAGTTGGTCTTAAGCTATGACTGCTGTTGTATCATCAATCTTTCGCCTCATCACGTTTCCTCATAAAGGAAAGATCGTTAAGATAGATCAGCTCTCATATTCTTCATCCGACCAAGCCTCTACTGATAGCATCCAACATATCAGAAAATCTACTATCCCTTATAAGGATGTCGGAGTAGGTTTGATTATTCAGCTTTACTGGGAACTTTTTCCTTGCCTCCTCCCAACGTACAAACTCCTATTTCTAATATCAATATGATTACATCAAGTACTATTTCCTTTAATGATCCTTGGATAGTACCTTCAGAATCAAAATTAGATTCTTTTGATGGTCCAATGCCTTTGAGTCCTTTTGAGTTAGCATATCAGCATGTATAGTCATTTTCTGATACTCCCTCAACCGAGTCTGATCCAGTGAATGTGATCAATCAGGAGTTTTTTTCAATATCGAGTTTAAATTTGACACCAATCCTGGATCCTGCTCAACAGGTATTCAATACTGATGAACATATCCATGAATTATTGTCAGTAGATGAGTTACCATGGGAAGATCTTCATCATAGTTTTTCGTTTTTACCTTATCTCGATCATTTTGAGAATGATTTTTTCTCCATTTTTACCATTGATTTGTCAAAGAACCTCAGAATCCTCTCTCACATTCCGATTCTAAATTAAATTTAGAAAATATTTCTACTACGATTCCTCTTGACATTTTAGTAAAACCTGGAATTGTTGAAAACATTCACATAGGTGCTTCTTGTATGCCTGAAGAAATTCAAGTGTATAAAGCCCTATTTCAGGAATTCCTCGACATTTTTGCCTATTCATATGAATAAATGCCACGAACCGGTCCGTTAGTTGTTGTTCATGAAATTAATTCATACCCAGATGCCAAACCCGTTAGACAGAAATTACGTTAGATTCATCCGAGAAAAGATGTCGCTCTCAAAGCAGAAGTTGAAAAATTACTTTGTGCAGGTTTTATTTATCCGATCCCGTTAGCAAACTGCGTATCTAATATTTTTCTGGTCAATAAAAAACAAGTAACAATAAGAGTATGTATTGATTATAGGGATATAAATCGAGCTTGTCCAAAAGACAATTATCCAACCCCTTATATCGATCAAATTATTGACGATTGTACTGGAAGTGAAATGTTCTCGTTCATGGATGGATTTTCTGGCTACAATCAAATAAACATACTCCCTGCAGATCAACCTAAAACAGCTTTCATTTTTCCATGGGGAACTTTTTCTTATCGCAAATTACCTTTTGGCCTTAAGAACGCTGGTGCCACCTTTCAAAGGGCCATGTCTTATGCATTTCACGACATTAAGCACATTGTGCAGTCCTACCTCGATGATTTTCCTACTCATTCTTCACGCAGAGCAGATCATATTACTCATTTACGAGCCATCTTTATATGATGTAGGCACTATAATCCTCACGGGGTCTCTTTCGGTAAACCCACAAATGGATTTTATCTGAAGAGATATTACGAATTTTTTTTTGTGGAGATCTTCTCTATATATTAGTTACTTTCTAGCTGGTGTGATATAGATTAGAAACATGTGCCTAGCTTAAAGTGTGCTCTTACTATTATTCCTGCTTATCTGGATACTTTTGATATCACAGATTTCGACGTCCTTACAAACATATATTGGTTTTGCTGATGGTGCTTGTCATAGTACACAGAATATCTCTTCCGCAGCTTGGGTTATTTACTCACCCACTGACGAGTTAGTATCGATGCATGGGGTAAGCCTCAGTCAAACAACAAACAATATTGTTGAATATAGTGCAGTTATTGAATTATTGTCGGAATCCATTTCATTTGGAATTCGGAGTTTGATTGTTAGGTTAGATTCTAAACGCGTTGTATTACAGTTAAACTGAGTATATGCCATTAGAAACCCAGTATTATTAAGATTTATTTTTAAGGGTTCGTCTCTTGGAACGAGAGTTCGATTATATTGAGTATCAACACATTCTAATAAATTTAAATACATTAGCATATGCAATTGCTTCTAATGTTATAAATAGACATTTGTGATAACAAAGTAATAAATCAACATTCCATAACATGATTGAGCAGGTAATTGGAAATAATAGTATATCATAGTATAGGTGTAGTGTTCAAAAAATAGTACATCGTCTTCGATCATAGGTTCAAAACACCTTATGATCGGAAAAAAGTGATACAAAAAATCAGTCTACAAGTCAATCATCCACTATCTGTGGTGATGATCACGATAATACACTACTGCTCATGCCACCCTAGTCAAAAATGTCCTGAATGGTCCAGGAACACCAATGATGTATCTCTGTAGATGGAGTGGGATGTCATCTATGGTAGTCTCAAGAATATCCATAGTGAGCCACTCCAAATGGTGTTCTAAATGAGTCAGGACATCAGGGAAAAATTGGCGAATATCACTAGTCCCTAATGTGAAAAATATAAAAGGTTTATTGATGTATTTGTAAAATTATTCAGATTTATAATGATATTATATATATTCTCTATATAATGTTGGTGATTTTTAAGGTAAAATAATTTTATATTGTAAAATTTGGGCGAATCACTTTTATAAAAAAATGGAAATTGGCGAATCTTTCTTTTGGAAAAACCATGGAAAATTAGCCCACCTGCGAATATTAGCCCTAAAATTTTCCATGCAGGACATCTGCAGTCTGATCATGTGGGGGTGGTGGTGCTGCTGCTGCATCCCTTTGCCTCTGGTCAAAGGGGCAGAGAATGGCTGGTCGACTCGGACCTGCATCTGCATTTAAAATTTTTGTTATCATTTTTGGACGATTTTAAAAACAAAATTTAAATTAAAAATTAGAATATGTCAAAAGATATTTTTTACCTAACTCGTCCCACTGAGCTCCAGGAGAAAGAGGCATATCCCGGTCGCCGTGAAAATCCATGCCCGCATAAGGAAAATCCTCTATCACAAAAAGTTGGCATTCTAGCCAACGCAAATAAGTCGAGGGAAATCGAACACTCTCCCCACCCTCACTGTGGCGAGCCATCAAAGCAACCCAACGAACCATCCTAGGCTCTCGAGGTCGACCAGCATCAACAGGAATGTGCTACAGGGCTAACATAGTAATCCTCTCAAGAGCAAAGGTGACAACGATGGACCCATATCCGAAGTTGTTTAACTTTCCATTCTTTGCTCTGGTGAGTAGGCCTTTCACATTTTCCAACACTGCCTTGCACCAGTTGAATATGGTGCCTCGATAACAATCTAATGCAATTTGCATATGAGATCTAGTAGCTACCTGCAAAGATGCACTTCTTCACAACTTGACAACAATAAAAGAAATTAATTTTAACTCGGGATGGATGATAGTTTTAATGTTAATCTGTTTGTCTCTAGGATTGGCTTCATCATTACAGAACTCTAATTGTAGGCTGGCAACAGACTGGCCACCTGGCCTAGCCCCAAATAGAGATAGTGGTTCGCCTCTCCTAGACAAACCAGTAAAAAAATATATGTACTCCAGCTCAATCTTGAGCCGATGACCTCCGATCACGAAACACTGGTCCTGAACATCCCATTTGCTCACCAGCCAAGTAAGAATATCTACTTGAGCTCTCATGCCACTGATAGCCCAAAATTTGAAAAGCCTGCATGCTCTTAAAACTTGCAAAGTAGGTTTATGAATCATTGTTGCTTCATCTACCTCCTTAGGTTCCCATTCTCGCCAAATGAGCATTGTAGATATCCTACAATCAGTAAAATGAAGTGTTAGAATCATTTTGAAGCAAAAAATTTGGGTAATTTAGGAAGAAAATGTGTTTTTAAATTCATTACGGCGCCCTCGCACTTTAGGCTCAGATACAGTGCATAGCTCCGCATGGGCTCTGTGTTAAAAGTGCGAGGCCTCGAAATTTTTCTTTGTGGGAAAATGTCGGGATTCGCAGGTACTCGGTGTCCTGCTTGCGAACCCCCGAGGGCGAATTTTTGAACCTATTTTCCTCCCAAAAATGAAATTTTGACCCTAATTTAAAAAATTGAATGGATGAAAAGCAAGAGAAAGAGGTTTTGGATTACCTAAAATAGATGGATTTCAATTCCGACGGTTGGTTTCCCCAGAATCTTCTCTGAAGCGTTTTTTACCAAAAGCTCTAAAAATTTCACTTCAACTCAAACGATAAAAATGAACTTGAAAAACTCATTTTTATAAGTTTTTTCGAATAAATGAATTTTAAATTTGTTTATTTTCCACTTTAAAAAGATGGTTTTTCGAAATATTCTTATTATTGAAACAGGTATGTTTAATTTTTTCGAGTTTTTGTGCAGAATACCAGATTTTTTAGGTGGAATGATCATTTTTGACGAAGAGTAAACTTTTATCACTTTTTCGGACTCTTTAAAATTTACGAAAAAGCGAAACCATGGAGTCCTCTTTTAAGCCCTTTTCAGACTCTCTAAAAATGAAAATATTGTCAAGTACTTGAATATTCGAACTCATTAAAGTAAATGAATGGTCGTCCCTTCAGTATAAGTTTACCCCTTTTCCGGACTGAAATGGACTATTTACGAAAAAGGTATACATTGACTAGTCATGGTCAATAGAGTTTTCTCTTGCATTATTTTATCCTTTTTTGGGCCTGAGAGACTAAATTTACGAAAAAGTACACCCATGGAGTTTTCTTAAGTTTTTTCTTCTAACTCCCTAAAAATGAAAAACACCGAGTTTCTCCTATACTGGACTCGTTAAAATTTAACGGTAAAGGACCTTTCAATTACAAACAGGAACAGATCACTCCTTCTTAGGGTTCGATTTTAAACTAAGTTGGACTCATCTGAAGGATGAGCTTATAAACAAGCAAATTTTATCCTCCTCAAGCTTATCAAAAGGAAAGAGGTACTTGCCAGAAATGGTGGGGGAAAAGAGAGAAAAACATATTCATTTGTTACACTAGTTGATTTGTAAAATCATTACATCACTCTTGAACACGACACTTTTTGTCACACTTCCACCTGGGTTGGGAAATCCTTTGCCTATCAGTTAATCAAACCATATTGAAAGTCTTCAGGCAGTTTTTGGGTATTAGCTTAGGGAAACTGTCACCAAAACATCTGCAGTGTCGTTATGTGTTCAAGAGGTCAGTCAAATAAACCATTCATCTGCAAACATTTGTCTCCATTCCCGTTGACCATCCCTGAGTCAGTCCTTGCAAAAAAATTTCTTCAAAACTTGATCTATGGTTTCGTTTCATGAGCTTGCTTACGACGGATCACTTTCTATTGACGACAGCTCATCATCTAGAAATTTGATCTAGAATCCGTCAGTACCTTGGAATCTGCATGCCTTAATGGTAGGTTTCTCGCCTTCGACGACAGGTTGCATCATTGACCTTCGATCGAACGATTCCATGAAATGTTCGACTTCATATCACTTATTCACATTTCATGGATTGTACTGAGTCCTTTGAGAGTCATTGTCATTATTGGTGGTTTCTCTCACACTTGTTAACAGTTCACATCATTGACTGGTAATCAAGTGGTTTCTACCATGTTCGACTTCAACACATTTAATCGCATGGATAGAATCGTACTAGTTCGGGAAGCAGAAATCAAGACCCTAGATCTAGTTTCTACCATCCACGCTGCAAGGAGTTTTATTATTCATTATGCAGTAGACAATTCATTACAGATGGTTGCACCCATGCTGTGTCTACACTATTGATGTAATATTAAAATCATTTCTATATCAGAACAAGTTTAGTTAGTTTTAATCTGAGTATGGGAATTCCTACCTCAGTGATGATATATATGTGTGTGTGTGTGTGTGTGTGTGTGTATGTGTGTTGTGTTGAATGTTTTTACAGGGTTTTGACTGGGGTGTCCATAGGCTGATCCTTGAAATGATAAAGCACATCACTCTTCGAATACTCTAAGACTTCACATTTTAGGGGGCAATTTTTTACATCGAAATTTGTCACCATGGCATTTTAGTCTCCCTTAGAAGTCTACAATATCAAAGTTCCTAAATTCAAGCCTTGAAATTAAGAGAAAAGCTCATAAAAGTCTTAAAAACTCTAGTGCCACACTTTCTCTTAGTTTTGCCTGCGGTGCCGCACCTTTTGGCTATAAATCCTGTGAACCCAAACGCACTGTTTATTCATTAAGGGTGCGGACCCCTGTAAAAGATTAAAAGGTGCAAGTAAAATCTAGAAGCTCAGTTTGAGTCATTTTTGGAAGCTTCTAGAAACATTCCTACAGTGGAAAGTTCACTCTTTTCAGGTTCATGTATCCCATCTATTAAGGATCTAACCCCTTGATGTAAGGAACTAATCCCTTTGAAGGAGGATTCTATCCCTTCTTGTATGGAGCTGTAACTTCCTCTCTTTCACTATAAAAGGAGGCATAGGGCAGCCTCAAAGGGTTACGATTGATGATTTGAAGTTTTAGTATTCTTGGAGGCGAAGTGTTGTTGAAACTTAGAACCTTTTAGCTGAGATTTCATGTGGGAAAGATTACATACCTGTATGTATCTCGGTTGGAAGAGTGCAAGGTTGGTCAGAGTAAAGGAAACGCCTGTTCCGGACCCTAGGAAGGCCTGGATGACATCAAGGCGAACACGGTTATCTTCGAAGGCAACTCTTTCGGGAAACCGAGGGACTACTACTACAAACAAGCATTGGATCGAAGGTAAGATCGTTAAGCCTTTATAGCATTTAATTATGAATCGCAATATATCTAGAGAAAGATAGTTTTATTTTTCTGTTTGTTGCTAGTTGTCCATAGGACACTTGGGAGGCCTGTCTTGTCTGCAAGAACGACTTATCTGTCCGACAGTACTGATTATATTTCTCAATTTTATATAAGGGAGGACTTTATGGTAACTTACCTCAAAATTTCCGAGAAACATCCATTCAACAAGCCAAACTTTTCTTTCAAGTTGTACAGTAACATCATTGTCCCCAACTCGGTAGACTTTGACTGACCACTAGGTCCAAAGAGAGGGGTGGTGGAAGCAAATTCAACGGTTTCGAAAAAGGTGTCAGTGATATGAGCATCATCCCCTAGCTGATCATCATTTTGGAATGCATATAACAACATTGTCTCCATGGCAGTTGTATCCCTTAAGTAATCATCCATACCGACCTCTATTTTATTGCCTCCATTTTCAGCTTGTGAAGAACTACTATTGCTGTAGTCATTCCTAATTGGTGAATCTGGACGTAGTGGGAATTGAATCGGTGGTTGATTCAACCATTATTAGTATTGTTCCTCTCCGATTTTTTCTCTTAATTCAGTATTCTCTCAATTTTACATTTTCATGGGTTGCAATGGAAGATGGTAGGTAGGTTACTCATCACTAGAAGCCTAACAATTTAAAAAAAAATATTTGAACATGATTAGTACAAAATATATGATATCAATTAGTAAGCATGTTGACAATAATGCATGATTAACTGGTTTGAAGTTTAAATAATTACATTAATCAATATACCAAACAATTATAATTATTACCATCATTGTCCCAAGATTGTGGCTAGAAGATGCAATATTGTTACAATTGGCAGGGTGAAGCAGCTGTCCATTTTCATCTACCAAATACTCCTTGCGATATGCTGCTCCTGATAAGAGCTTCCGACGTTTTGGAGATGTTTGAATATTTTGTGCATCTGAACTCAATTCTGAATCTACATGAACCTGCAAATTTGTATACATTATAAATTTAATTAAGCTGTGCGTGATTGACATGGATAAAAAACATAAATTCAACTAGATAATGAAAATATAAATAAAATATGAAGTAAATATTACATCTCAAGATGGATAGGGAGAACTCCGCTATGGATTTTGAGAAGTATTATGGAATGAGCTGGATTTTGAATAATTCTCCATTCGATATAATTATGATATTTCCCCCCCACATTTGAACAAAATCAACAATAAATTTTGGTGTACACACCTAAAAGTAATTTCGGTGCCTTAAAAATGGACTTCTTTTTATCGGTGCTAATGTACAGATAACCACACTAATGTGTTTTAGTTACTGCGCATTGGTGCCATGTCATTAATGAATGCACCGGTGTGGTGCTATTAAGTGACACCCCGGTGACGAATAACCGCAAATAAAAAAAGCGCAACTCTAATTTTTTTAAGTGAAAAAAAAGCAGTAAATTGAAAAATGGGCGGCAAAATATTTTCGAAAATCTAATTTTATAAAACAATTCTTTAAATACTAAACACTATTCATTATTTCCCTATTTTTGCAAAACTTTTCACCCCGAGATTTGCATGAGACATACCTGGAGCAAGAGAGCGTGAGAGCACTGCGGAGTAGTGAAATACATTTGAACAGGAGTATTCAGATAATCAAAATTCAAAGCCTCTAGTTATTCAAACCCTGGATCATAGAATTTCACATGATCTCTTTATTAGATTTTATTGTTTTTTTACTTTTTTTCTCCAGTTTTTTTTACGCAGTCAGTAAAAAATTACAATTTTTTTTTCATTTTCAAAAACAAAGAAAAAAAATTCCATTTTTACCCTAAATCCTTCATTCTTTTTGTTTCTGCCCTTTCTTCTCCATGAATCTGTGATTTCTGAATTATGGTTTTTCATTTTAGATTTATAGGGTTTGTATTTCTCTATATAGGCCTATGACATCCAACCCACGGGATGATTTGCATAGACGGATCCCAATCCATGTCGACCATTGCGTGAGTTTTTAAACTACGAAATTTTTTTAATCGGTGTGCCCAGTGTAACCTAGCACACCAGTATGCTAGATTATCCCAGCGCACCATGCACATACTATTTGATAAAAAAAATTAAAAACAATTTTTTTTTAATCTATGCCCCATCTATAAAATAGGGCACCAGTGCGCTATTTCATTATGGCACACTGCAAATGTACTGTTTCACAAAAATAATTTTTTATTGTATTAATCGGTGCACCATGTAACATATAACGCACCGCACCTAGTTTCCTAGTTGATAGAGAGCACCATACGGTGGTCCCTTGTTTGTGCGGGGCGTTTAAAAGAATAGGCAAGACTGCCCCTTCCACGACACCATATGCTACAAAAACTAACACTAGACAATTTTTATTATTTTGTATGTGTTAATCAATGTGATGGTTGACATGTAACGCACTAGTGCTCCTTGTTGCAATAGAGCATCGTACAGTGTTTTATACTATTTGGGCGGTGCATTTATAAGACTACTATGCACCGACGTTGGTGCGTACACCGTAAACAGCGCATTGGTTTCTTGATATTTTTTTTTAACCTGAAAATTTGACAATTTATTTATAAAATATATTAATGAACGATATGGTACAAGTTTCATATTGATAAAGAAATGTCTGACAAAAGATCAAGTAACAAAAATATTGATAACAAATCAAGAAAATTAAAAAAGGCAAGTTCTTTGTAAATTATTTACAAAAAATATTAGTTTTGAACTATATGTAAGTTTAAATAATATGTATCATGCAGAGCCACAAAATGATGAAGCTCGATAAGATTATTTATGATCTAGGACCAGAAGAGCGTAAAATCTTGATGGAAAATTTGCAAAAGGATGAATTGGGTGAATGAAAAAATACTATTGATCCAATATGAGTTTCTTTTTTTAATTTTCATTAATAATATACTGAAAATTATTAGATAACATGTTTCAAACAATCTATTAATTCACATCTGTTTAATGTTCCACAGGGACCAAAAACTCAAAAAAGGAATGTTTTTCTAAGAAAAGAAAAAAATAGAGCATGAAAATGAAAATGAATTGCTCCTTAGCTCATCTGGAGTGGTGCTGGAAGTTAACGAAAGGGGGGGAAAATTTTACAAAAGTTTGAGGGATCTAGTGGAACGAATGTATAGACATTCTTTCCACTTACAATACAAAAATCAATCCAATGATTCCAAGAACCAAATTTTATCTAAACTACAGGAAGATTTTCCACAGAATTGGTCAATGAGACATGTCACACTTTTAATAGCAAAAACATACAACAATAAAAAAGAAGGAATGAAAAAGTAATATTCCTTTACATGTTTTTCTAGAATTATTTATAAATATCACTTTTGTTATATTTACTTTTCATATATCAATATAAAAATTAAATAGTTTATTGTCATGTTACATTTTCAGGAATATTATGAAAATCTCAAAAGATGAACGAGTTGATATCAGAAATATGCTAGTAGAAATGTCCAACAAGGTGTATAAGAAGATGGTCAAAGAAATGGACAAAATTTCATCGCAGAGGAGTCATCTCAACAACAATGTGCTTCAAATGTAATATGTAATCATTTATTTTTTAATGATTAGGTACAATAAATAAACAATTTAGCACTAAATATTAATTTTCAAGTATCTTCTTGCAGAAAAGAAAAGAAAATGGAACCCATTCAGCACATAAAACAAGACCATGAGGAAGAAAAGGGTTGATATCTAAGTTTGTGTGTAATTGTTACTTCCTTATGACAACTTAACTAGATTTCATTTTTGTATATTTTAAGTTGTTTTAAAAAAATCATCATTTAATGTTTTCAAACAGGTGCTAACATACAAAGAAGAACCATGAAACGAATTGATTGACATTGAGTTAAATATGGGTTGTGAATATATGTTAACATATCAAAAATTAAATGTGGGATTTTAAGCATCTATCGATCTTGTTTTACTTAGCTCCATCTATAATTAATAGAACAGAAAAATATTTTATATTAAATATATGATTTGTTATGGGGTATAAAACTTGCAGGAAACAAAGTATGGAACTGTTCCAATAGATGAAATCTTGAAAGATGACATACTACATGGTTTTGAAAGAATGTGTATAGTTCATGAGTCAATTGTTGCTATGGTACGTCATTTCTTTTCGATTTACATTGATGTATATTATTTAATATTGCAATTTTAATTATTCTCACCAATGTATATACACTCATTATAGTTTATTTTTATGTTTGTAGATGGAAGGTGTTATAGGTCAATTTGGGCATCATTCCCAATGACTTGTTTAAATAGGACATCATCCCCAAAACCAATGAAATAGGTTGTATCATTTCCTATCATTTCAGTTGCTACATTCCATAAGACAAGAATAAGAACAAATCATCCATGACTTCCATTGCAATGTCTCCAAGATTTGAAGTATATGTTATATCACCTATGAGCTCACCAACGCAGCCTCTCAAGGGACTAAATGCTTTGCATATGTAGTTACCTCCATTCAATGGTGCTCTTCAAAGCACTTACCAAAATTCAAGAGTGCGTTCATCAAATGGGAGTGAAATTCTCATTGTTCTGGAATCTCCACATGGCCAGTGTCTTCTAGAAGAGTCCATATGTGTCAAACTTCGAATCCATGTGTCCATATAACACCTCTAAACTTGGAAACATGTCTTGCCTATTATTAGAAAGTCATTGATTGAGAAATTACCTTTAATTGCCCTATAAATTGAGCACAAATCCTAGTGCTAGGGAAGGAAGAAATTTGGTAAAGAAATGTTGTTGGATTCTCAATTGAGTGTGTGATTAGAGTGATATATTGTTGGTGTCATTTTTATCGCGATGTGGTTGGAATGAAGCTGGAGCTAGTGACATCAAATCGATCGCTGGTTGTAACATCCCCCTTCTATCCATTATTAAAGATTGTTTTTCATTTTCCCATATATGTATCTGTTTATGTTTCTATTTTTCATATCATGGATTATTAACTGATATATATGTTTCATGTTTCATCGATTTAACTGATTAAGATAAATAGCCATCTGTATATTGCAATCTCTTTATTGTTTAGTGTTTGTACTTGCTGGAACTATTATGGCGATCAAAGTTGGATTGGAAGCTACATCAAGAGCGACAAAAGGAGAATAGGAAGCACTTGGATCATAAGTAAGTTCCTCCATATTTTTGTGTGTCTATTTACTCTTAGAGAAAGTTCCTGCAAAGCCTTTGATATGTTGTTCTAAATGCATAGCACCACATTTAGGGAATGTGTTTTATCCGTAATCCATAATTTTGCATAACAAATTGGCAACACCATTGGGGAGTTTTCCTTATCATTTCTGGTGTTTTTTCCTCTGCTTATCCACCGAGTAGCATCTACTGTCAATTATTAGAATTTTGAATCAAAGAATTGCATTAGATGTGTGTTTAACAGCTTGAATTTGGACTCTCTTTTGTGCCCAACGCACTTTCGGTCAAGACACAGTGCTTTGCATAACACTATCTCCCACAAACGGGTGCTTTGCAACGCACTGTCTCCCCTTAGCGATTGAATTGCCCCCTCAGCCAACCAAATTCCCTTTGAATTTTTCATTTCCATCAAATTCAGCGATTTGTTTGCTATGTTTTCAATTTTCTGATACCTCATAGAGACCAGTGAATTTTCCTGATTCTTCCTCCTTTGAAAAGTAAGTTTGTTCAATGTCTCTTTAAGTGTTTTTATTTAACATTAACAAATCAAAGTCAAAGTATTTTATTTCTACATTAGATCCATTTATTTTTGTAAAGGAAATTTTCGTTAAATTCTTCGTTTCATGTAGGAAAAATTGTAGTTCCATTCTTTGTTTTTCCTAAAAGAGAAATTGTCGTTAAATTCATCATTTCTCAAAGAAGAAATTATTTTTTTTTTTTGTTGATTTGATGCATATAGTTTCCTTTTTGCATTCACATTAAGAGGAATGAAAAGAAAAACCTGCATTTTCATATAGTGAATTGGGTGTTTTGCATAGGAACAAATTAGGAAAGATGCATATTAGTTTGTGCTCATTGATTGTTTCCTCTCAAAATTGATTGCTCTTTCCCTTAATAGCTAAGATTTTCATTGAAAAAGCTAAAATTGAAAAGATTGCTTATCATTTTAGTTTGCATTTTAGGAATTTCCATCACATCATCGCGATGAATCTTGAAAGGAAAATTGATAAACAAGATCAACTTAAAATTTACATCAATTTACGAAAAATGCATTGGAACCATAACGATAACATTTAGAAGGTCTAGGCTAGAGACGTGTTTCGGCATTTTAAAACATAACAGCTATCGTTAATTGTCTGTGATACATTCCGAGTGTAATACCTCACTCCACGTACGTAAGTATATTGTAGCTCGTCCATGTACCTTCAAGTATATTGGGCGGTGTTATATACGAAAAGTATAAAGGGGTGCTCTCACTATGCGGTTTCGCATTAGACAGCGCAAATATGGACTTGGGCCTCCACGTACCTTCAGGTATATTTGGGAGGACAAATTTAGGTTTTTATCCATCCATAATGAACTGAGTCATCCACTTTGTTAATTGTGATACATTGAACATGTAATTCGGGGAGATTATCTACCCGTACTTCTTAGTTTGCCAGGAGGTATTCTACAGTTCATAGTTTCTTGGTAAACCTTTTTCCTAGCATTACCATTTTATTTTTTTTATTTGCTTTTTTTCATAAAATAAATCAGTCATCATGGAAGAAGAAAATCCTTTTCCCCGTCGCCCGTGTAGACTTGCATTGAAACCACCTTTACCACCAGAAGTCACATCCAGTAGGCGAAGGCGACATTGCTCTACCCAAACCAGTACCATCAGTACCTCTGGTGAAGCATCATCTTCACATATACCAGAGTCGGCACAAGTTGTTTCTACAAATCCTGGTTTGTCTACTGTTGTCAAGACGGAGTCCTCACAGCTACCCGTGGTCACAATCCATCAATTAATGATACCATACCTCCTGAACCCAACATTGTTCAACTAGAAGTTGATCCATATACTATCATTTTTTTTCCAGAACATCTGCATCTCGAAGTCAAACAACTGGAATTTGTTCTTGTATCGGTCACCCCACAATTTGTTATAGCCATTAAGTCTCCCATATCGCGCAGTCAACCTCCTGAAATATACTTTGGGCCTGGCAGTGAAATCCTTCCACCTGATTTAATTTCAATTGAATAAATACCACAAGATGAAACACCTTTAACTCAAACCCATTTTGGGATGGATCTTTACCTATACGAGTATTTTCCTCAATCACCTCCCTCTTCTTCTTTTTTTATCCTAAGCTTATTGAAAGTCTCGTCGATCAAAGAGGGTATACATTTGGTCAAGTAACCATGCCTGAACCAACATCTTCGGTTGGAACATCTGTTCCAATTATGACAACACCTACCCTCGCTACCCCATCGATGTTGACAACTTCACCAGAGTCATATTTACATGGTGGCCCTAAGTTCCCATTAGGTTATAAATATTTATCTGGAATTTTCTCTCATGCATCTTTGAACCCATGGACTTCACCAATGTCACTGTCTAGTATTTTAACTGGTAAACCTATAGTGAGTACTAAACGGCTTGATCCTTTATGTCCATCATTAGGGAAATATCAAGCTAGTCCATTTGGGTATATTCCATCCAGTACCATCTCAACTGGACTCCCTGCATTTGGAGAACAATATTTTCCATCTTATTATACTCCTCATGTTGGGGGGAAACCTATGGTCACCCACTTTGACAGTGCTCCATCATTTTTTGGTCAACCTAATGTCAAAATGAATGTTAGTCAATGGCATCCCACTCTGCCTATTCAACCACAAATGGTTGTGCACTCGTATCAACCGGTTCAACCTGTTGCGCCCACATCAATTCCACTTGTTAATACATCTTTATCCATGTTACATATTGAAAATGTTGTACAAAAACCATTTCAAGGAGGTTCTTCAACTCAATACCCTCAAGTATTGGGCCCTCAGAGTCCAACTCCTTCGGCTGGTTTACAACAACCACCTGTATCTGAAATCATTTATTCACAAGCTGGACTACCATATTATGGGATGTCGCAGCCACAACCAGGTTATACATATCCTCAACCGAATCCAAGTTATCCTAATTTGGGTTATAACATTGGTGGACAGACCCCTTGGCAGCCATAGGTGCAAATGCCACAACCTTCATTTCAACAAGTATCGTACCTAGGTTTTGGTAAACATAATCCTAAAGCATTTGCTTATCAAAATAACCCCTATCTGGATTACCAGAAACATATTCCTTATGCTGGTGCTCAAAGGCATTGTTCAACCCGACCTCAATCGACATTTGCCCTTTGTTGCAACTTTAGAGTTACTGGATTTAAACCACCTCACCAACGACCCAATCAACTATTCTCCTGGTGGGAAATGATATCTCATAAATTTCCTTCGGATATTCCTAATTTCAATGGAAACCCTGGGGAAGACCCTTCGACTCATCTTATGGCTTACCATTTGTGGTGTTCATCAAACTCCCTGAATGATGACTCTATTCAACTATGTCTTTTTCAGCGTACCCTCACTGGTCCGGCCTCAAAATGGTACATTGAGTTACCTAGAGCTTATTTTGATAATTTCACTGCCCTAGCCACTGTATTTTTTACTCACTTCTAGTTACCTATATGATATGAAACTGCAATGAAACTCTTAACTAATTTTGAACAGACTAATGCTACTCACATTTCTAATCATATTCATGAGTGGCGTCGTCATTGTATAATGGTTAAGACATTTGTTCCTAATCAGCTCCTTGCTGAGTGGTTCATTAAATCCCTGTTACCATCTATAACTAAATATGTGGCTAAGGGTGGAATCGTCACTGAAGAGTAGGTTATTGCACATGCCCAGTATTTAGACTTGATTTATACTAAGTCTGGCACACTCTATGAGAAAATTCCTAATGCGTCGCGATCTAATTTTATTGTTCCTCCTCCATAAAAGGAATCTCATGCCAAAGACGGTATGATCGGTAATGAAATCACACATCACACTACTGCATCTAATCTTGCACCTTCTTTTGAAATACATGTCGCGTCATTTGACAAAGGAAAAAGTGACAAGCAACCTGGAAGTAAGAAAAAATGGAAATCAAAGAAAAAGCAAACCTCTACCCCGCAGGAAAGATCATCTGATCAATCATCTGGAAATCGGAAACCTCCTTATCCATGCATAATATGTAATGAGGAACACTTTGTTCAGGATTGTCCTTGCCGCGCTAAAGTCTAAAAAATGGTTAAGACCTCACATGTGTCATCTGTGTTGACAGATTCGTTTCCGAATCCAGACACAAATTTGGTTGCTACAAATCCGGCTTCTAGTTCCCAAGTGCTTATGCTATCTGTCACAAATCCATCGACAGATGTTTTGGTGTCAACGCGTAATAAATGTTACGGTAGTTAGGGCACTTATCAACCTACTACCTCGACCACGAATCTGTCCATGGAATCGACATTGCCACCTGCTATTCCTGAATTAACAATCAAGACACCGAGGGAGTAGTTCATAAATCGACATTTAATCCTCACGCCGGAGCTACTCAAAATTATAATATAGTTGAATATTTGGCTCAATCCCCTTCAGCTATGTTAGCACTTGAGGTGCTACAAAATTTCCCCTGCCATAAACAGGCTTTGTTGTCGGTAATTGGTGGAATTCATCTGACTTATTCTAATCTCATAGTCTTTAATCATACGAGCTATGTGCCACGATTACCAATAGAATTGGAAATCTCCATCCAAGTAAATGTTCTCAATCACCTTGTTCATTGTACTGTTATTGATGAGGGAGCATCTACGTGCATTATGTATCTAAACTATTGGAAGTCACTTGGCTCACCACGCTTGTCTCAATCATCAATGAAATTGAAGGATTTCGATGGACGTACATATAAGCCTTGTGGTATTATCAATAACATGCATGTTGAACTAGGGGGAAAACAGTGAATGTTGAAGTTGAGGTTGTTGACGGACCCCTTGACTATAATATTATACTTGGAAGGCCATGGGTATATACTATTATTGCGATCGTTTCTACATATTTTATAATGATCGCCTTTCCACATAAAGGTGTTATCACAGTCATCAATCAACTATTATTCTTTGCCTCCATTTCCCAAGTAACTGGAAGTGTTCTTTTAGTTCTTCACCCCAACTTTCACTTCAGAACATTGGTGTAGGACTCTGAAAGGATTCCACTCTCATGGGAACCTTTGGATTACCCCCGCCTGCGACGTCGGCAAAAATTGCAAGCATAGAGACCTGCTACATGATCGCTTCCACTCCATCTGGCTTAAGGAAGAGTATGGGTTTCTGCCACCCAACCCTATTGAGCTAGCATATCAATCAATATATTTGGTTTGGGTGGAGAATCCAAAATCATCATCGCAAATTGTTTGGGTTGATCGTTCACTAGATTTTGGTACTCCATCTAATCCTTTTTCCTCAACTTTCTTGACAGATGAGAATATTTTGGAAACCATGATGTCAAATGAAGAACCATGGGAAGTTTATCATCATTGTTACCATCATCCTGATTATGAAGAAAATAATCTTAGTGAACTATATCACCCATCGATCAAAAATTTCTTTTCGAATTATTTTCTTATTAATGCAATTGATTCCGAGCGAAATTTGTCAAGTATTGAAGGGACCATTTCTATCGATATTTCAACCAAACCCAACATTGTAGAAATCATTCATGTTGGCGTGTCTTGTTCTCCATCGAAACTCGAAAAATATCGCTCTCTATTTCATGAATTTTGTGATGTATTTGCTTGGTCTTACGAGTCAATGCCAGACATAGATACTAGTATCATTGAACACATGATTAATATGTGCCCTAATGTCAAGTCGGTACATCAACGCCTTCGTCTTGTCCATCATAAGAAGGCCACTGCCATTAAAGCAGAAGTTAAAAACTTTTGCGTGCTAGTTTTATTTACCCTGTTCCGCTAACTAAGTGGGTTTCCAACATCATTCCTGTTACGAAAAAGCAAGGAACCATCAGAGTGTGCATTGATTATCTGGATGTCAATCTTTCTTTTCCAAAAGACAACTATCCAACTCCCTTTATCGACTAGATTATTGACAATTGTGCTAAATGTGAAATCTTTTCGATCATGAATAGATTTTCTGGCTACAATAAAATCAATATTTGCTTAGAGGACCAATATAAAACAACATTCATCTGTCCCTGGGGCACATTCGCTTATAAGAAACTCCCGTTTGGTTTAAAGAATGTTGGGGCAAATTTTCAGAGCAATGGATAATGCTTTCAAGGACATCAAGCACATTCTTCAACCCTATCTAGAAGATTGACCTGCGTATTCACGAAATTGTATTGATCACCCGATGCATTTGAGAGCTATATTTTTACGCTGCCGACACTAAAAAATACGCCTCAATCCACATAAATGTGTGTTTTTTATTGGTTCTGGTCATTTTATAGGATTCGTCATCTCAAAAGAATGAATTTGAATAGACCCATTGAAGGTCCACGCCATTCTTGATTTTTCTACGCCATCAAAATTTGATTCAGTTACAGAAAATTCAAGGAAAGGTTAACTTCCTAAGGATGTTCATACCCAACTATGCCAAAATGGCTAAAGGATTTACTCGACTCTTGAAAAATGGGATTCCCTTCCATTGGGACCAAGTTGCACAAGCTTCTTTTTATTTTTTCAAGGATACTCTTGTCCGAGCGTCATTAATGTATCCCCCCAATTATTAGAGTAATTATTTCTTATATATCACCATAGCTGATATGACCGTTGTTATGGTGTTGGTCCAAGTAGAAAATGGGGTAGAACATCCAATCTATTATTTGAGTCATAATCTCAATGATACAGAAATGAAGTATTCATACGTAGAAAAGCTTGCCTTGGCAGTTGTTCAAGTTGTCCAAAGATTTCACCACTATATCTTGTTTTGGAAGACCATTGTCATTTCAGATTAAAACCCCATGACTTATATCTTATCACGTCAATTACTGGGGGGAAATTATTCAAAATGGATTGTCATTTTGCAGGAATTTGATTTGGAATTCATCAAATCCAAGTCAAAGAAGTCTTTAGCTTTGGCTAAGCTTCTTTGTAAACTTCCCTCTGATAGTACTGCTACTACGTCGGAACCATATATTCCTGACGAGTCTTTATTTTTTATCAGATCATCTGATCCTTGGTATGGGGATTTTATCATTTATCTCCAGACCCGAACTTTTTGGCCTGATACCTCTCACTCTGACCAGTGACAAATTCGATACCAAGCCAAAAATTATTTGATCGTCGGTGATACACTTTATCATCATGGTGTTGATATAATTTTAAGAAGGTGCCTCACTCATGAGCAGGACGAAAAGGTTTTAAATGATTGTCATGCTAGGGCTTGTGGTGGACACTTTTCTAGATATGCTACCGCACAGAAGATACTCCGCACTGGTTACTTTTGGCCTACCATATTTCGCGATTGCATCCTCGCAGTCAGAATTTGTCATGCGTGCCATATATTTGATCATAAAATCCGCAAACCGCCAGTGCCAATGCATCTTGTTGTCTTTGTAGGACCATTTTCGAAATGGGGCATTAAATTCATGATCTGTAACCCTCGTTCGTCCAAGGGGCATGGTTATACTATTGTCGCAGTAGACTACTTTACCAAGTGAGCCGAAGCAATGCCTACATTCAACAACACAGGACAAACAACTGCATTGTTTTTCTTTAATCATGTCATTGCACAATTTGGGGTCCCATAGGCTATAGCCACATATCATGGTAAGAATTTTCATAATCACATGATCACTGAATTGACTGCCAAGTTAGGACTGTCACATGATAATTCTAATCCTTATTATCCACAATCAAATGGACAAGTTGAAGCTATTAATAAGATTCTTAAAAGAATGCTTCAACGTATTATAGGAGTTCATAAATGAAACTGGAATTTGATCCTGTACTCGTCCTTGTGGGCGTACCAAACCTCAGTGAGAAACACAACCCGATTTACCCCATTTTCATTGGTGTATGGTCTGGAAGCTATCTTGTCAATCCAATGTGAAATATCGTCATTAAAACTCGCAATCGACTTGTTACCTGACACCTCAGATGAAGAAGCGCGTCTTTTTAACCTCATCCGTCTTGATGAAACACATCATGAAGCCCAATTGGCCAATGAAGTGCATAAGAGACATAGAAAGGTGCAATACAACAAGCATGTATAGCCTCGAATTTTCTCATAGGACGACTTGGTCCTTCTTTATGATCAAGAAGTTGATGTAATAGTGTTGTGTAGATTAATCCGTCTTGCGGACAAGACCGATCTCTCTAGTACAAAAGGTAACTAGCAACAAACAGCCAATTATACTAATCTCTCTCTAAGCATATAAGATTTATAAAAACACTATACGGGTGTAGAGCCTACCTTATATCCAACGCTTGCTTGACTTTGTTGAAGTCCTTCCCGTGCACTGAAAGAACGTTCCTCTTATATCTGCAATCACAAACAAGCAAAAAGATTAAGCAGCACCTGTATAAACATTATCATAAATCATACTTATCATAATGATCAAGGAATTTATGAAATAAACCATGAATTGACAGTTTAATGAGAGAAATGAGTATATTTGTATTAACTTCAAATGTAGAAAACCTTTACAACCTGTGCCTTGATGTTGTGCAGGTCCTCCCGGGGTCCAAAGCAGGAATCTCTTCTACTTTGACAATCATTGCACTCTTTGAACCAAGACAAATGGAGATGAGTGATTTAACCTCACAGAAAGTCTTAGTTAACTAAGTCTGAATCTCAACAGCATTTAACTTCAAATCTCGTAAGCTTGAACTCCCTTTGAGGCTACCCAAGGCCTCTTTTTATAGTGGAAAAGAGGAGGTTTCTTGTTCCAATTATGAAGGGATAGAATCCTCCTTCAAAGGGATAAGCTCCTTACATCAAGGGGTTAGCTCCATTAAGTGAGGGATGCATGAACCTCTTCAAAGCGTATCCATTCCCGAAAATTCCCATCCAGAATCTTCTAGAATTCATCTGGAATTCATCTTTTTATCTTTACTTTCTCGCCTTTTTATGTTTTACAGGGGTCCGCACCCATTACACAAAGAACGTGCGGTATGGTTCCGCATGCAGGCTGAGATTTAGGTGCGGGACCGCAGGGAATGCATAGAGAAAGTGCGATACCAATTCTTAGGGGATTTTAGGGATTTTCTTCTGATTTTGAAGCTTGATATGAGGAGCTGGTATATTAGACTTGCACAAGGAGGAAGTATGAGTAATAATGAGCTCATACGGTCAGCAGAATGTCAAGGTGACAGTTTTCAGTGTAACAAATTGCCCCCTAAAGTGCAAAGTCTGTAATAGATGAAGCTATAATCTGTCATATATGAAGAGTGCAGTACTTTATCATTTCAAAGATCATCCTGTGGACACCCCAGTCGGTACCTGTAAAAACATTCAATGCAAAATATATACATGTATATGTCATCACTGAGGTAGGCATTCCCATACTCAGATAAAAACTAACTATAACTAACTGAAATCGTTCTGATACAGGAATGATTTTGATTACATCATAGTACAGATATATGTAGACACAGTATGGACACAGCCATCTGTTTATCAATAGTCTACTGTATAGATGACAACAAAATTCCTCGCAGCCTGGATGGTGGAAACTAGATCCAGGGTCTTGATTTCCGCATCTCGAACCAGTACGATTCTATCCATGTGAATAAATGTGTCGAAGTCGAACATGGTAGAAACCACTTGATTACCAGTCAATGATGTGAACTGTTAACAAGTGTGAGAGAAACCACCAGTAATGCCAATGGCTCTCAAAGTACTCAGTACAATCCATGAAATGTAAATGAATGAGCTGAAGTCGAACATGTCACGGAGTCATTCGATCGAAGGTCATTGATGCAACCTGTCGTCGAAAGCGAGAAACCTGCCATTGAGGCATGCAGATTTCAAGGTACTGACGATTTCTGGATCAACTTCCTAGATAGTGTGCTGATGTCGATAGAAAGCAATCTGTCGCAGGCAAGCCCACAACACGAAATCATAGATCAAGTTTTGAAAATATATTGGCAAGGACTGACTCAGGGATGGTCAAAGATGGATGACAGATATTTTGCAGATGAATGGTTTTATTTGAACTATTCTCTTGGACACATAACGACACTGCAGATGGCTTGGTGACAATTGACCCAAAGCTAATACCCAGAAACCGGCTGAAAACTTTTCAATGTGGTTTGATTAACTGTTAGGCAAAGGATTTCCCAACCCAGGTGAATATAAGTGTCGTGTCCAAGAGTGGTCGACTGAGTTTTCGGATAATTCTAAAATACAACAAATATGCCCATTTTTTTCTCTTTTCCCCCACCATTTCTGGCAAGTACCTCTTTATTTTTGACAAGCTTGAGGAGGATAACATTTGCTTGGTTATAAGCTCATCCTTCGGATGAGTCCAACTTAGTTTAAAATTCGAACCCTAAGAAGGAGTGGTTCGTTCCTGTTGAAAATTAAACGGGTCCTTTACTGTTAAGTTTTAACGAGTCCAGTATAGGAGAAACTCGGTGTTTTTCAGTTTTAGGGAGTCAGAAGAAAAACTTAAGAAAACTCCATGGGTGTTCTTTTTCGTAAATTTAGTCTCTCGAGCCCGAAAAAGGATAAAATAATACAGGAGAGAACTCTATTGACCGTATTTAGTCAACGTATACCTTTTATTAAATATAGATATTCGATTAGTAAAAGAGGCTTAAACTTATCTTGAAGGACATTATTATTCACTTTAACGAGTGAGAATAGTCAGAAATTATAAACAATCTTTCTGTTGAAGAGTGAAAGGTTTAAAAAGAGGACTCCAAAGTTTCGCTTTTTCGTAAAATTTTTGAAAGAGTCCGAAAAAGTGATAAAAGTATGCTCTTTGTTGAAAAACGATCATTTTACCTGAAAAATCCTGTTTCTGCACAAAAACTCAAAACATTACACATACCTGTTTAAGATAAATAAAAATGCTTTCAAAAATATCCCTTTTAAAGTGAAAAATAAATAAATTTACAATTCATTCATTCGAAAAAACTTATAAAAAGGACTTTTTCTATTTCATTTTTACCGTTCAGTTGCAGAGTGAAAAGTAAAATGCTTTTGGATAAAAAAGTTCCCGTGAAGATTCTGGAAAATTCAACCGTTGGAATCGAAAATCGTCAGCCCCAGGTAATCCACGACCTCCTTATCTTGTTTTTCATCCGTTTGAAATTCATTTTTAGGCTTTAGTTTGATTTTTTAGGGCAAAAATTGGTTTAAAAATGCGCCCGCGGGGTCCGCAGGCAGGACACAGGTTACTTGCGGACCCCGATTTTTTCTGAACGGGAAAAAATTGAGGGTACCGCACCCGACACACATCTCGCGTGCGGAGCTACGCTCTTTTTACAAATAACGGGTGCGGTACCCGCGCGGTCACTTTTAAAACACGGTTTTCTCATTTTTCTGCCAAAATTTTTCAAATGAAATCATTCTAATTTGCCTTATTTCGTGTTGTAGGATTAACAAGATGCTTATTTGGCGAGAAAGAGAGCATGAGGAAGTGGATGAAGCTGCAATACTTCATTTTCCCACACAAAGGGCATTAAAAGCATGCTGCTTATACAAATTCTGGGCCATCTCTGGCATGAGGGCACAAGTGGAACTCTTAACATGGTTGGTAGACAGATGGCATGTGGAGGACCAGTGTTTCTTCATTGGTGGACACCGGCTCGAAATTGAGCTGGAGGATATATACTTTTTGACTGGTTTGTCCAAGAGGGGCGAACATGTATCCTTGTTTGGGACTAGGCCAGGTGGCCAGACTATCACTAGTCTTCAACTCGAATTTTGCAATGATCAGGCAAATCCTCGGGACAAACGGATTGACATAAAACATATCATCCGTCCTGAACTGAAAGTTATAGCATTCACTGTTACCAAACTATGTGGGAGCGCCGCGCTTCATGTAGCTACTGGTTCCCAAATGCGTGTTGGAGTGGACTGTTTTTGCGGCACCATCTTCAACTGGTGCGAAGCTGTGTTGGCCAATATAAAAGGCCAACTTACCAGAGCAAAAACCCGGAAACTAAAAAACTTTGGATACGGATCCATTGTCGTTTCTTTTGCTTTGGAGAGGATTCCTCAGTTAGCTCCACAGAGTATTTCAGTTGATGCCGGTCGACCTCGAGAACCGAGAATGGTTCGCTGGTCCGCGCTGATGGCCCGTCATGCTATTGAGGGCACTGAGATTGTACGATTCCCTGCTTCATATTTTCATTGGCTGGATCACCAAGTTTTCATGATAGAGGATTTTCCATATGCAGGGATAGATTTCCGCGGAGATAGAGAGATGTCTCTCCCTGCAGGGGAACAGTGGGACGATTCAGGTAAAACATTTTTCAACGTTTTCTAAGTTCTAAATTTTTTTTAAAAATTTTTTTATCGTCTTAGAAAACTAATAACCAAAATTTTTTCGAATACAGACGTAGGTCCACAACGACCAGCTCATCTCCAACCTTTCGAGAGGAGACAACCAGTTGCGCCCGCACCAGCCCCAGCAGGCCAATCAGTAGAGATTTTGACTGATTTGGAACATCATCTAGAGCGCTTGACTCTAGATATACCAGAGACCAGCATAGATGACATCCCTCTCAGGCTACAAAGATATGTGATTGGAGTCCCGGGACCTTTCAGGAGGTTCCTATGCAGGGTGGCCCGAGCAGTTGTTTCCTATCGAGATCATCATCAGTGATGGAATGATCGTGTAGACTCATTTTTGTACTTTTGTATTATCATTTTTGCCGATCATAAGGTGTTTCCAGCCTATGATCGAAGACGATGTATATTTTTGAACACACTCCTATGATATATATATCACTATTTTGACGGCTATCTACGTACATAAATGAATGTTGTTTGTTTTACTGCTTTTAATTATTGCAAATGTCTATTTATCATACTAGAAGCAATTGAATCTGCTAATGTATTTAAATGTCTTGGAATATGCTGATATTCAATGTAATCAAACTCACGTTCCAAGAGACGAACTCTCAAAAATAACCGTAATAACACCGGATTTCTAATGGTATAAACCCTGTTAAGCTGTAATACAACAAGTTCAGAATCCAACCTTACAATCAAACTCCGAATTCCAAAAGATATGGACTCAGATAATAACTCAATCACTGCACTATACTCGGAAATGTTATTTGTTGTTTGACCAAGGCTTACCCCATGCATGGATACTAACTCGTCAGAGGGTGAATAGATAACCCAAGCTGCGGAAGAAATGTTCCGTGCACTACGACAAGCACCATCAGCAAAACCAATGTAGGTTTGAAGAGACGTCGACATCTGCAATATCAAGAGTAAAACTCAGATAAGCAGTCATAGTGACAAAACACACTTCTAAACTAGGCACACTTTTCTAATCTAAAACACACCAGCAGTAAAGAAAATCTAAACTAACAAAAATCTCCACACCTCGTTTAAGCGTAATATCGCTTTAGATAAAGCCCATTTCTGGGTTTATCCAAAGGGACACCGTCAAAATCTACTAACTCATAGGCCCCTTTTGCTAACTTTCGTTTCACAATGTAAGGACCATGCCACATAGGCACGAATTTTCCAACTCCTAGCTTGTCGTTAGCTTGATCATAAAGTAAAACTAGGTCTCCTTCTGAAAAATTTCGAGGGGTCACATTTCTATCATACTGAGCTTTTATCCTTTTAACATGAGCCTCGTTTTCTATTGCAGCATTTCGTCGATTCTCATCTAATTGAGCTAAGTATAAGAAACGTTTTTCCTCTTCAGACGTAGCTGGAAGTAATTCTACGGCTAATTTTAGTGACGGTATTTCGCATTCAATCGGCAACACAGCTTCCAAACCGTAAACCAGTTGAAAAGGAGTGAAACCTATTGATGTGTTGACTGAGGTTCGATATGCCCAAAGTGTTGAAAATAACATGGAATGCCAATTCGTCTTGTGAATACCAATGATTCGTTTAATCATGGTGACTAAAACTTTGTTAATGGCTTCAACCAGACCATTTGCTTGTGGATAGTACGGAGTGGAACTATCGTGGCGTAGGCCAAGTTGTTCTGTTAGTTCAGTCATCATGATATTCCGAAAATGACTTCCATGATCCGTAATAATAGCCTGAGGAACACCAAACCTAGCAATTATGTGATTGAATACGAATGTTGCAGCAGTCTTGCCGTCAGCTGAATATGTAGGCATCACCTCGGCCCATTTCGTAAAATAATCTACTGCGAGAATAATATAGGCATGCCCCCCGGCCGAGTGAGGGTTACATGTGATAAAATCGATACCCCATTTTGCAAAAGGACCAACAGCAATTATAGGGCGAAGAGGAGCGGGTGGTGCGCGCATTTTTCTATCAAAAATTTGACAGTTGTGGCATTTCCGAACCGCATATATGCAATCTTTAAATAACGTTGGCCAGAAATAACCTGCACGCAATATCTTTTGGGCAGTGGCATACCCAGACATATGACCGCCACATGCTCCGGAATGACAGTCATTTAAAACCTTCTCAGCTTCTTCATGAGTTAGACAACGTCGGAAAATAGAATCCGCTCCTCGTCGATAGAGTGTATCACCAATGATATTATATTGTTGGGATTGGAAGCGTATTTTCCGTCGCTGAGTTCGTGAAATTTCAGGCCGAAAAGATTGGGTTTGGAGATATACAATAATATCCCCATACCATGGATCAAGCGTACTGATAAGAAACAAAGATTCGTCCACAATGGACTCTTCTGCCACTGTTTCAACATCAGTAGAGGGGAAATCACACATCAGTTCCGCAAATACCAAAGATTTCTTTGCCTTGGATTTCTCAAATTCCAAGTCAAATTCCTGCAGGATAACTATACATTTGGAATATTTTCCCCCTAGCAATTGTCTGGTCAAAATATACATCATAGGGTTGCAATCAGAAATTACCATGGTTTTACATAACAAGATGTAATGTCTAAAACGTTGGACAGCTTGAACAGCTGCCAAGGCCAATTTCTCCACATGTGTGTATTTGATTTCAGTCGGATTCAGATTTCGACTAAGATAATAAATCACATGTTCATTGTGAGATTCATCTTCCTGAACTAGTACCATTCCAATAGTGGAATGAGAAGCAGTGAGATACAAGATGTAATCTTGGTTGTAGTTGGGAGGATGCAATAATGGTGCATGGGTTAACGCGTGTTTAAGTGCATTAAAAGATCGATCAGCGACCTCGTCCCAAAAGAATGGAATGTCTTGTTTCAACAACCGGGTAAAACCTTTCGCAAGCTCGGCATAGTTCGGAATAAACCTACGTAAAAAGTTTGCTTTCCCCTGCAAACTTTGGAGTTGGCGCAATGTCGAAGGAGGAGGCAATTTAACAATAGCTTCGACCTTCGAAGGATCAACACGAATGCCTGATTTTGAGACAACAAATCCCAGTAATCGACCTGACTCTACGCAAAAACCACATTTATGCGGATTCAACCTTATCCGATAATGCCGACATCTCATAAAAATTGCTCGTAAATGAGTGGGATGATCGGCCCTACATAATGAATGAGCAGGTAAGTCATCGAGATATGGCTGAACAATGTGCTTAATGTCATGAAATGCATAAGACATCGCACGTTGAAAAGTTGCTCCAGCGTTCTTTAGTCCAAAAGGTAGTTTACAGTAGGAAAACGTTCCCCATGGACAAATGAAAGCTGTTTTAGGTTGATCTGCAGGGAGTATGTTTATTTGATTGTAGCCAGAAAAACCATCCATAAAAGAGAATAGTTCACTACCAGCACAATCGTCGATTATCTGATCGATATAGGGAGTTGGATAATTGTCTTTTGGACACGCTCGATTAATATCCCTATAATCGATACATACTCTTATTGTTCCTTGTTTTTTAGTCACAGGAACAATATTCGATACCCAATCCATTAAGGGAATTGGATAAATGAATCCTGCTCGAAGTAATTTTTCAACTTCAGTTTTTATAGCAGCAGCTTTTCTAGGATGAATTTGACGTAATCGTTGACGAACAGGTTTTGCATCCGGGTAAGTCTTAATCTCATGAACTACGATCGATGGATCAATTCCTGGCATTTCTTCATAAGACCAGGCAAACACGTCACGGAATTCTTGAAATAGGGCTTTATAAGTCTGAATTTCTTCATCTGAACAACAAGCACCTATATGAATGTTTTCAATTATTCCCGGTTTTACTGAAATGTCAATTGGAACCGTTTTAGATATATTTTCCAAATTTAACTCAGAATCAGGATTTTGCAATGGATTCTGAGGTTCCTGGGCATATTCAGCAGTAAAAATTGAAGCGAAATCATTTTCAAAATGATCTAGTTCAGGTAAAAATGAAGACCGGTGATGAAGATCTTCCCATGGTAAATCATCAACAGACAAAAACTCACGAATTTGCTCATCTGAATGAATAGTTTCAGGAAATGTCGTTGCATCTGAACTATAAATAGAAAGCGATTCCTCTTGGATCCCATTCATTGGATCGGTTTTGGTTGAAGAGGGGTTGGAAAAAGACTGTACAGTCTGGTACGCAATTTCAAATGGACTCAAAGGCATCGCGCCATCAAATGAATCTATCTCGGATTCGGAAGGTAGAATCCAAGGATCATCAGTCATAACTGTGTCTGATGAAATCATATGAATAGTTGCAGTAGAAGACGATACGTTAGGAGGAGGAAAGGAAAAAGTTCCTAGCAAACCAGAATCTTTAATCAAACCTACTCCAACATCCTTATAAGGAATAGTCGTTTTACCAACATGCTGGATTGTTTCTGTAGAGGCTGGGTCTGACGAAAAATAAGTTAACTGATCTATTGTCACGATCCTTCCTTGATATGGAAATTTTATAAGTCGGAAGACCGAAGAGACAACAGCAGTCATAGCATAAGACCAACTACGACCCAGTAGAAGGTTGTAATCTAGAGGGGCATCAACCACTTCCACATCTAGATTAACAAATTTTCCTTCAACCCCTATGGGTAAATCCTGCAAAATACCATAAGGTTGAAAACCTCGACCATCAAAAGCTTTTAGAATCGTCGGAGATTGGTTAAGTGTAGGAGAACCAAGTGATTTCCAACACTGAAGCGACATAATACACGTTGAAGCTCCCTCATCAATTACAGTCCGAAAAATAGGTCTGTTTTTTACTAACACTGGAATCTGGAAAGCCATTTGGTGAGGAAGACGCGGTGTACTAGTTTCTAAATCGAAGATTATGAGGTTAGAATCCTGAACATCAACAGCTCCTATAGCAGACAATAACAATTTACGCTGTGCTGGACACGATTGCAGCACTTCCAAAGCCGACATCACTGAAGGAGAAACAGCTAAATCTTCAACAATGTTGTAATTCTGAGCAGCTCTCGCATGTGGATTGAAAGCTGATTTACGAAGAACACCTTTAGCAGGCGGTTTGATTATCAAGTCTGGATTTTGTTTCTCGATCTGTAGCGGACCGGAAACAGGAGGAGTTGTATTTGATGCGTTGTCATTAGAAGACTCTCCTTCTTTGCCATCAACGGGATTCTTAGAACCGTAATCTTGCGATCGCGTCGCAATCCTTACATGAGACATCATCATAATAGGCTCTTCTAAAGTGGTCGAGGAAGAACCAATCATCTTACTATCTTGAACTGGAAAAGGATCCTTCAAGACAGCAGGTTGTTGCGATCCTTTAACGAGTTTCGTAACCTCCTCTCAATATGGACATTCTTTCGTGAAGTGATCTTGTTCACAAATGAAGCAAGGATAGCGAGGTTTACGTTTCTCATCATTGGATTCTTCTCTATCTGTTTTCTCTTTCGAATTTTTCTTGTTTTTATTCCTCCCCTTCTTTCTGCTACCGGATTTTGATTTTGCCGTAGATGTTTCAACGACATGAATATCGGCAGAAACTTCTTGAGAGGATTCTCCTTTCGGGGAATCAGGTAAAGTTATAATTGGAGAAGAATTCTTTGAGGATTTCTTCTTACTTTTAGAACTAACTGTACCAATCATACCGTCAGCGGCATGAGACCCTGAAGGAGCAGCAGCTATTTGACCTTGTTTGGGTAGATCGGGAATTTTCTCATGAAGAGTACCTGACTGCGTATAGACGAGGTCAAGGTACTGAGCCTGAGCAATTACTTGCTCTTCAGTAACAACACCAGCCTTAGCTACATCTTCAGTGATCTTGGGTAATAATGATTTCACAAACCATTCTGCCAAAATTTGATCCGGAATATAAACCTTTACTAAACATCGTCTACGTCGCCACTCATGAATATGATCATAAATATACGTGGACGTAGATTGTTTTAGTGAAGTTAATAATTCTGTGCCATTGTCGTATCTGACAGGCAACTGGAAATGAGTTAAGAAAGATGTTGCTAACTGACTGAAATTATGAAACGAGCCTCGTGGCAACTCAATGTACCATTTGGCTGCAAGACCTATGAGTGTCCTCTGGAAAAGACGTAAGCGAATCGAATCATCAATAATCGAATTAGATGCACACCAAAGGTGATAAGTCATCACATGATTTGATGGATCCTCTCCTGACTTACCTTCAAACTTCGGTATATCACTAGGAAACTTATGAGGCATTGACGGCCAGTTCTGATAATAGAAAATAGGATCATTTGTGAGGCGCGTCAAATCTGGTAAGTCCAAAGTTGCAATGAACGGTAACTGATGGTTAGGGTCACGAAAACCTTGAGAAGCCAAAGCAGATCCAGGAGGCGGATACCCAGGATAACTAGGAATCGGATTAGCATTGGGTATTGTATAACCTCCCGGATAACCAGGATGAATCGGACCATACTGAGGTTGTTGATAAGTATAACCAAGGTATGGTTGATAGCTTGGATTCTAAACATAGGGACCGAATTGTGGCTGTCCTTGGTACGGTTGATAAGTAAACTGAGGTTGACTCGTAACAACTGTACTTGTATCGGCTTGTCCTGCAGGCATCTGAACTGTAGTCTGAGCTGAAGGTCCTGACTGAGGTACAGAGACTTGAGGGATTTGCACGGATACCGGGATAGCCGAACTCGGGGCTACAGATACTCCAGAAATAGGTGTAACAGGTTGAACAGACGTTGCAGCAGTTGCAGCAGTTTGGGGCGGAGTCTGAGGTGTACTAGGCCCAGCCTGCTGAACTGAACTAAGTGCAGGAGTTTGAATAGCTGGCTGAACAGGTTGCTGAGTTGAACCAGAAACCAATGGTTGACCAGGTTGATAAGGTAACTGCACAGTAGGCTGCAAAGGCTGTTGATATTGGGACGGATCCCACACTATCATTCCGGGGTATTGTCCCGTAGAAGGTTGAACGTAAGGACCAAAACCTGGTTGAACGTAGGGTTGATAATAAGGTAAAGTTCCGGCTCCTTGAACAGATGGTTGACCAGATGGCTGTTGGTAACCTTGCATTGGGTACTGCCCTTGAGGTTGATAACCTTGAGGCACGTACTGAAGTTGGGGTTGTTGAGGAGCCTGAGGAGCATATTGAGTTTGGGGTTGACCTTGAGGAATGTACTGTCCTTGAGGTTGATAACCCTGGGGTATGTACTGTCCCTGGGGTTGCCCCCCAAAATAATATGGATCCACAGTTTGTCCTGGGAAAAAGATACCTTGAGGTTGTGCCCCGGGTGGTAACTGACTACCTTGAGGTTGCCCCCCAGGCGGTAATTGACTACCCTGAAGTTGCCCCCCAGGCGGTAACTGAGTTCCCTGAGGTTGACCCCCAGAAGGAAACTGACTGCCTTGAGCTTGAGGATTAGGAATGTTACTAGACATCATATAAACTTGCTCTGCGTTCAACGTTTCAATTTTAAGTCCACCAAGACCAGATGATAACACATTTTCGATAGGTTGAGGAGTTGCTCCTGAGAAAGTACCAGACAAAGACTGATATCCCGCAGGAACAGAAGGACCACCATGTAAAAAAGATTCAGGCGTTTGTGAAAACATGGACGACTCTCCAGCCATAATAGATGATGGATAATATCCTCTGGGTGTAGGATGAAATGGAACTCGAGGTGGATAAAAAGCAAGACCCGGATTCTCTAAAAAATCAGTTAAAGAAAGATACCAGGGATTAGTTCGAATAGGGCTATAGAAAATAGATTCACGCTCCCTAAGATTTAACGATTGAGGGGAGTTGGGAAGAGATATGTCTTCGTCTGGATTAGTAAGTTCTTCTATAGAAATTAGTCCAGAGGGAAGATTTTCAGTAATGATATTTCTAACCCTGGGTGAACCTGGATCACTAGAAGTTGGTGAGACAAATCCTGAGGATGTTTCTAACAAAGAAGATTCAGTTTCAGGCTCAGAGATTTCAGGTTCGTCAGATAATTCACCAGTAGGAGAAATATTTTCAGTGACTTCAGAAACTGAAACCGGTTCTTGAATATATTATGTTGTAGGAAGTTGATGATCAGGATGTATCACAATAGCAGAGCTTTCAGCTTCTGTTGATCTAAGTCTACGGCTACTGTGTGGTACCAGAGCTCGAAGCCCTTCAAGATGACCTGGTGTAAATTCAGGGGATTTCCCTTGTATTCTCCGGGATTGTCTCGGCAATTCCGCCACGATGAAAAATTATCTAATCACACGTAAACAAAGAAAAATTTCAATGAAAACACCTAAAGTCTCTAAGAAACAAACAATTGAATCACTCGCTTAAAAAATCTAAGAGTTCAAACCACACACAAACAAGTAACTTTCCGTACTAAAATCACTAGTTGGTGATGAAATCCAACTTAGTAGAGTTTTAACACGAAAAGGGCGGTTGGAACAGTTACCCCGACAACCCGCTTAATGAAACAGACTGGCACAAGTTTCTTCACATAACCATCTCGAGTGAAGAGAACCCCCCAGAGAGTCCAAGTGAGTCTAGTCGACGTCTGTTCCAGGTACAGTGGGATCTTCCCTCCACCGTCACCTTAGGAAAGAATCCTAAAGATTATGGCCTCTAAGGTTACCAATCGAAACAAATATACCTGGGGGAACAGTTTACGATCCGACACACACGCAAGGGCAGAGTAACAAAGCTCAATCCCCTTGAAGGCTCCTTGAACAGAATCCAAGGTTTACCGACAAGTGACCCCTGGCTCCTCGACAATGGTCTATCCGAGGTTTACCGTTTGTAATACGTGTATATCTTCTATCGTTCCCAATGAGGAAGGATTGATTACCCCACTGGTTCAGATATGATCTCGTGCTTAACTCCTTTAAGAGGAGCTTCCGAGAGCATACATGCAACAACTGGAATTCTTCCTACCGCAAGATATATCTACTTGTTTGTTTTATCTATCTTGGAGAGTTAATTACTCCCTACTCCAAGATACTAGCCTAAGCTATGTTGGTGATGAGAGCCCTAGAAATAAAAAGATTACTCGATGAATTTTATTTAAGCGTTACTTTTAAGAGCTGTTTCTTAAGTCAATGGGTGCGGAAATGAAACTTTGTATGATGTGAAGACCCGACTTCCAAAAAACACTAAAAATGCACCTATGATGATATTCAATTCTTTCTTCTTTCAATGAACTTTCTATCTAAAGAAGAGTTAGAGAATGCAACCTTTAAATTTCTTCTTCAAACATGAAAACTAATTGAAAGAAACTATTTTGTCTTTTCAATAAACTATCAAAGCTCACAAGAAAACTCTTTTTCTTTTCCAAATAAGAAGCTACAAACAATTCTTTTTCGAAAGAAATCTACAAAAATGTAAAACTATTCAAAACTAACAAATCTAATTTTGAGATCTAATCTAAATTGAGTAGAAGCTTTTAGAGTCTTTTTTTTATGAATGTTTTTCTTAGTTGTTCAGCAAACTAAGAATCTATTCGTTCAGATAACAAACAGATCAAAAAACACACAAAATATGTTTTTCAAAACACTCAAATAATGAAATTCAAAACTTTAAAACAAGTTCTTTCGAAGATTTTCAAAGAAATCAAAAGGCTTAATTTCTCAACATAGGATGTTTCCACAATCAGGTCGGATTCAAAGACAAAAAGAGATCAATGTAATCTGAGATACTACAGATTGTCAAAAGTTTGAATCACCACAAAGACCAAGCAGAAAAAACAATCCAATGGGCAAAAATTCTTCTAGAAAATCACCAAAACACTAACACTGTTGGATTTTATTCACAATGAATTCTTGATAGACACAATAAACAGTCTGGGCAGAAACCAAAGATCTAAAAATAAACCAAAAACAGAAAACTAGAAATTTTCTAAAATTTTTACAGGGTCCGCATGTAAACAGTGTTGACAGGTGCGGTCCCGCACTGAATTCTATAAAGAATGTGTGAAACTGCCCGCACTGTCACAGTTATGCAGAGTGCGGTCCTAGCAAAAATTATAGAAAAACTCAAAACACTTCTAAATTTTCAAAAACAGAAAAAATTTAAAGTACCTAGACAGATGTGAATCAATCAAAAATCAGAAAAAACGTTTTCTCAAGTCAAAAATCAAAGAGAAACCAAAACAAATAAGTTCTTCCCCAGTGGAGTCGCCATTTTGTTGTGTATATTAATCCGTCTTGCGGACAAGACCGATCTCTCTAGTACAAAAGGTAACTAGCAACAAACAGCCAATTATACTAATCTCTCTCTAAGCATATAAGATTTATAAAAACACTATACGGGTGTAGAGCCTACCTTATAGCCAACGCTTGCTTGACTTTGTTGAAGTCCTTCCCGTGCATTGAAAGAACGTTCCTCTTATATCTGCAATCACAAACAAGCAAAAAGATTAAGTAGCACCTGTATAAACATTATCATAAATTATACTTATCATAATGATCAAGGAATTTATGAAATAAATCACAAATTGACAGTTTAATGAGAGAAATGAGTATATTTGTATTAACTTTAAAGATAGAAAACCTTTACAACCTGTGCCTTGATGTTGTGCAGGTCCTCCCGGGGTCCGAAGCAGGAATCTCCTCTACTTTGACAAGCATTGCACTCTTTGAACCAAGACAAATGGAGATGAGTGATTTAACCTCACAGAAAGTCTTAGTTAACTAAGTCTAAATCTCAACAGCATTTAACTTCAAATCTCATAAGCTTGAACTCCCTTTGAGGCTACCCAAGGCCTCTTTTTATAGTGAAAGAGAGGAGGTTTCTAGTTCCAAATATGAAGGGATAGATTCCTCCTTCAAAAGGATAAGCTCCTTTCATCAAGGGGTTAGCTCCATTAAGTGAGGGATGCATGAACCTCTTCAAAGCGTATCCATTCCCGAAAATTCCCATCCAGAAACTTCTAGAATTCATCTGGAATTCATCTTTTTATCTTTACTTTCTCGCCTTTTTATTTTTTACAGGGGTCCGCACCTATTACACAAAGAATGTGCGGTATGGTTCCGCAGGCAGGCTGAGATTTAGGTGCGGGACCGCAGGGAATGCATAGAGAAAGTGCGATACCAATTCTTAGGGGATTTTAGGGATTTTCTTCTGATTTTGAAGCTTGATATGAGGAGCTGGTATATTGGACTTGCAAAAGGAGGAAGTATGAGTGATAATGAGCTCATACAGTCAGCAGAATGTCAAGGTGACAGTTTTCAGTGTAACAAATAGGTATAGGGAAATTTGAGCCATTATGGCATGACCCTATATTTTCAAAAGAGTCCTTGCTAAGGGTTCCTACGAGTTGGTAGATTACGATGGAATTTCGTTGGCGCAGCCCCGAAATGGGTTTTATTTGAAACGTTACTATGCTTAATCATGAGCGTAGTAATTTTTTGTATTATATTGTATATATATGTTGTTGATTTGCATTCATTGTCTTAGTTTGTTTTTTTAGAGTTTTCTTGACATTAGTAGTCCGCTTTACATTTCATCGCGAATGTTTGAATCTTTGGAACCATTTGTTGGATATGTTGATGGTGCTAGTCGTAGTACGCTTAATCTATCCTCTGCAGTGTGGGCCATTTTCGCTCCGAACGAAAAGTTAGTGAGTTTTCAAGGGATTTGTGTCGGTAGATCGAAAAAAAACATCACTGAGTATAGCGCGTTGATCGAACTTCTTTTTGATGCCATTTCCTTTGGTATTAACCACACCATTATAAGGTTAGACTCACAACTTGTGGTATAACAACTTACTAGAGTTTATACTGTTAGAAATCCAACATTTCATTATATTTTCCTAAGAGTTAGACTTTTGGAAAGACACTTTGATTTTATTCAATATCAACACATTTCCAAAAACTTGAACACATTGATTAATTCTTTAGCGAATTATGTTATAAACAGACATTTGCAACACATGTAAATATACATTCACATAATTGAATGGGATTTCGCAATAAACTTATGAAAACACTGAAATCAAATAGATAGATAGTTATAGGTTTTTACAAAAGTTTGTGCTGAAGACACAGTTTTAGTCTGACCTCAAAATGTATGCAACATGTTAAAAGTAAACTAGTGATGCTCATGGTAACATGCTATAGATATAGCTATCCTACGCAGTAACTGCATCTAGCGGTTAGGAACGCCAATAGTATGGCATTGTAGTCGCATGGGTAACTCTTCGATCCGGCAATACTGAATCCCGAAGGTCAACCCATCTACGTGCTTCCAAAGCTCAAACAGATTCTCGGCCATGTCTAAATCCTAAAGGACTGTTGTCCTGAAAGCCCTCTTTGTTGGCTCATTCGCTCCATGCTCTAGTTCCTCCACTGGTTGAACTCGACCAACATATGAATTACATTAAAACTTTAGTTTAGTCTTGGGAAAACATCAAAATACATAAACATGTATAAACCTTAGAAAAATCAAAAACATGGTCAAAACATTCTTACCAATTGCACCCCACTAAGCGCCTTATCGTAAATCTAAGTTTGGATCTCCTTGGAAATCGACGCCTGCGTATGCATACTCATCAATGGTGATAACCTGTCACCTAAAGCAAGCGAAGAATGCAGTTGAGAACACGATGGATGATTGGCCTGCATGTCTATCCATCAGTTCTACCCATCTCTGCATCCTTGGATCTCTAGGATTAGACACGCCCAGTGTCACATGTTGAGGCTGCATCAGTGGAATCTACTCTAAGGCAAAAGAAATGAGGATCGAACCATAATTGAATTTTTTATTCCTTCCTCCCTTTTCCTTGTTCAATTGTTCTTTTATTTGAGAAAGTACAACTTCAGACCAGTTGAAAACTGTTGGCTCCATGCACTTTAGCGCATACTGTATAGAAGATCTATTTGCTACATGTAGTGTAACGGTGCCGGAAAGCTTTGCGATCGTGAATATAATGGTTCTCAAAGGGAAATCACAAACATCACAGATGTTTATTTTTCCATCCTTGCTTTGCTCCACCCCTGGATAGCAATACTGCAAAACATAGTCTCTCACCGTCTCTCCTCCGAGAGCAAACCCGGAGTAAGAAATGGGTAAGCCTCTCCTTGACAATCCTATCAGAAAATATATGTCCTCCACTATAATAGGAACCACTTTGTTCCTAATGTGAAATGCCTCAATTGTTGGATCCCATGCATGAACTAGGAACTCCAAAATTTATATTTGTTGCCTCATACCTGACAAGCGGAAGTAATTTAATAACCCACAATCTCTTAGGGCTCTTACAGTACCTGCATCATTAAGGGCAATCATATTTTTTTTTTCATGCTCTCTTTCTCTCTAAGCAATCGTTATTCTAGTTCGATGAATCCCTGAAAAATAACCATAAGACCCATTAGAATCCTTTTCATGCAAAAATTTAGGCAAAATTTGGGTACAATGCAAGAATCAATAATGTGAATTGCACCCAACACAGTCTTGTTCAATAGACAATGTGTTGCATATGCACTTAGGCTTCATTTTGGGTGCTCTACAATGCAGTTTTCGATGCCCAAGGGTGCGTTTCCCTCTTTGGAAAAATAATTTACCCTAAGGCGCCCAAATCCCTAAAAAATTTCCGTGAAATGAAATGAAATGACTACTAAAATAAATATAGATTTTATGGTACCAACCTAGATCAAACAGCGATGAAAAATGTCCACAGAATTGATCACAATCAACAGCTGAAGTTCGGGGGCAAAAACAGGTTCAAAGCTCCAAAATGAAAATGGTAACTTTCAAATGGTAAAAATGAATAGTAAAATTCTTTTAATTAGTCATTTGATTATTGTCAAATCATATTTATTGCCGTGACTATGGTTTTATTCAATTTTTATCATGAAATGGGTATTTTTAATCCATTTGATGTTGTTCTGAATAGGTTTGCAACTGGTGATCAGATTAGTCATGCACATTTATTTCAAGAATGATTGACGACAAAGCATGCTTTTATCCTGATTTTTCAAGCTTTGATAAAAATGAAAAAGGACTTGAAGCGCACTTTTATCTCTTTTTCGAGCTTTGATAACAATGAAAAAGGAAACCCTAGAGTCTTCTTTTAGCTCTTTTAAGACTTCGATAATATAAAAATATTGTCGAGAACTTGTCTTTTCAAGCTCGTAAAAGTAAATGAATTGATATCTACTCAGTATAAGTTTAACCCTTTTTCGGACTGAGATAGATTATTTACAAAAAATGAATGCCTTAGTCGAACATGGATAGGAGGTTCTCTCAGATATTATTTTACACTTTTTTGGATCTTAGTGAAAAATTTACGAAAAAGTACTTATGGAGTTTTCTTTTGTCCTCTTTTTCAAACACTCTAAATATGAAAAAGGATCGGGCTATCACTATTTTTAGGCTCGTTAAAACATAAAATAGTGACGGGCTTGTCGATCATGGTAAGAATCGAGTTTCATTCATCGCTAGAATCGTTAAATTATTAGATAGCGATACATTATTCACTAGAAGGGTTGAATTATAGATCAAGAATATGTTATTCTCCTCAAGCTTGTTAAAAAATAAAGAGGTACTAGTCGACAAATGACTGGGGAAAATTTGGGAAAGTGAACAGAACTTTTACGGTAGCAGGTCGCTCTTGCACATGACACTTCACTCAATCATCATGATTGTTTGGGTTGGGTAATATTTTTGAAGGTTCATTCATACCTATGGTTCATCATACCTTGACTTTGGTTTTGGGTAAATGTTGCCAACTCTCTCAGTGTCATTGATGTGTTGAAAGAGAAATCACCCAATGAATACTCATCCTTCTACAATACTCATAAACCTTCATTCTCATGACATTCATCCCTGAACATTGCTATATAAAGTCACATTTTGTCTTTGAAATCAGTAACTCCCGTTTCGCAATAAAGTGACTTCATGTTGACGTAAAATCATAATCCAGTAAGTTTACTTAGAAACACCATCTTCTAGTACCATGAGGCTTGTTACAGCATCGAAAATATCCTCTCTTCTGGACTCTTAACCGAAATATTTTGTTTGGTGTTCGACATCAAATCACCTATTCACTCCTTACAAAATGTACTGCAGTACCTTGAGGGCCATTAACATCAATGGTGGTTCTCTTGCATTTGTTAATAGCTCACATCATTGGGTGCTAATCAAACGATGGCTTATCATGTTCGACTACAAATCATATATTCGCATGGCTAGAATTGTACCCGAACGATCAAGTGAACGAGATAAGAAGACACCAGATCTAGTTTCATCCATCTAGGCTACAATTTCAGGATTGTCTTACACAATATCTATACGATGACTTTACATACAAATCGTCATCCGAAAATAGGCCTATATCTGTAGGCATGTATGTATTGGGAAACATTCCAATGTAGACGAATTTCTACACTATGTACATATTATTAGATAGTTTATGTGTTGAGCATGGGAATTCCTTTCCTCAGCAATTCATGATCAAGAGGATATAGCATGATGTAATGTATTGTAAGATTGATACAGGTCACCACTCTGCTTCACTTCTAGCCCATCACAGTGTAAAGCATCTCATTCAAAAAAATATTCTTATTATTTTGACTTTATGCTTTAGCAGGTACTTTTTAGAGGTCAATTTGGGCATCATTCCCAATCACCTGGTTAAACTAAAAATCATCCCCAGAACCAATGAAATAGGGTCTATCATCCCGTATCATTTCGGTTGCTACATGCCCTAAGACAATAACAAGATTTGAAGTATATGTTATATATCATCTATGATCTCACCAACGCAGCCTCTCAAGGGACTAACTGCTTTGCAAATGAATTTACCTTCATTCAAGGGTGCTCTGCAAAGCACTTCCCCACATTCAAGAGTGCATTGGTCAAATGGGATTGAAATTCTCATTGTTTCGGAATCTCCACGTGGCCAGTGCCTTCTAGAAGAGTCCATATGTGTCAAACTTTGAATCCATGTGTCCATATAACACCTTTGAACTTGGAAACATGTCTTTCCTATTATTAGAAAGTCATGTATTGAGAAACTACCTTCAGTTGCCCTATAAATTGAGCATAGATCCTAGTGCTAGGGAAGCAAGAAATTTGGTAAAGAAATGTTCTTGGATTCTCAATTGAGTGTGTGATTAGAGTGATATACTGCTGGTGTGATGTTTATTGTGATGCGGCTAGAATGAAGCTGGAACTAGTGACATCAAATCAATCACTGGTTGTAACCTCCCCCTTCTATCCATTAATAAATATTTTTGTTCATTTTCCCATATATGTATCTGTTCTTGTTTCTAATTTTCATATCATGGATTCTTAACTAATACATATGTTTCATGTTTCATTGATTTAACTATTAAGATAAATAGCCATATGTATATTGCAATATCTTTTTTGTTAAGTTCCTACATCTTTATGTGTGTCTATTTATTCTTAGAGAAAGTGTCTGCAAAGTCTTTGATATGTTGTTCTAAATGCATAGCACCAGATTTAGGGAATGTATTTTATCCGTAATCCATATATCCGCATAACAGAAGGTGAAGAAGAAGAAAGAAATCAACACCATGAAAAAAACATTCCTGAAAATTACCCAAGTCATGGAAGTAGCTTGAGTAGTGACAATAGTTCAAGCGAAGAATGATGATCATTATGTTTGGATATCAAAGAAAGGCGTTGTATTTTTTGAAATATTTGTCTGTGAAATCAGACATTTTGTTTAATGTAATGGACATAGTGTCCCAATTGAAAGACAAAGGGACACCAATAACTGTCCCATTTTGTATGACAAAGACTGTCTTATATATACATATACATATACATATACATATACATATACATATATATATATATATAATTAACTATATTTTAATTTATTCTGTTGCATTCTCCATTGTCGTTGTGAAATGTAACACCACTAATTAAATTTATGGATGATTAAATATTATAATGAAGAGATGTGAAATCTGATGATATGATATGACAAATTAATCCAAACATCAAATTTAAATGCACTAATAAAAATTTAATTGATATGAATATTGTTATAATATATTTCATCTTTTGATGAATAATGAATTTTAAAAAATCACAATAATTATGATATGATATAACAGATTAATCAAAACATCACATTCAAATGCATTAATAAAAAATTAATTAACATGAATATTGTTATAAGATGTGTCTATTTTTTATGAATAATGAATTTTAAAAAATCACAAAAATCTCACTGTCATAGGTCGATGTTTCTAAAAAAAACAAAATGAACACCGGTGCGTGTCAGTTATTGTACACCGATGCATTTGTATGAATCAACGCACCAGTGTGTTTCTATGACCTATTAAGACTACGTACCGGTGCGTTGATACGACATATGGGCACTGCACAAATCCCAATACCAATTAGAACGGCCCCGTGCGTTGTATCACCTACAATGCGCTCGGTGCAGTTGTATACCTTTACTGCACGGCGCATGCACCGGTGCGTTGAAACCTTAGTAGCACACCGATGAAAAAAAATCCATAATAACCTCCAACCGCCCAAGTTTTTTTAGTTGTGTTGAAATTTCGTTAAAAGCTCCGCCAAAACTTCCGTTACCAAAAACAGATGTTGTAGCAAATGTTTTTTGGACAATTTTGGCCAATTTTATAACACTAAAAACCTCCTTTATAACCTCCGCTAGATGGCATTTTCCTTGCAGTGCATTATCTGTCCTCAAAATTTTGATTTTCTTCCTGGTTTGATTTTCAACCAAGGCCTTGAAGCTACAAAACTATTTGAATGCTTCCTCCTTCTTCTTCAAGAATAATATCTAGGCTTTGCAAGAGAATTCATCTATAAAATTCATGTAATAGGAACATCCTCCCAAGGATGTTATGGCCAGCATACTAAATAGATCAGAATGTATCACTTGCAAGATATCTGGTGTCTTTGTGACACTTGAGGGGAATGGTCCCCTTGTATTCTTCCCTTTGGCACAACCCTAACATATGCCTTCATGATCATATTTAAACTCGAGCATCCCTATCACCACCTTCCTTGCTTCAGGAAGGGCCTTGTAATGAAGGTGTGCAAACCTACGGTACCATAGCTCGGTTTGAAGAGTTGTATCACATGATAATAGACTTCCTCCAACCTGATAGAGTGTATCAACTATAAAAAAAATATTAAGAGCTTATTTGATGTTCTTCTTCCATAAATTGGGGAGTCATCTTAGCACAACTTCCCTAATGAAGAGTGCTCTTCTTGGGCTTGAATTGACTCATACACATGTTCCCCAACCTAGAACACTTGATAACTATGATTCCTATCAGCATATGTTTTCTACCTATCCTGGGAAACTTTTAAGTTTCCCCTTACCTTCTTAACTGCCTCTTCCATCTCCTTCAATAAATTTGGTCCTAACATCATTTTATCCTCTAGGTCACTCCAATTACCTGGTGTCCTACATCGACGTCCATATAATACCTCGAATGGGCTCATTTTAAGAGAATTATGATAGTTGTTATTATAGGAAAACTCTACTAAATGAATATAGTCATCCCACTTAGCTTGTTGTTGCATTACGTACATCCTCAACATATCCTCAATTACCCGGTTCACTCTTTTAGTCTTCCCATCAATTAATTTTAATATATTCCAAACTATTCATAAAAATATTCCATTACCACTTTTACCTATATGTTTTTCCTATGAATTACATGTCTACGGTATGTTTTTCTAATGCTGCGCACCTGTGCGCTTCTATAAGACTACATACCGGTGCGTTGATACGACATATGAGCACTGCACAAATCCCAATACCAATTAGAATGGCCCCGTGCATTGTATCACCTACAGTGCACTCGGTGCAGTTGTATACCTTTACTGCCCGGCGCATGCACCGGTGCGTTGAAACCTTAGTAGCACACCGATGAAAAAAAATCCATAATAACCTCCAACCGCCCAGGATTTTTTAGTTGTGTTGAAATTTCATTAAAATCTCCGCCAAAACCTCCGTTACCAAAAACAGATGTTGTAGCAAATGTTTTTTGGACAATTTTGGCCAATTTTATAACACTAAAAACCTCCTTTATAACCTCTGCTAGATGGTATTTTCCTTGCAGTGCATTATATGTCCTCAAAATTTTGATTTTCTTCATGGTTTGATTTTCAACCAAGGCCTTGAAGCTACAAGACCATTTGAATGCTTCCTCCTTCTTCTTCAAGAATAATATCTAGGTTTTGCAAGAGAATTCATCTATAAAATTCACGTAATAGGAACATCCTCCCAAGGATGTTACGGCCAGCATACTAAATAGATCAGAATGTATCACTTGCAAGATATCTGATGTCTTTGTGACACTTGAGGGGAATGGTCCCCTTGTATTCTTCCCTTTGGCACAACCCTAACATATGCCTTCATGATCATATATAAACTCAAGCATCCCTATCACCACCTTCCTTGCTTCAGGAAGGGCCTTGTAATGAAGGTGTGCAAACCTTCGATGCCATATCTCGGTTTGAAGAGTTGTATCACATGATAATAGACTTCCTCCAACCTGATAGAGTGTATCAACTATAAAACAAATATTAAGAGCTTCTTTGATGTTCTTCTTCCATAAATCGGGGAGTCAACTTAGCAGAACTTCCCCAATGAAGAGTGCTCTTCTTGGGCTTGAATTGACTCATACACATGTTCCCCAACCTAGAACACTTGATAACTATGATTCCTATCGGCATATGTTTTCTGCATATCCTGGGAAACTTTTAAGTTTCCCCTTACCTTCTTAACTGCCTCTTCCATCTCCTTCAATAAATTTGGTCCTAACATCATTTTATCCTCTGGGTCACTCCAATTACCTGGTGTCCTACATCGACGTCCATATAATACCTCGAATGGGCTCATTTTAAGAGAATTATGATAGTCGTTATTATAGGAAAACTCTATTAAATGAATATAGTCATCCCACTTAGCTTGTTGTTGCATTACGTACATCCTCAACATATCCTCAATTACCTGGTTCACTCTTTTAGTCTGCCCTTCAATTAATTTTAATATATTCCAAACTATTCATAAAAATATTCCATTACCACTTTTACCTATATGTTTTTCCTATGAATTACATGTCTACGGTCATATATATATATATATATATATATATATATATATATATATATATATATTTATACACACGTTATGAACACGTATGTGGCGGGGAAGGGCTAACCGATACGACATAGGTCCAATTCCTTCTAGAATCTGGAATGGACCACAATAGCGGGGAGACAAATTAGCACGACCTCCCCAAAAAAGAGTGCTCTTCTTCGGCTTGACTCGAACATACACATGTTCCCCAACCTAGAAATCTTGATAACTTTTCTTCCTGTCAACATACGTTTTCTGCCTATCCTTGCCAGCTTTTAAATTCCCACCTACCTTCTTAACTACATCTTCCATTTACTTCAATAAATATGTTTGTAACATCATTTTATCCTCTGGGTTGCTCTAATTACCCGGTGTCCTACATCGACTTCCATATAATACCTCGAATGGGCTCATTTGAAGAGAAGTATGATAGCTATTATTAAATGCAAACTCTACTAAATGAATATAGTCTTCCCACTTAACTTATTGCATTACTTACAACCTCAGCATATCCTCGATTACCTGGTTTAATATTTTCGTCTTCCCATCGATTTGAGGGTGGTATTTTGTACTAAAATTTAATTGATTACCTAACCCATTAAACAAATCTTTCCAAAAATCATCTGTAAATTTCACATATCTATCTGAAACCACTACCTTTGGTAAACCGTGCAACCTAAAAATCTCTTTCATGAATATGTTAGCAATTTGAACTGTGTTGAAGGTATATTGCATTGGAATGAAATGAGCAGACTTACTAAATTTATTCACTACTACCATTATTTAATTATTATGTTTCATTTTTTTAGGTAAGCCTGTGATAAGTTCCAAGGTAATTGTCTACCATTTCCATTCAGTAATGGGAAATGGATGTAATGGTCTGGTGGTATGTCGATGCCCTGTGTTTACCTGTTGACATTCTAAACACTTAGACAAGTATTCAACCACCTCTATCTTCATACCTAACCAAAATTACTCCTTATTTAAGGAAAATATTTATTTCTGGTATTCGGCGTGGGAAACATAAGGACATTTGTGATATTCATCAAGAATTAAATTTTTAATGCTAATCTATTTCGGAACACATTTTCTGTTATGATATATCAACATATTGTCCTTATCTATCTCGTACCCTAGCTGTCGTTCATTACTGTTTGGGTTTCTTGCTGTGAAATAAACTAGTATTATGGATCCTTACGAGCTACCTCCTTAATTTTCTCCTTAAAAGTGATTTCAGCTTTACTAAAGGACATTTCATACACGAAATTTAGTTTTCTACTCAAAGAATCTGCTACTCAATTTTCCTTTCCCTTCAAATGCTTGATTTCAAATTAAAATTCGTTAAGCAAGGCAATCCAACGGGCTTTTCGTGCTTTTGAAGTGGGTTTTCTAAAGTAATTTTTCAAACTGATGTGATCTGTCATCAGTATAAGCATTTTCCCAAGCAAATAATGTCGCCACATTTTAATGGTGTGTATCACAACTATAAATTCTAAATCATAAACTGAGTAATTTTTTTCATCCTCCTTAATCTTCTTATATTTGTATGCAACAACCTGACCTTCCTATATAATCATCCTGCCTACACCATCCTTACAGGCATCTGTGGAAACTGCAAAACTCCTTATTTGGATAAGAAATTCTTAAAGTAGGAGGAGTAGTAAGAAATTATTTTTTCTACTCAAAACTATGTTGACATTCAAATGTCCATTTAAAAGCCTTTCCTTTCTTTTTCAAAGAGGTAATGGGATCATCCACCTTTGAAAATTCTTTAATAAGTGATCAAGTGCTAAAAAATATGATAAAAAATGAAAGTTGTTGAAATGGTGTGGAACTTGAATGACCATGTATATCTCGTGATTCTGAATCTGCCGCAACTCATTTTGTGGAAAACTGACATCGTATGCTCCCAAAAACGAGTTATGTTTATTTTACCAAACAAGCAAAATGTTGGCAAAAATTGTCCAACCAGCCTAGTCACTAGTCTGTACAGCTGACTTAGCCTACTGACTGGGTATGGTTGACTAGGCTCGTTGAGCCAATCAGGTCTCGCCACATGGAAGAATTTCTTTGGTGCTGGTGTTGGTGAATTCTATTGGTTGGATGATGGCCAACCACATGTTGCCACGTGGCCCAACCAAAGGCTGCCACATGGCAGCACGAGGGCCACCAAAATTTGTTTAAGTTTGAATTAACCTCCATAGGATTCGAACGTCGTACTTCTTACCAAACAACGCAATGGCTTGACCGACCGGGCTACCATGGCTCTTAAACCATAGCCAACCAACCGTATATAAAGTTTAAGCGACGGAGGTTATGGGGTAAGGGCCAGGGCTTAGCCCCGACCCCCCCATATATACACCATATTACTTCACGGTGAGAACCTTGGGCGTGACCCTATTGTTAATTTTTTATTAATTCAAATATTTGGCCTTCGGGACTTGGAGTGCATTTTAACTGTACCACAAATTCTGCAGGAATACTGCCAAAATGGCGCTCTGTTAGAGGAATTCAGGGCGATTTTGTAGGACGATTCTAGATTTTGGGGAATTTGTAGAGTGACTAGTAGCAAAATTAGGGAAACTCATAACTTCTTCAATTTTTGACCAATTTGGGAGCAGAAAGAGGCTAAACATGCATTTTTTACAGTGTTGAAGCTAATGGAACAAGTTTTGAAGCCATTGGAGCACTATAAATTGATGTAACCACCATTTTTTAGCATAATGATAAGGGCCAAGCCATTTGAAGTTGGACGAGGAGACGTAGCTCAGGAGGGACGAGCTCCTTCATCACTTGTTGTGTTGTTGTTATTTTTATGGTGTATTTGTCTGTTGTTTTCTGCTATTTCAGAGTATAAATTCATACTTTAAGTGTAGAAGAATTTAACATAAAATCTCACAAAAACTCAATTTTAACACTTGCAAATTAAAATTCCTTAAGCACATTTACATTAAGATCTCATACCGATCAAGTTTGGTATAAGAGCTTCGGTTTTCTTTGCTGATATGAGGATTTAATTTTTTGCAAGTGTTTCTAATGCTTACAAGGTTGAACCTCAATAGAGGAGAAGGAGAGCTTGTGCGTGAAGATTCTCAAGTTGGGACAAGGCCAAGGAGACCCATTTGTCTCAAATTCCAACACAAGTTTCACCTCAATTTGTACCTAAAGCTTCAGTAAGCATGTCTCATGAAGGAGGAGTTGATCATCTATCACAGGATGACAATAATTTCAAAAAATATTTCTTTGACGTGACTAAAATGGTGAAGGTTCTCTATGAAGAGAGAAATTCAAGATTGCAGGGTGAAACTTCTAAGCCTTCAAAAGGAGAGGGTTCTTCTAGAGAAAAAGGAGGAGATGATGACAAGCCTTCAAAAGGAAATGGTGACAAACTACCCTCTTCTCCATCATCATCTTCACCTCCATCCTCACCTTCATCTTCTTCCTCTTCCACAACAACTATTACTCAAACACATCCACATACCCCAAGGGTTTATGGTAAAACTCCCTTATTAAAACTTGATATCAAATTCGAACTTCCTATGTATAATGGTGAAGTGAATGTTGAAATACTTTATAACATCAAAAATGATGAAACAAAGATTCAGCTGGCTTCATTAAGGTTGGAAAGTGATGCTTTTATTTGCTGGGAAGCCAAAACACAAGAGGATATGAAAAAGCATGGTAAGGTCTCAACCACTTGGATATATTTTATTGATTCACTTAGAAGAATATTTTATCCATTAGCTTGTATGCATAAGGTTATTATGGATTGACATAATTTTAGACAACTAAAAGGTAAAAGTGTGCAAAGTTACACCCAAGATTTTAGAACAAGGTCTTTGATACTAGGTGTAGACTTGAAATCACAAGACACTTTGTTGAAATATATTGGGGGTTTATACAGTTATTTGAGGCATAATATCCTTATGTTTAATCATGCAAGTTTAGATGAGGTTTGTTTTCAAGTAACACATCTTGAAGCAAGAGGGGAAAAGAAATCACAAGATGGTAGCAAGAAGTCATTCACAAGTGGAGACAAGGGTAAGAGTAAGTTCAAAGGGAAAGGTAAAAAGAATGAATCCGTCAAGAAGGAAGGAGAAAGATTAGCATGAAAACATTGTTCCAAAGGGTGTCATGATGAATCTCATTATTGGAACCTCCATCCTGAGATGAAACCAAAGAAGTTTAACAACAAAGGGAAGCAAAATATATTTGGAACTACACAACATGACTTAGGCTCTGATTCGGGATATGAAACAAAGATCGTAGTAATTTGAATGAAAGGTAAGGACATATAAAGCACTAGCTCTTCAATTTTTCCCAATGATACTCAATATCAGAAAACAAGAATTGAACTTTTCCATATTCAGGTTATTTAAAAGCATACCAAAATTGATACACTCTTTGATAGTGGTTCACACGCAAATTTGATTTCTGAAGACTTAGTTAATAAGTCAAATTTAGAGACCATACCTCATCCAAGACCATATCCTTTAGGTTGGATATGAAGTAATGCAAACTTACAAGTGAAGAGGAAATGCATACATAGATTTGCACTTACAATAAACTTTCTTGATGAAGTTGAACTTGATGTAGTTCCACTTGATATTTCTGGAATTAATTTGGGAAGCCCATATTTGTATGATAGGAAAGCTATTTTTCATTTACATTAAAACAAGTATCACTTATTCAAAGATTTTATTGAGTATATTGTTAGAGCACATCGATAGAAATTAAATATTTAACATTGTAAATGTAAGACAAATCAAGACACTCATTAACTCTAGCAAGAAATCTATGCTTTTAATGATCAATCAAAAGAATGATGTTGAGAATGAAGCCTTTCAAGTTTGTGACTCACGATTGAAATCTAATTTTGTTGAGGTTGTTAACCAATATGATGAGATGTTTCGGGATCCAAAAAATTTTCGTCCCAAGAGGGGAATCCAACATGAAATACAATTGCACCAAGATTTTCCTATTCCTAACATTGGCGTGTACATGATGTTAGTGATGGAAAGTGAAGAAATTACTTCGCCATGTAGGTCACCTTTTATTTTGGTGCTAAATAAGGAAGGAAAATAGCGCGTCTGTGGACTTCCGTGCATTGACAAAAATATGGTAAAGAACCATTACCCTCTTCCTAGAATTGATGATTTACTTGATCAATTGAAAGATGCAAAATATTTTACTAGGTTTCACTTAAGGAGTGTCTATCATCAAATTAGAATTGCTAAAGGTGCCATACGGAAGTCAACATCTAAGACAAAAAAAGGTTTGTTTGAATGGCTAGTTATGCCTTTTGTTCTTTGAAATGCTCCTGTTACCTTCACATGTGTGATGAATGATGTATTGATGCCATTTCTATATGATTTTTTGATAATATACTTATATGACATCTTGATTTTCAGTAAATTTCATGAAGAACATGTCATGCATGTCAAAAAGGTACTTGATGTCTTGAAGAAAGAACAATTGTTTATAAAGATGTCAAAGTGTGAGTTTGGAAAAACTTCTTTAGTGTATTTTGGTCATATTGTTGGAGGAGGTGAATTGAAAATACATCCCTCCAAGGTTGATATCATTTTGAATTGGAAAAATCCCAAATATTTACGGAGGTAAGAAGATTTTTGGGAGCATCCCAATATTGGAGGAAGTCTATTGCTAACTTCTCTTCTATTGCAGCTCCATTACATGCACTGAGAATTGTGAAGCAGGTCTTCCTGTGGGGAGGTAAAAAAAGAAAGGAATTTGATGCATTAAAGGAAAATATCAGTTAATCTCAAGTACTTGCATTTCCATACTTGAGACAGTCATTTGAGATTCATACTGATGCTAGTGACTATGCCATGGGTGCAGTTTTCATGCAACATGGTAATCCCATCTATTTTCATTTAGAAAATTTTATGGTGTAGTGATTAATTATCCTACATATGACAAGGAATGGTATGCATTGGTGCAAAGTGTGAAAAAGTGGAAACACTAATTGATGGGTAAGGAAACAATCATTCACATTGATCATAAACCATTGTAATACTTGCAATCACAAACAAGGTTGCAACAATAAGGGAACTTCTATGGATGGGTTTTCTTCAACAATTCCACTTGGTGATAAGGTATAAGAAAGGTATCTACAATAAAGTTACTAGCATTATTTCAAGTCCTATTGTTAGTGTTGCTTCTATTCTTAAGCATAATTTTGTTTTTCATGAGAGCTATGTTGAACAATATGCTTCAGATAGTGATTTTCAAGATGTATTTGCAAATTTGAGTCAAGGGAACCATGTAGAGGAATTGGATTATCACATGCATGATAACTTGTTGTACCATCTTGGTAAGCATTGTATTCCACAGGGAGAAAGAGTCGAAATCATAAGAGAGGAACATACTTCTCTTATTTCTGGTCATTTCTGTGTAAGTAAGACAGTGGCACATCTACAAAGGTATTGTAATTGGCCTCGTATGCTTGAAAGTGTGTCACTTTTTATTAAAGGATGTTCATTATGTGTTTTCAGTAAACCTGGCAATAGAAATTTAGGATTTTGCACACCACTTCTAGTACCTTCTTGTCCATGGGAGAGTGTTTCTATGGACTTTGTTAGAAGTCTTCCTATATCAAAAAGGAATCATGATTATCTTTAAGTAGCTATGGATAGGTTCAACAAAATGTGTATTTTAATGATGTTAGCCACCTATAATATTTGTTATACCAAAAGGTGGCTAAGAATTTTTTGAGCCTCCAGGGAACAAAGTTTATCACTAAAAATTGTTGGCTCTTGAAGGCCCCTTGAAGACCTCATGCCTCTGTCCAAAATCTTCATTACTATTTCCATTTTATACTCAGAAAGTTATGCTGATTCCAAATGAAAGACTACTGAAGCACCTTCATTTTCCCCCTTCTCAATCCTTCATTTGCTCCCCTTTTCTCCATATTTTTCATCTATTTTTATGAGTTTCCTTCTTCCATTCATAACAATCATTTTCCCATAGTTAAAAACCCATTTTTTTTTAACTATACTGAAACCCTTGAAACCCTTTGAAAAATCAATAAAAATTCATATTTTATACACAAGCTTTAGCCCCTTGGGCTAAGTTTCTGAACCACTCCACACACATGCCTTCGCCCGGGAACCACGTGCTAAGTCCCTCACATTGCTTATCGCATCGCAAAAATCCAATAACGCAACTTTTTTCCGTGTTTAAAACTTCCGATTGCGATCAACCTTTGTATTATAAAACTCTCGATCGCATCCATTTTTATATAAATATCCGGTGGGCCCGTCTCGGCGCTTAAACCCCTGTAAATAATCCTTCCCGACCCGCTTTATTACTTTATAAACCCAAAAACCCACTTTTCCAAACTTTTGGTCTAAAAACCAAAATCGCATGTTAAATATTAAATGGGTTGATCAAAAAGACCGATCGCGCAATCGCAATCCCAAAAAATTCAAGGGTTGATTGAAAAGCCTGGGCCCGAAGTTTCGATATGCGATAAGCCCCTTCCCTTTTAACCCTGGTCATATATCCTGACCCTGTTATATATCCCATCCGAAACATAAAAAAACCTTTGTTATTTGTAAACTTTGGGTTTTATTTTATTTTATAAAATTCTCCGTCGGAGCGATTTCTCAATAAATCTACACCGTCGATCTAATCCATAGATCAGACGATGCGGATTCCGTCTCCCAGTGGTCCCCGCATTCCACTCACCCCGTCCAAAAAACCGCGTGGTATCTATCGCACCGCCTTTGGGGCAAGGGTGGTTTTTTCCCGATGGCCAGTGATTCCATACAACGGTTGACACGCGTCCCCTGTAACTTTTTCAAAACCTCCGTCCATCGCGCATAACCACAGTCCATTTCGCATTAACGTTCGGACTAGGATGCCAAGCGACATCGATGTCCACCGTCCGATCTGGGCCGGGCCATCCAACGGTGATCGCTCGCCGAAGATGCCCGACAATTAAAAAAGGTGCCCACGCGATAACCAGGCTACGGCGCGTCGTCCAAGCAATCTCCGTCGTCAATCTGATCTGCAGATCGACGATCCACATTTCATCACCCATTTTCTCTCCGTTTGACTTTCAACTTCCGTTCTCGACCGTCGATCTCTGCGCGATCGACGACTCAGATTTAATCTCTTTTCCATCTGGTCCACGATCTCTCCTGATCAATCCTGATCGTTGGATGATGCCATCCAACGGCCCCACTTCCTCCACCCATCCTCTGAAGCAGTAAACCTATATACGCAGGATTTTATAACATTTGTTCGTATTTTGCAGGGTTTAATGTTTTTTCGCCATACTGAAGAAAATTTGCAGGCTGAGGGTGATGATCCTCCTTCCTTCGATTCACCACAGAGAACCATTCACAGGGTTGGATTCAACATTTTATTGATGCTCCATGGGCGCTGATACCATAAAAAGCCCTGCGCGGCCCTGCACATCGACAAGACATTGTTTTATTCAAAAGAACAGTTAAAGAGTATAAGTTTGAAGATAAAGCACAATAGATGAAGATTAAAGACAGAATGGTGGTGAACACGAATAAGAAAGATTAAAAAAAGCCTAATCCCCCCAAATTAAACACAGTTAAAAAAAAATCATAAGTGTTTAACAGACAGAAAGGCCTCCACCGCCACATTTGAGGCGAATTGATTCCTCAGCTACCACAGAGCCACCTGTTGCCTCAAACCTTTCAAAACAGAGGCCGAAGTTATTGCAGAACCAAATATTTTTCCTCAACGCAACCAGGGAGTTACTTCTGCAAGGAAATCAATGCATAAATATCTGCGGAGTTACTCCAAACATTACATAGAGCATCAAAGTCAATAAAAGCTCCCACTAAGCTTTGATATTTATTGTAAAACAGTTAATAAAGTATTCCACCTGTAAACTTCTCCATCGAGCCCCTCAAAAGGCCGAGAATTCTTGAATCTGTATTTATTGTCTCAAGAGATCTTTTGTTAGATTTCACCTCCTCATTCTTCTATAAATACCTCAGTAGAAGATGAGAAATTTTTGGTTGCAGAATTTTGAAATACATTTGAGCTCAAACTTCTGATTGTAAATAGTGTTCATTGGCCCTTGGAGCTCTGCTTGTGATAGATTAGTTAGGCTGAATAGTGAAGATGATTGCTGAACTGAAACATTGGACTTGAATACTGTAACTGGTTTGACATCAATATAAAGCTTTTTCTTGGGATCCTGGTCTATATCACTGGTGAAGTGCCCCTTTCTTTGTTATTGTTTTCCTTCTATGTATGTCATATTGTTCACTATTCTCTGATAAAGAACATAAATTATAGAGTTAGGACCTACTGTATATCAGTAACCTTCTCTGACTGAAAATATTTGTCTTAATGTTTTCCTCAAATTTGTTTATTTAAGAATGATTTAATACAGTTAAGCAGTTAGGAATGTTGGAGTTCCCTTGTCCTACTGTTTGCCTTAAAAACATTTTTCTTGAAAGTTATTTTCCTTATTATGCTTATTAAAGATGACTATGGAAGATATGGCGTGCCTTGGTCCTAGTTTTTTCTCCAAAAGCAGATTCTGAAAGTTTCCCTAGGTGTTGAATGAAAGCAGACTAGGTTTAAAACTACTTTATCTGATCTTAAGTTACACTTTGTTTCTCTTATATGTTTTCATACTTTCTGAAGGTAATTATGTGGATTACTGGATTGTTTGTCAATTAAGCTGCTTTAATACAAACTTGCCCAAGAATTCAATGGTTAGCCCTGCACTTGGTTGGTTTTAAACAGTTACTTAAGAGGATTTTCTTGTTTGGACTGACTATAAATCTTGTGAGAAATTATTATCAGTTTCCACCCCTCCAACACTTTATTGTTTCCATTCCATCATTTTAATCTCAATAATCTTGTGGTATAGATGACTTGCCCCTTGGATCACTCTTGATGTTGTTGCTCAGTCAGAAAGCGGATATGACTCCATAGCCCGATGGACTAAAAACCCAGTGTTATATCTATGTTTTAGCCAAAGATGTTCTATTTGCTTGCAACTTCTCACCCTTGAAAATTTTTGCACTTAGAACTTTCCCCTCAAGTAAAAATCATGCTCAACCATCCAAAAACAATAACAAATCCTTGGCCTTCATAACTAGCCTAATATCATTACCCCAAAATTCAAAGAAAAATCCATCTTTGCACTTATTGGAGAGATCCCTCTCCGGATTCAGGAGGGCTAGATCCTAGAATCCCAAAGTTGGTTGAAACGATGTTTTTTCTGTAGTTTTAGTCTCACCAATCTGTTAAAATTACAGATTCCTAACATTTCTGGCGACTCCGCTGGGGACCATTTCCCTTAAACACTTCATAAAACTTTAAGAGTAAAAAGCAGCCTTTTCAAGCACTACCAAAGAAATGGTAATCATGATAAAACTTGTCTGAACTAGTGACAAACTAGGCAAACCCTAGGATTCTCTTAAGACTTTATCTAACCTTGAAAGATCAGCTGGCTTAGCCGTAAGAGTAAAATTTCTTTGCCTCATAACCATAGCTAAGTTTTGAAACAGAGTTAGCATATTCTTAGAAACCACACAACTGAAAAATAACTCGGAAAACCTAAAAATATTTCAGATTGGTATTCAATAAACATGGTGGTGGACCATAAAACCTTTTACCTCTGAAAAGAGCTAAAAAATTCCACTTGGCGACTCCACAATCCTAAACAGACCTTAAGACTCTGCTGGGAAGAACCCTTATCATTGTAACACCTTTCAAACTCAGTCACAAGACTGCAGGATTAAATTTTTTGCAAAATAGACTAGTTAACCTCTTAAAGATTGTCATACCTGGTTGAACTTGTCTTGTTTATTTTGGGGTTGAAAAACACAGCATAGTGGCTTCTAGAAAGATTCACACTAGAGCCCATCCTAACCCTAATCCACCTGAGATAGTTGATAACCCAGAAAGTATCCTTTGGAAGTCTCCTAGGATTAAATTATCAACTTTTTTCAGATCACCCTTGAGAGCTAATTCAGTCCCTAAAAATCTTTCAGCTCTACAACAATCACAAGCTGACTTAGTAAATCCATTTAGAACTAGGTCATTTGATGATATAATTCAGCTAGATTCTGAGTCTTCACTTTCATCCCCGGAGACAAGTGAACATCCTAGTAATAGAGAAACAACACCACCTGATCTACACTTCCTGTTGAATTTAGGTGTCTCTCATCCAAGATCAGCTCAGGAATCTACTGTTGTTCCATCCGCATCTACTCATCCTTCATCCACTGTTCAAACCACTCCACTTCATCCCATCTTCCCTTTTGTCAACCCACCTGTAAATCCACCTCCACCCCCTATCATGGCAGCATGGTATGCTCCCCTAGTCCTTCCTGTACCATTAGTCAATCTTCCACAGAACTATCAGTCCAAAATTCCATTATATGATGCCAACAATGCTACAACTGCATCACAACATGTGGATAAAATGAATGACTATTTTGACAGAAATGAAATTGATGATGATACTGTCAAGCTTAGGTTATTTTCTCAGAGTTTAGGGGGAGAAGTAAGAAAATGGTTCAAAATTTTAGCCCCTCATAGTATAAACGATCTTCAAGCCTTCCATCAGAATTTCTTAAACAAGTGGGAAGTAAAGAAAAACCCTCTCCAAGTCCTTTCTGATTACAAGAATCTCCATAGGAACCCAGGGGAAAGTTTACAAGCTTATTGTACCAGATTCAACAGTGTATACAATGCACTCTCCCCAGAACTAAAACCTCCACAAGGCTCAGCTTTAAACAAGTTTCCTGAAGGGTTTTACTCTGACATGACCTATTCACTAAGAGAGAGAGATTTTGCAACTCTTGAAGATATGCAAAGAGGTGCTCTTTCTGTGGAAGTCAACTTAATGGAGAAGAGAGCAAGAATGAAAGTTGAAAAGAGAGTATCTTTTAGAGAGGAATCCACACCTTCTACTTCCAACTCAAAGATGGAGAAAATGATGGAGGAGATGATGAAAGAGATGAGCATAATCAAGAGAGCACGAGCAAGCCAAAACCAAACTGCTCCTCAAAATAGAAACTAGAACCAGAATCAGAATGTTAGAAGGAACCAACCTCCAAACAGACCTAGGGAAGATGATCAGCAGATCACTCCTCCCTTTCATCAAAATTATGTAAGTGAGGTTGAAGAAACAGATGAGATAACATAGGAAGAGGAAATTAACATGCTAGGGGTAGATAATGATGACTTTGAGATTCATTACGATAGAAAACAAGGTCTATACACACCTTACGATGACAGAAGAGATGATGATGAAAATTGTTATCAAGACATGGAAAATGTCATCATAGAGCCTCAAAGAGAATACGACCTTAGAAGTAAAACTAGTCAACAACCCCACAGCAACAAAACCTCTGAAAAATCTTCACAAAACAGCACTGCAACCAAACCTAAAGTTGTCAAACAAAAGGACAAAACAGTGGCTGTAAATTCTGATAAAGGAAAAGGTAAAAGCACTCAAAACAATGAAAATCAGAATGCAGACCTTAGTGGTACTAAGACTTCAGCTAGTCCTCCTGCAAAAATAATTTTGTCGAATGTAAATAAAACAAATTAGCAAGCTGATATTGTTGATAGAATGACATCTAATAAGGCTAAAACCAGCTCTTTAAAGAGCCAAATTCCTTTCAGCCTGGAGCAGGAAATTTCAAAGATCAAAATCTCTATTCCCATGACTGAGTTAGCTGCCCAACATGTATATAGAACCCAAATTTTGAAGGCTTTGAAAATAGAAGAAAATGAGGACACAGTCAATCTTAATGATGACCAACCAGAGTTGATTTTTGGTCCTAAGATTGAAGGTAGATATCAAGAGAGACCTGTTCCTCCCTTTTATGTGATTTTAAACGTTCATGACAAAATTTTGCACAACGCCATGCATGATTCCGGAGCTTCTCATAATTTAATGCCAAAAGCTGTAATGGAGAGCCTGGGTTTAGAAATCACCAGACCTTACAAAGACTTTTACTCCTTTGATTCCAGCAGAGTAAAATGTTTAGGATTAATCAAAGACCTTTGTGTTAACTTAGCCCAAATTCCACCCAAATGTTTACTCATGGATATTGTTGTGGCTAATGTGCCCCCAAAATATGGAATGTTATTATCAAGATATTGGGGGGCTAAGTTACAAGGGACTATGAAAATGGACATGACCTATGCGACTATCCCTATTTTCAATCAGACTAGAAGACTTTACAGGGAGTCTCATATGCAATACACAGTTACAAGTCAAGACAGACCACAAAACTTTCCCCTCTATTCTGTAAATACAGGACTGGATTATTTTATTTTGTTAAATGATGAAACATTAGATGAACAAGTAAATCTAACGGAGTTAATGGCGAATAGAGAGGAGGAGGTGAATGCCACAGAACTATCAAAACAGTTTGCTGAACTTGTAAAATCTAGCAAACAAAATATGGGTCTTGAACTACAAGTCGTGCGTCCTTTGCTTTTAAACCTTGACACTCAAGAAAACGTTCCTCTGCTTAACGAAAAATCTGAAGAGTCAAAACAATTTCAATCAGGTGCCGCTAATCATGAAAAATCAGAAGGCACAGTAGTTAAAGAGGACATTCACCAAATGGATGAAACTGAAAAAAATCCTCTATGGAGTATGCATTTTGACGGGTCATGCACTAGAAATAACGTTGGTGCAGGTGTTTGGATTCGCAACACTGTAAGTAACCACACCAAATGCATTTCTTGTAAATTAAACTTCCAGTGTTCCAACAACGTACCGGAATATGAATCCCTTCTCTTAGGCTTACGTATGTTGAAAAAGCTAGGAGCCAGAAGAATCAATGTGTATGGGGATTCTGAGTTAATCGTTAGGCAAGCCAATGGGGAGTATAACACAAATCATCCCAGACTTAGAGCCTATCAAAATGATGTCATGGACCTTTTAGAAAATTTCGAAGAGTCCCAATTAATTTTCGTCCCAAGAAAGGAAAATATTGTTGCCCACAATTTAGCCTTTGCAGCTAGAACATGTTTAACGCCATATGACGACACAACTCAGATTAAATTCAGACCAGCCGTGCCTAATAACGAAAAATATTGGCAGGTGTTTGACAATGACAAACAAATAGAAGACTTCATGCAATTCAGAAATGAATTCGAACCAAACGGTTCGGACTCAGACTATGAAACAGATTGCAAGGAATAAAATTTTCTTTGTGAAGAAGAACCGTCTCCTGAACAGGCTTATATAAACCTATTATCTAGCAAACTTTAAGGCAAAACAGAAATGAATGCAGAATTATAAACAGAGGAGTTAGAAACTCTGCACTCTAAAGATGAAATTTTGCCTAAGGCTCTGGCCCCTTTAGAGCAGTTGTTCGATTTTAACAATGTGGCGAATAAACCAAAACTCGAACTTGTAGAGACTGAAATGGAGGAGTGAAATATAGGCAATGAGTAAAAACCGAAAATGATTAAACTATCTAAGACTTTACCAGCTCACATTAAACTCAAATACATTGAGATGTTTAAAGAGTTTTCTGATGTTTTTGCGTGGAGTTACGAAGATCTTAAATCCTATGACACTGAAATACTACAGCACAAAATTCCCCTTAAAGAAAACCAAAAACCATTCAAACAGAAGCTGCGCAGAATAAACCCTGTCTAGTTGCCATTGGTTCAGAAGGAGAACATGAAAATGTATGATGCCGGTATTATTGTCCCTATTAGATATTCTGAATGGGTATCTAATCTGGTGTCTGTTAGGAAGAAAATTGGAGAAATCAGGCTTTGTATAGACTTTAGAGACTTAAAAAAAGCTTCATTAAAAGACAACTACCCTTTACCCAAGATGGATCATATTTTACAAAGGGTGGTAGGGTCTAGAAGAATTTCTTTGCTGGATGGCTATTCAGGGTACAACCAGATCTTGGTTTACCCTTCTGATCAATTAAAGACATCTTTTACTACACCATGGGGCACTTTCATGTATGTGAAAATGCCCTTTGGTCTAATGAATGCTGGAGCAACCTTTCAAAGAGCCATGGACATAGCATTCTTGGAAGAACTGGGCTTCTTCATCATTATCTATCTTGATGATGTCACTGTGTTTTCAAAAACAGATGAAGAACACTTAGAACATTTGAGAAAAGTTTTCAAGAAATGTAGAAATTTTGGAATATCTTTAAACCCTAAGAAAACACTATTTGGTCTCCAAGAAGGTAAACTTCTTGGGCACATTATTTCAGAAGAGGGTATAAAGATAGATCCAAAGAGGATTGAGGCCATATTGCAAATCTCTCATCCTCGAAACATCAAGGAGTTGCAATCTTTCATTGGGAGGATCAACTTTTTGAGAAGGTTCATCCCTAATTTAGCTGAGCTCCTTAGGAATATCACAAACATGCTAAAAAAGGAGCAAGGGGTAAAATGGACCTTGGAAGCAAAGAAGTCCTTTGAACTAGTGAAACAAGCGTTGACCAAAACACCAGTTCTGATAACTCCTGTTTTTTCAAAAGATTTTTATATTTTCTCATTTGCATCAGAACATACCATAGTTGTTGTCCTTTTACAGAAAAATCCACAAGGACAAGAGCAGCCTATTGCATTCTTTAGCAAGGCATTGAGGGATGCCCCTTTGAAGTATAACATTATGGAAAAGCAAGATTTTGCTTTGGTTAAAGCTTTGAAAGACTTCAGAGTGTACATCTTTCACTCACACATCATTGCCTTTGTCCCAAACTCAGTTGTTAAAGACATTCTAACACAGGACCCAGATGGTAAGAGAGGTAAGTGGATTGTTATTATCCTTGAGAATGACTTAGAGATAAAACCCACTAAACTCATCAAATGCCAAGGTCTAGCTAGATTAATGGCTGAAACAAATTTTGAAGTTCTGGATATTAATATGATTAATTCTTTGGATGACCAAGAAGAATTCTCAACTCCTGTTGTTAAAGATCATTTTATGAATTCTCCTTGGTATGCTAATATTATTTATGTTTTGCTTAAATTAAATACACCTCCTGGTTTGACAAAGACAAAGGCAAGATTCCTCAAATTGAAAGATGTAAACTATTGCATTATAGATAGATGTCTTTATTGGAAAAATGCAGGTGGTCTATTGCTTAAATTTTTCCTAAGTTTGATGCAGAGAAGGTTAAGTACGAGTTCCACGAAGGAGAGTGTGGAGGTCATTTATACTGGAGGACAACAGCCAACAAAATTTTGAGGGTTGGTTTCTATTGGCCTACTCTTTTTCATGATGTGCACAAGATGATCCTAGCCTATCATAAATGTCAACTTTTTGAAGGCAAAAGAAAACTACTACCTCTGCCTCTGCATCCAATCACTGTTGAAGCCCCTTTTCAACAGTGGGGACTTGACTTTATAGGAGAAATCCATCCCCCATCTTCTGCCCAGCATAGATGGATTCTCACTGCCACAGACTACTTCACTAAGTGGATAGAAACCATACCTTGTAGGCAGGCCAATGATTCAGTTATCATAAAATTTATGGAGACTAATATTCTCTCCAGATTTGGTTGTCCTACCAAGATTATCACTGATAATGCAACATCATTTGGATCAAAGAAAATGGTTGAGTTCTGTCATAGATATCAGATAACGTTGGGGCATTCTACGGCCTATTACACTCAAGGTAATGGACTTGCAGAATCCTCAAACAAAAGCTTAGTGAACATAATTAAGAAACTGTTGGAGGACAATAAGAAGTCGTGGCACACAAAGCTGGTTCATGCACTTTGGGCTGACATATTGACTTTGAAGAAATCCATTGGTATGTCACCTTTCTAGCCTGTGTATGGTACTGATGCAATTTTTCCAAACAGCCTTGGTGTGCCAGTGATGAAGTTGATTCAAGAGTTACAAACTGAAGAAAATGACATGATCAGAAGGATAAATCAAACCATTCATATTTAGCAAACTAGAGAGGACATTTATAGCAAAGCATTGCAGAAACAGATCAGCATTAAAAAGCTTTTTGACAGAATAAAAAAGGCCAGAAATTTCAAGATTGGGGACAAAGTTCTAAAGTGGGATTCAAGAAGGGAAGAGAAGGGCAAGCATGGAAAATTTGACACTTATGGCTTGGCCCTTACTCTATTCACTCATCTACTGGTAACAATGCATTTTTCTTGCAGGACTTGAATGGAGCTGAATTGTTTGGGGGTCCTGTCAATGGCAGGATGCTTAAGAATTACTTCTCTTGATCCATGTTATGTTCTAAAAACCTTTTTTATCTTTTTTCCACTATAAATATCTCATCCACCACTGCATTCAAAGTTGTAAAAATCAAAAATACAAAAACAATGAAAAGAAAGAAAAGAGGGCAGATTGTCAAAACAAGAAAGGTATAGCCCCATACCAAAAAAAAAAAAAAGAGAAACAAATCTGAAAGTGTGCAAGCTTAAATGTCACTCCTTCAAAACACACTTCTAGTTAGTCAAATTGTTTAATCTTGACTAATTAGTTTTAAATTTTCTGCTGATAGTGTAGTGAATTTGATTTTCCAAACTGTTTAATCTTGGCTTATCAGTAGATAGTTTAGGTTAGAAATTAAAGGTTCAAACATCATCAAAATCTGAACCTAAGGTTTCAAAAAGGGATGACTCAAATATGTTCCATTTTCTGAGTCAAAAATATGTAAAATCTGGTTCTTATTAACTCAAAATCTGAACTAGAGGAAAGGAAAGAAACAGCTCAAACAAAGGTCAAAACAGAGCTATAAAAAGAGAAGGCCATGATGAGAAACTTTCAGATCCTAAGCCTTCCATTTTGATTTAATTTTCTGCAAAATAAATGTCTATGTGCAGCTTGTTTTTATGCCATAGACCAGCTTCAAGTTAGACCGTTTAATCCTGACTTGAGTGCTTTTAAATTTCTGTTCTAGAAATTAGAGAATAAAATCTGTTAGACTGTTTAAACCTAACAGATTGATAGAATAGGTAGAGAATCATATGGGCTCAACTGTTTAATCTGAGTCCATGGAGAAATAAGGAGTAGAAATAGATTAGATTTCCTGCTTTTAAAAGAATAAAATGTTGTGAAAAGATTTTTCCAATCCAAGTGCACTCTGATGAAGAAAAAATGTTAGATCAGTAGGATTGGGTAGGTAGAAAGTTTGTATTGATGAAGGTCCATTGTTTTCATAACTGCCAATATGTTTCAAAGAAAATCATCCCAGCAAAGGAAGGGCAGCCCAATGGATCAGGCACAGGTCAGCCTCCCAGAGAGCATAAATGGATGTGGCAACTGATTAGCCTCCCAGAGAATGCAAGTCTGAAGTTCTTGATGCCTTCAAGAAGGCATGATTCCACTGTTAGCCACCTCTAATATTTGTTATACCAAAAGGTGGCTAAGACTTTTTTGAGCCTCCAAGGAACAAATTTTATCACTAAAAATTGTTGGCTCTTGAAGGCCCCTTGAAGGCCTCATGCCTCTGTCCAAAATCTTCATTACTATTTCCATTTTATACTCATAAATTTCTGCTGATTCCAAATGAAAGGCTGCTGAAGCACCTTCATTTTCCCCCTTCTCAATCTTTCATTTGCTCCCCTTTTCTCCATATTTTTCCTCTATTTTTATGAGTTTCCTTCTTCCATTCATAAAAATCACTTTCCCATAGTTAAAAACCCATTTTTTTTAAGTATACCGAAACCCTTGAAACCCTTTGAAAACGTTGAAAAATCAATAAAAATTCATATTTTATACACAAGCTTTAGCCCCTTGGGCTAAGTTTCTGAACCACTCCACCCACATGCCTCCGCTCGGGAACCACATGCTAAGTCCCTCACGGCGCTTATCGCATCGCAAAAATCCAATAACGCAACTTTTTGCCGTGTTTAAAACTTCCGATTGCGATCAGCCTTTGTATTATAAAACTCCCGATCGCATCCATTTTCATATAAATATCCGGTGGGCCCGCCTCGACGCTTAAACCCCTGTATAATAATCCTTCCTGACCCTCTTTATTCCTTTATAAACCCAAAAACCCACTTTTCCAAACTTTTGGTCTAAAAACCAAAATCGCATGTTAAATATTAAATGGGTTGATCAAAAAGACCGATTTCGCAATCGCAATCGCAGAAAATTCAATGGGTTGATTGAAAAGCCCGGGCCCGAAGTTCCGATATGCGATAAGCCCCTTCCCTTTTAACCCCGGTCATATCATTCTCCATGCGCCCAATGGCCCCGCAATCGGGCGCCTGACCCTGTTATATATCCCGTCCGAAACATAAAAAACCTTTGTTATTTGTAAACTTTGGGTTTTATTTTATTTTATAAAATTCTTCGCCAGAGCGATTTCTAAATAAATCTACACCGTCGATCTAATCCATAGATCAGACGGTGCAGAGTCTGTCTCCCGGTGGTCCCCACATTCCACTCACCCCGTCCAAAAAATCACGTGGTATCTATCGCACCGCCTTTGGGGCAAGGGTGGTTTTTTCCCAATGGCCAGCGATTCCATACAACGATTGACACGCGTCCCCTGTACCTTTTTCAAAACCGTCATCCATCGCACATAACCGCAGTCCATCGCGCATTAACGTTTGGACCAGGATGCCCAGTGACATCGCTGTCCACCGTCCGATCTGGGTCGGGCCATCCAACAGTGATCGCTCGCCGAAGATGTCTGACAATTAACGAAGGTGCCCACGCGATAACCAGGCTACAACGCGTCGTCCAAGAAATCTCTGCCGTCGATCTGATCTGCAGATCGACGGTTGACATTTCATCGCCCATTTTCTCTCCGTTTGACTTTCAACTTCCATTCTCGACCGTCGATCTCTGCGCGATCGACGGCTCAGATTTAATCTCTTTTCCATCTGGTCCACGATCTCGCCTGATCAATCCTGACCATTGGATGATGCCATCCAACAGCCCCGCTTCCTCCACCCATACTCTGAATCAGTAAACCTATATACACAGGATTTTATAGCATTTGTTCGTATTTTGCAAGGTTTAATGTTTTTCCACCATACTGAAGAAAATTCGCAGGCTGAGGGTGACGATTTCACCACAGAGAACCATTCGCAGGGTTGGATTCAACGTTTTATTGATGCTCCATGGGTGCCAATACCATAAAAAGCCCTGCGCGGCCCTGCACATCGACAAGACACTATTTTATTCAAAAGAACAGTTAAAGAGTATAAGCTTGAAGATAAAGCACAGTAGATGAATATTGAAGACGGAATGGCGGGGATCACGGCTAAGAAAGATTATCAAAAGCCTGATCCCCCCAAATTAAACATAGTTAAAAAGAAATCATAAGTGTTTAACAGACAGAAAGGCCTCCACCGCCCATTTGAGGCGAATTGATTCCTCAGCTACCATAGAGCCACCTGTTGCCTCAAACCTTTCAAAACAGAGGCCGAAGTTATTGCAGAACCAAATATTTTGCCTCAACGCAGCCAGGGAGTTACTTCTGCAAGGAAATCAATGCAGAAATATCTGCGGAGTTACTCCAAACATTACATAGAGCATCAAAGTCAATAAAAGCTCCCACCAAGCTTTGATATTTATTGTAAAATAGTTAATACAGTAGTCCACCTGTAAACTTCTCCATCGAGCCCCTCAAAAGGCCGAGAAGTCTTGAATCTGTATTTATTGTCTCAAGAGATCTTTTGTTAGATTTCACCTCCTCATTCTTCTATAAATACCTCAGTAGAAGATGAGAAACTATTGGTTGCAAAACTTTGAAATACATTTGAGCTCAAACTTCTGATTGTAAATTGTGTTCACTAGCCCTTGGAGCTTTTCTTTTGATAGATTAGTTAGGCTGAATAGTGAAGATGATTGTTGAACTGAAACATTGGACTTGAAGATTGTAACTGGTTTGACATCAATATAAATCTTTTTCTTGGGATCCTGGTCTATATCACTGGTGAAGTGCCCCTTTATTTTTTATTGTTTTCCTTATATGTATGTCATATTGTTCACTATTCTCTGATAAAGAACAACAATTATAGAATTAGGACCTACTGTATATCAGTAACCTTCTCTGACTGAAAATCTTTGTCTTAATGTTTTTCTCAAATTTGTTTATTTAAGAATGATTTAATACAGTTAAGCAGTTAGGAATGTTGGAGTTCCCTCGTCCTACTGTTTTCCTTAAAAACATTTTTCTTGAAAGTTATTTTCCTTATTGTGCTTATTAAAGATGACTATGGAAGATATGATGTGCCCTGGTCCTAGTTTTTTCTCCAAAAGCAGATTCTGAAAGTTTCCCTAGGTGTTGACTGAAATCAGACTAGGTTTAAAAGTACTTTATCTGATCTTAAGTTACACTTTGTTTCTCTTATATGTTTTCATAATTTCTGAAGGTAATTATGTGGATTACTGGATTGTTTGTCAATTAAGCTGCTTTAATACAAACTTGCCCAAGAAGTTAATGGTTAGCCCTGCACTTGGTTGGTTTTAAACATTTACTTAAGAGGATTTTCTTGTTTGGACTGACTATAAATCCTGTGAGAAATTATTATCAGTTTCCACCCCTCCAACACTTTATTGTTTCCATTCCATCATTTTAATCTCAATAATCTTGTGGTATAGATGACTTGCCCCTTGGATCAATCTTGATTTTGTTGCTCAATTAAAGCCCAGATATGACTCCATAGCCCAATGGACTAAAAACCAGCGTTATATCTATCTTTTAGCCAAAGATGTTCTATTTTCTTGCAACTTCTCACCTTTGAAACCTTTTGCACTTAGAACTTTCCCCTCAAGTAAAAATCATGCTCAACCATCCAAAAACAAAAACAAATCCTTGGCCTTCATAACTAGCCTAATATCATTACCCCAAACTTCAAAGACAAATCCATCTTTGCACTTATTGGAGAGATCCATCTCCATATTTAGGAGGGCTAGATCCTAGAATCCCAAAGTTGGTTGAAACGATGTTGTTTTTGCAGTTTTAGTCTCACCAATCTGCTAAAATTACAAATTCCTAACAGATGCCATGTAAAAATCAAACTACAACTGAACAAACTGCTAAGTTATTCTTTCAGAATGTATGGGTGCAATTTGGATTACCCACATCCATTGTTAGTGATCGAGATTCTCGCTTTGTTGGGAACTTTTCGTCAAGCTTGTGGGGATTCATGGACACCAAATTGAAAAAGAGTACAAAATTTCATGCGCAAATAGATGGTCAAACAGAGGTGTGAACACGACAGTGATACATCTTCTTTTTGGTTATTGTAGCAAGCATCCTAAGTTTTGGGATGAACATTTGCACTATATTCATCGTTCTTACAACTGAGCCAAGCACTCTTCAACTCAAACATCGCCATTTGAGGCATGTTTTGGATACTTACCCAAGTCTCCTTTGGATTTAATTATTTGAAAGGATGTTGTTATTTATGGTCATAGTGACATAGACAAATCTAAAAGGTTCAATGAACAAATCCAATTGGTACATCAAGCAGTTCAAGAATGGCTAGAAAAGATCCAAGTAAATTACAAAAAAGGCACAATAAGCATCGTGTAGATCACAATTTCCAAGTCGGTGATGAAGTCTGAATTCACATTAACAAAGAAAGGCTTCAAGGAGAAGGTAAAAAATTAAAACCAATCTGATATGGTCCATTGAAAATTTTAGAAAATATTGGTGATAATGCCTTCAGGTTGGATTTGTCTTCATATATGAAAATTTATGTTGTTTTTAATGTTGAGAACATAAGGTTGTACGACCCTCCTTTGATTGAATATCAAGGAGATAATTTTTATATTCCCTTTATTGAGGATTTCTATCCTGAATACCTTGAATAACTACAACAAGACACCATTCTTGACAAAAGAACAAGGACTTAAAAACGATGGAATGTGGAGTACCTTCCTGTGGGGTTCAAAGGAAAAAATCCAAGAAAATTCAAAATGATCGAGATTGGAAATGTGAGGGAAATGTACCCTCATATACTGAATAACTGAAAGTGATATTTTGGGGTCCAAAAGCTTGCAATGGGGAGGAGTGATCAGGTGATCAAAAATGAAAATTTTTGGATTAGTGTGGAACCTGAACGAACGCGTAGATATCGTCCGCTTAAATTCAGCGCAACTCGTTTTGTGGAAACCCAACACCGTATGCTCCCGAAAACAAGTTTTGTTCGTTTGATAGCGTTCACACTAATGGAACATGTTTTGAATATATTGGAACACTGTAAACTAATGTAACCACCATTTTTTAGCATAATGATATAAGGCCAAACCCTTGGAAGTTGTACTAGGAGACGTGTCCTATGAGGGGTGAACTCCTTCATCACTTGTTGTGTTGTGGTTATTTTTATGGTGTATTTCTCTGTTGTTTTCTAATATTTCAGAGTTTAAATTCATGTTTTATGTATATAATCATTTAACATAAAATCTCACAAAAACTCAATATTAAAACTTGCAAATTAAAATTCCTCAAGAACATTTACATTAAGATCTCATACAAATCAATAAACCGCATGTAATAATTGGCCAGACCCATGAAGGATCGTATATCCATTATGTTCTTAGGAGTAGACCACTCCATTATTGTTCTTATTTTATTCGGGTCTACAACAATTCCCTCTTTTGTTATAATATGCCCCAAATATTGAATGTGTTCTTTATAAAACTCACACTTACTATATTTTGCATACAACTGGTGCTCCCTCAAAGTTTTCAAAACAATTTGTAAGTGTTTTTTATGCTCTTCCATATTTTGGGAATAAACTAATATGTCATCAATGAGGATCAATACAAATTTATCCAAATACCGATGAAAAATAGTGTTCATGAGGCACATGAAATTTGTCGGGGCATTAGTAAATCCAAAGGGTAGGACTACAAATTCGTAGTGCCCATAACGGGTCCAAAATGTTTCTTTATAAATGTCCTCCTCTTTAATCCTAATCTGATGGTATCCTGAACATAAATAAATTTTCTAAAATATTGTAGCCCCTTTCACTTGATTAAACAAATCATCAATGCAGGGTAAGGGGTACTTATTCGTTAGCTTATTTAATTGCATGTAATCAATGCATAAGCATAGAGTACCATCTTACTTTCTAACAAAAAGTATTGGATCCCCCAAGGTGAAACACTCGGGCGGATGTACTTCTTATATAATAACTCTTGTAACTACATTTTAAGTTCAGTCAACTCCAGAACACTCATGTGATATGGTGTTTTGGACACATGAGCAACTCCTGGAACAAGATCGATAGTAAAGTCAATGTCTTGCTTAGGAGGTAATCCTGGTATTTCCTTTGGAAAAACATCAGTAAAATCATGAACTACTAAGAGAATCTCCAGTGTAGCAGTCTTTTCTTTAGAGTTTGAAAATCCTACTTATACTGCGTAAGTTTGGCACTTTGTTGGGTGCAGGAATTACACTTAAGCAAACTCCTCAACACTTAATTTGTCAACCCAGGGGATCCGTAAACTTAGAGACGAAGCACAGGCAATGCCAAAGATGGTATGAATCTTCCTAATATAAATCCCTACTTTCTTTAAAGGAAATATTGTAGAATCAAATCAAAAAGAGAAAAGGCAACTTGAGCCATCAAAATAATTTAAGACTAGAACAAGGAAAAATGCATTTGCAAGAAGGAATTAAAGATAAAAGGAAATCACTCCAACTAATTATTGTTTAACTTCTGAGTGTGTGTTTTTCTTTTAGCAGAGACACTTAGCAGTCTCATCAGATGGGCCCTCAAACTTGCTTCTTTAGAGATTTCATTCTTGCAGTAATCTGTCCTGCACTAGTGCCGGATCAGAGATTTATGCAGAAGGTATAAATGGTGTCTTTACTAAAGGCTTTTTACTTCATGTAAGGACTTTGAACTTTTCAAGGTTCAAAGCACTCAGATTCCGTGGCAAGAAACTTAGCATTTAATTCTTAAAATGGGTGTTTAATTATTGCAAGTGCTAGTTTACTATTGAATCCAATTGCACACATAAAAAGTGAATGTTTATGATCTTAACAGAGTATAGAAATAAAGAAAAAATCAATATACATTTATCCTGTCATAATAATTTAAGGAAAGAAAGAAGATTGCGGAAAGTAGACTAAGAAGGCTTGCTGCATCACACCAACGTGCACTGGTGCAGGTTCATTCCTCCTGCTTAGACCAGGTGGAGAAAACCAATCAAACAGAATCGCAGAAAAGGAGATATCACACCAACGCGCACTAGTGCAGGTTTATTTCTCCTGCTTGGACCAAGTGGAAAAACCAATCAAACAAAATTGCAGAAAAAGGAAATATCACACCAACGTGCACTGGTGCAGGTTTATTTCTCCTACTTGTACCAGGCGGAGGAAAACTAATCTGAAATCAAGTGCAGGAAAGGAAACTGCAGGGAAAGGAAATGTATCTAGTTCACACAATGGATCCTCTTTCACTCAGACAGGAATGCATGTGCTTAAAATTAAATCACACTTGACAACGTAAACACAAATTACAGGAAAGCAAGAAATGGGGTAAATGTGCTAGGTTGGCTAGGCCCTAGCCAACTAGCGCGTTTCCCTTTTAAATAAAAACGCTGCTTAGAAACTTAATAAATTCATCACCTTAAAGACAAAAACGCAGTTTATAAAACATGAGGTGGAGCTCCCTTTTACTAATTCATTGAGGCAAATACATGCGTTGATACATTGTCCAGCCCAGATTCGGGCGATAACAAAATAACCTGTTACCACCTTTCTGTTCTCTTCTGCTATCAAAAACTTCCCTTTTAGTCCTATTTACATTCTACGTTATATAGATCTCTGTCCAAATGCCAAAATAGATCATTCAACTTATTCATAACAAAACGCAGAGTTCGGCCTTCAAAATTAGACGGTTTTGCAAAACTGGCCGTAGCCAATCTCCAGCTTTCGTCCTTCATAGATTTGGTTTTGGATGCCTTTGGCTCGCTTTTCTGTCATGGCTGAAGCTGCTCAAGATGAGGCGGTGATCAAGGAGGTTCAGATTTTCTGCAAAGATTTGGTGTGCTGGCAATGGTGCAAGATCTGATCCTGCACTAGGATCAGCGGTGACGGTAAGTACTCTAACTACCAAATAACCATTAGAGATATCGATAAGTTACAAAGAGTGATTAAGAGTAAGAAATCATGTAATAAATGATTAATTAATGCTAATTTGAATTAAAAATATGAAGAATAAAGTTTATAAAAAATATGTCACCGTGCTTGGACTAGTGCAAGATGAGGGTGCATAAAAGAGGTAAAACAGAGGTAAATGGTTATGATTTAGGAAGGGGAAAATGGAAAAAGGAGAGAAAACTAGGGGGTTAACATCCTCCCATCCCTAAGCTATTGGGTGCCCTCACACAACTCTTTACCTTTGCAAAAAACCTTCAAAAATTTGAGCATTCCAGCTCAATCATGCTCTATCATACTCACAACAGCCTGCAAAGTTTCAGACTTCTTATTTATGATGTTATTTAGTTTCTTTGTCACTTTATTAAGTCACTTGAGAAATTTCACAGCTCGGTACTTCCAAACTCTAACTTCTCCTTTCTTTTTCTGGATCTCCGCCGTTAATTCTTCTTTACTCTCTTCTTTTTCCTCCTGCGCTTTAGCTATGAGCTGCTCTAAGTTCTGCACTTGAAGCTCTAGTTCAACTACCCGAGCAGCAAGAGTTACCAAATATTCTTCTTCTTATGTCTCGACAGGGAAAGTGTCTTCCTTAGGGACGTCAATATCCCTCGGGGATTCAACAAACACTTCTTCCTCCTCCTCCTCTTCTTCTTCTTCTTCTTCTTCTTCTAGTTCTTCTTCTGGTTCTTCTTATTCTGGTTCCTCTTCTTCTTCTTGCACTGGTGCAGGAAGGGATTCAACGTCTTGTGGGGACTGTGGTTCTACACCAGGTTCTTCATTCTTTTTCCATGCCCTTTTAATGAAATCGGCCAACAGAGTGTCATCTTCGACCTCTACAGATTTTGTTGTGTCTGCAAGGACTGACAGCAAGTTGTCTTCTTCGGGGGTTTGTACCTGTATTGGTCATGTAGAAGGAGTCTCTTCAACAGGTGCACTAGCCGTATTTTTATTTGGAGATGGGGCCCTTTATTCTGTTAATTTTCCAGGTCGTCTCCTTTCAGCACTGGTGCAAGAAGGACTCCCCTTTACACTCTTACTCAGACCCTTGCTTGTGCTAGCGGGGTTCTCTGTCTTCTTTCCGGCAGCTGTCTTTTTATGTAGCTATTTTAACAGTGCTTCCCAGGTCATACCTTTAATTTCTAACTATTTTTGGACCAAGATCTTTATCAGGCCGTGGTGATATAAGTTCTTGTCAGCCTAGTCTGCCCGTGCGCCCTACACACCCTGGCCATTTTTTCCAAGCTTTTAAGAAAAATATAGGAAAAATCCATCCTCCACCAAATGTGCTGAACAGGTTTGAAATGCTGCAACATCCTAAAATGGTACACAAAAGTGAGGGAGTACCTTCCCTCGTAGGTTACGAATTTATGAAGGATGAAAAGGAGGTCCCGCCACTGTCCCAGCAGATCACTGCATGGAATTCCTTTCTTCCAATCTACCTTCATATCCTTGTTGATGAAGAAACGCTACCATCACTTCCTTTCTAGCTTCTGATTTTTAAAATATTGCACACCAGTATTTTCCAAGCCCGTCGCTGTTGCTATAAACTCTTCCATAACCTCAAAATTTAGGGGCCCAATTTTTACTCGACCATTTTTGAAACTTCTGGAAAACTGTAGGGCCACTTCACTGTTGTGCTCGTCAAATTTTTGCAAAAATTGGAGAAAGCCTAAGTCTCGAAATAGTGCAAGACTATTGCGAAATTTAGTAGTATGTTCTACCTCACTGAGAGACGAAGGTTCGCTTCGAACAGGTGGCATCACTGCTTAACGGTTATGAATAGTCAAGAAGTTACATGCAACACTGGGAAAATTGGTTCTTTATAGATAAGGATCCAACTATCCACCATCCCTTCCATCTTATCACCTATTCATTCCACTGAAATAGCCATGGATGGCAACATCTTTGAGATCGTGTTGGATTGGTACTTGCAGCGGCGTTTTAACGGCTAGGTGAGGGAATCATTACGAGTGAAGGACATCTATGATCATGGTAGAAAGGGGGCACTTATGTCCAATCAACGGTTAAACACTTCCGCACTCCTTCATAATTCAAAAAAATAACTTTAGCATTTATTGAAAAATGATCATGATTCTTAACTTAAAAACACCTTGTACTTTAAATAATTTTCTCCTAGTTAATATGATAGCACAAGTACTCATTGACTAAGTGAAAGGACTTCTCATAAACTTCCATGATGACCACTTTCTTATGACATATGCTATAAAAAGAAAAAATTGTACTATGTCTCTGACAGGGTGCATGCTTGCATTGATCTATTTACACCGCTTAAACTATGTTGTTCTACTGGTACCATTCTGCTTGCATTATTATATAGGATGACATGCTTGCACTAGTGCAAGCATATTATCTGAAAAAAGAACAGGGAATTTAAATAAAATATAGGTTGGACTTCTAACATGGTTTCCTCAACTGATACCGGAAATTTGCTTCGCCCTTTCTTGATGCTTCAAAGCATATCCTTTTGCTCTTTGTGCGTGAGATCCTGCAATGAATTCATGAGGGAACAAAGAAGTGGGAAAAGGGAAAATTTCAGAATGGGAAGGAATTATATTACAGGGATTCCAAGAATAGTACCACAAGAGGGGATAAACAGAAGTGGGATAGGGGAAAAAAATTCAAGGGTAAAGTGGGGTTTTTACGAAGCAGATACGGTAAATTCATAAGAATGTGGGAAGGTTAATCATTCTGGGATTGAAGAAGAAAACTGAGGGTATATTACAAAAGTGGAATATGAAGAAAGGCATAAAAATTTCTGGAAGTTCTTCCTGCACTGGTGCAAGAACAAAATAACTGCAGCGAGAATTAAGCGTTACTTGAATAAAAATATCCATGTTAATTACCCCAATTGTATAAAGGATGGTTTGCTAAACCTTCTTTTACTTGGTGGTCGCTAGAATATCTAAAGATCAAGCAACATTCTCTTTTTATTAGAAATTTTTGACCTTCCTTCCAGCAAGCTGGTTTTCAAGTTGACCCTTCTATAATCATGTCAGCGAACTGATTTTCATAATTACAGGAAAATATTCTTTCTTTACTTTTTATTTAAAAATTTTTGTATTTTTTTTTTTAATTTTTCAAAAAGAAGAAGGATTCATGTATTCAAAAGGTTGGTATTACCATTCACCACTACCATCCTGAATTGCTGTTGGACTTTCTATATAAAATCTTTCCTGGCAAGTGGCTGAAAATACTTCTTTAATTTGTGTCCATTAACCAAGAATACTGAATTTTGTCCATCAATAGTTTTGACTTCTACTGCTCCATTCTCGAATACTCGGATCACTTCATAATGTACCATCCAATGTGTATGAAATTTCCCTTTAAAAATTTTAAATCTAGAATCATAAAGGAGCACCCAATCACCTGGTTGGAATTGCTTTTTTTGAATAGACTTGTCATGCCACCTTTTGCATTGCTGCTGAATTAGTATGTTTTGCTGAACAACATCCCTACGAAATTCATCTAACTCATTTCATTAGAGAATATGTTGTTGTTGTACCTTAGAGAGATCTAGTCCTAACTGAACTGCAGTTCTGAAAGTTTTGATTCGGAATTCAATTGGTAACAGAACCTGTTTGCCATATACCAGCTCATATGATGTATGTCCAGTGCTATTTCTCTAGGTGGTTCTGTATACCCACAAAGCTTCTGGTAATCTTTCAACCCAGTCTTTCCAATGCATATTAATTGTCTTTCTAAGAATGGACTCGATCACTTTGTTTGTAGATTCCACCTGGCCATTTGCTTGCGGGTGATACGATGTGGATTTCTTGTGCTGGATCTTGTATTGCTCCATCACACCCTGTACCAGATTAGAAATAAACTGCGGACCATTGTCAGAAATAATTTCTCTAGGCACGCCAAATCTAGTAAAGATTTCAGTAAAAAGAAAATCAACAACAAATTTTTCTGTAGCAAAAGAAACAACTTTAGCTTCTACCAATTTTGTAACAAAATCTGTAAAAACCAAAATATTTTTTTTACTTAATGATGTTGGATTTATTGGCCCTATAAAATCAATAGCCCATTTTTCAAATGGCTCAATCATAACTTGGGGGCGTAAAGGCATTTCATTGGTTTGATTAGGCTGGCCCATTCGTTGACAGCTATCACATCACCTGACATATTTTTTGGCATCCTTAAATAAGGAAGGCCAAAAGTAACCAGCATGCAATACTTTATATGCAGTCTGCTTATCAGCAAAGTGGCCTCCATAAGGTTCATCATGAGCAGATTTCAATATGTCATACACTTCCTCCTCTCTTACACATCTACAGATAATCAGATTTGGACCAGTGTAAAAGAGATCTCCTTGAATGTAGGAGTATGCAACACTTTTCTGAATAATATTCTGCTTTTCAGGAGCGGACAAGTGAGGTGGTGTTTTCCCAGTAACCAAATAATTAGCAATGTCAGCAAACCACGAAGAAACTGTAAACATAGAAAAAATATGTTCATCCGAAAAATCATCATTAATAGGAGTTGCTTCACCAGGATTATCTAATATAGAAAGAAAATCTGCTACAACATTAGATTTTCTTGGTCTATCAACAATAGTAACATTAAATTCCTGCAACAATAGCAACCACGTAGTCACTCTACCACTAGTCAATGGTTTTTTCATCAAATATTTAATCGCAGAATGATCATTATGTACTAACACTTCATATCTTGTAATATAGTGCCTGAACTTATTAATTGCAAAAATTACAGCTAAAAACTCTTTCTTTGTAACTGTATAATTTAATTCAGCGGAAGACAAATTCTTACTAATGTAATAAATAGCATAAGATTGCTTATTTTCATCTTATCCTAAAGTTGCACCAATAGCCAAATTTGAAGCATCAGAGGAAATGCGGAAAGGCACGGACCAGTTTGGACCTCTCAAAACTGGTGCCTATACCAACTTTTCCTTCAATTTTTCAAAAGATTGTTGGCAAGTCATGGACCAAGAAAATTCACTATCCTTAGCTAGAAGTTGGAAAAGAGGGGCAGCTATCTTAGAAAAAATTTCAATGAATCTTCTATAGTAACCGACATGTCCTAAAAAACCTCTTACTTCCATTTGAGTTTTGGGTGCAGGAAGATGCAGAATGATTTCAATTTTTGCTAGATCAACCTAGATACCTTTACCAGAAATCAAATGGCCAAGTACCACTCCCACTTTGCACATTAATCTACATTTCTTGTCACTCAAGGTGAGATGGGCTTCCTAAAAATGAAGAAGTACTTTCTCCATATTTTTTAGAGCTTCTTGAAAAGAATCTCCAAACACAGAAAATTCATCCATATAAATCTCTACAAATTCTAGATCAACAAAAATAGCCAGGACTGCCCTTTGAAAGGTAGTCGGGGCATTACATAAACCAAAGGGAAGCACTTTATAATCAAATTTACCCCATGGACATGTAATAGTAGTTTTATCCTGATCTCTGGGTGCAATCTATATCTGGTTATAGCCAGTGAAGCCATCCAAGAAGGAGAAATATTTCTTTCCTGCAAGGGTATCAAGCACCTGGTCAATGAAAGGGAGAGAGAAGTAATATTTGAAAGTGGCTTTGTTTAATTCTCGATAATCAATACAAATACACCATCTTCCATCTTTCTTAGGTACTAGCACTAATGGAGAGACCCACTGACTGTCGGAAATAGGATAGATAAAACCGTCATCTAGGAGTTTCTGTACTTCTTCCTTCACAATATCTCTTAGAGCTGGATTCATTTGCCTTTGGGGTTGTCGAACAGGTCAGTTCCTTCCTGAATATAGATATGATGTGTACATTTTTCAGGAGGGATACCCTTCATATCCTCATGCCCCAAGCAAAGGCACTAAGATAGTTTTGCAACAAATTCACAAGTTGCTCCTGCTGAGATGAGTCCAAATCTGAACTAATATGCAAGGACTTACCAGGGCTAATCTCAACAAGAGTAGTGTCAGGCTCAAGAGTACTCAAGGGAGTGGTCAAATGCAACGGTATAGAAGAATGAGAATCATGATTATCTTGAAAATCTAGGCTGAAAATCTAGCTCAATGGCTCAAAATTAGGCATAGTGTCTAGATTATTTGGGAAATCTCGAATCTCATCTTCTTGTGAAGACCCAGTATAATGATGGATAAGAGAAATGGGCTGAGTCTCCTCATCACTACTTTGATCCAACCATAAATTATCTCGAAGGTCCTTTCTTCTTAGAATCTCCATGCGAAATATACATATCACCGGAACGACATCCAATATATGCATCGACCATATCAAGCCATGGTCGACCCAAGATCAAGGGATGTCCTCCTATTGGGTTCTTTGGTTGAAGCACAATGAAATCAGCAGGATATTCCTAAAAATCTAATGAGATGATCACATCATCCAATACTCCTTCTGGCTTAATTTTAGATCTATCTACTAATTCAAGCACAATGGGAGTAGGGCGAAGATGATATAATCAAAGTTGATCCATGGTTTGCTTAGTCAGGACATTAATGGCTGCCCCCAAGGCTATAAGAACATTAGATACAAGGACATTACCAATCTGAACCGAGACAACAGGGTTTCCAGGATCAGTATATTTTTCCATAGACACACATCCTGTCATCAACTCTACTGCCCTACCAACAAATTGAATGGTTTGGCGTTCCAATCTCTTCCTCCCGGGTTTCTTGAGACAGAATTACTTAATAATCTTAGTAAAAATGGGGATCTCTTTAATGGCTTGAAGCAAAGGTATCTTAATGAAAAGATTCCGAAGCTCAGATGCCAAACTAGTCTCAGAAATAGGCTCACTTCTTTCCATTACTAGCCTCTCTGGGAAGGGAGGCTGGTTGGAAGAAGATGGCAAGGTTTCAGAGGGTAAGGGCTACTTAGTGATAGCTTTCAGAGAATGGTTAAAAGTTTCCCCTTCTCCTTTCTCTTCAATGATCATTATAGGTTGTTTCTATTTTTATGGTGCTACAGTCCTTCTCGATCTTAATTGAATATCATGAACCCCAACTAGAATAGACTGGTACTCAAATGGTAAAGGTGGGTTTGTTACATAGATAATTTGCATTTCTTTATTATTATTAGGATTGGGGATAGGTTGAGCAGGCAATTGAGGAGGTCGAAAGGATGGAGGTAAAGGCAACGGTGGAGTAGACTAACTCGGAAGTTGAGGCATTGAATAAGGTTCATGCGTAGATGGATATGACTTCATAGGTGGCTGGTAGGAATATGGAGAATGATTTGGCCCTCTCCAACCTTGTTTCCATGGTTGAGAAGGTTTCCCATGCTGATATTGATTCCCATACTGCCACTGCTGATGAGAGTTAGGATAAGAATATGCATGTGAATTATAACCAAGATAGTGTGGAGAAAATTCAGGAGCCATACTTGTACCTAACTGATGTCAATTCCTTCTTGCTCCTATAGCATACAAGTATTCAGCCTCAGGTTTTCCCCCTGTAAATACAGCTTTAAGTCCTGGTATAAAGGGACATTTTTCTGTGACATGGTCTTCTACACAAATAGCACACTTATGAGTTTCTTTCAAATTAAGAGGACACTCTTTAGGAGGATGCTTGTCTCTACATTTAGGATAGAAAATACATAATGACTCTTGTTCCTTCATGAGTTTCTGCTGAAATTTTAAAGATTCTAATTGTTTGGTAACAGTGTTCATTATATCATTTTTCATGTTTTCCATTTTATTTTCTAGTATAATAATCATAGCATCAGTAGATTTAGTTTTTCTATTTTTATTTTGAGTTCCTCTACCAGATCTATACTGATTTCTTGAAATTTTCTGCATAATTCACAATTTTTTTCAAAATTTTGTTGAGAGATATCACCTTGTCCTAACAGATTCAAATTATTTCTGGCATTATCAGTAAGTCCTATTAAGAACAAGGTTCTAATATTACTAGGACCAAACTTAAGTTTTGACCTTTATAAAATGTACATAAATCTTTCTAGGTAATCTTGAAGAGTTTCATCATCATCCTGTATGATTGTAAAAATCTCATCCTGCATGTCCCGAGTTTTGCAATATTCTTGATATTTAGACAAAAACACTCTCTTCATCTGATCCCAAGAGGTAATAGTGTTTCCTCCTAACCCCATAAACCAGTGTAGAGATGAGTCCTTGAGAGTAACAGGAAATAATCTTAACTTTTGAGCGTCAGTTGAATAATCATAAATTCTACACAGAGCATCAAACTCAAATAGAAAAGAGTTAGGATCTTCATGAACTTTACCATGGAAATGAGGGAAAGCTGATGTTGGAATATTCTTCATTTGCGCCACAGTATTAGGATCCACAATTGGAAACACAAAAGTGGATTTTTCTTCACTTACCTGGTTTTCACTAGTCCTTTCCAAATGATCTTCATGGTCCACCATTGTTTCCCTTTTACTTGTACCGCTCTCAACAGGCTAAACCACACCTGAGCGATCGTCACCAAAATCTAGGTGGATTGTTCCTGCGTGATGGGTTTGAATTGAATTGGGCTTCCTGCTTGTAGAACGAGACCCAATATGAGAATTATTTTTGAAATTATTTTGGCCCTCAGTGGACTTCGAACCCTTACCTTTCCTAGGCATTCATTTCGAAAAATAAAGAAAAATAACAAACAACTTCTAGTAAAAAAAATGTTGTCAGAAATCAATCAACACCAGTAAAATTCCTTAAAAGAATATTTTCCACACAATACTGCAAAAATAAAGGAAAAATTACCTCTATTATATAATCAGAAATTTCTTACCAAATCAAATCGCCTCCCCAGCAACGGCGCCAAAATGTTGGGTGCGGGAATTACACTTAAGAAAACTTCTCAACACTTAATTTGTCAACCCGGGGGACGTAAACTTAGAGACGAAGTAAATGAAATTCCAGAGATGGTATGAATCTTCCTAATATAAATCCATACTTTCTTTAAAGGAAAGATTGCAGAATCAAATCAAAAAGAGAAAAGGCAACTTGAACCATCAAAATAATCTAAGACTGGAACAAGGAAAAATGCATTTGCAAGAGGGAATTAAAGATAAAATGAAATCACTCCAACTAATTATTGTTTCACTTCAAAGTGTGTGTTTTTCTTTTAGCAGAGACACTTAGCAGTCTCATCAAATGGGCCCTCAAACCTGCTTCTTTAGAGATTTCCTTCTTGCAATAATCTGTCCTGCACTAGTGCTTACACTAGTGCAGGATCAGAGATTTATGCAAAAGGTATAAATGGTGTCTTTACTAAAGGATTTTTACTTCATGCAAGGACTTTGAAATTTTCAATGTTCAAAGCACTTAGATCCCGTGGCAAGAAACTCAGGATTTAATTATTAAAATGGGTGTTTAATTATTGCAAGTGCTAGTTTACTGTTGAATCCAATTGCACACATAAAAAGTGAATGTTTCTAATCTTAACAAAGTATAGAAATAAAGAAACAATCAATATACATTTATCCTATCATAAGCATTTAAGGAAAGAAAGAAGATTGTGGAAAGTAGATTAAGAAGGCTTGTTGCATCACACCAACGTGCACTGGTGCAGGTTCATTCCTCCTGCTTAGACCAGGTAGAGAAAACCAATCAAACAGAATTGCAGAAAAGGAGATATCACACCAACGTGCACTCGTGCAGGTTTATTTCTCCTACTTGGACCAGGCAGAAAAACCAATCAAACAGAATTGCAGAAAAAGGAAATATCACACCAACGTGCACTGGTGCAGGCTTATTTCTCCTACTTGTACCAGGCGGAGGAAAACCAATCTAAAATCAAATGCAGGAAAGGAAATTGTAGGGAAAGGAAATGTATCTACTTCACACAACGGATCTGCTTTCACTCAGACAGGAATGCATGTGCTTAAAATTAAATCACACTTGACAACGTAAACACAAATTATAGGAAAGAAGGAAATGGGGTAAACGTGCTGGATTGGTTGGGCCCTAGCCAACCGGCGCGTTTCCCTTTTAAATAAAAACACTGCTCAAAAACTTAATCAATTCATTAGCTTAAAGACAGAATCGTAATTTGTAAAACATGAGGCGGAGCTCCCTTTTATTAATTCATTGAGGCAAATACATGCGTGATACATTGTCCAGCGAAGATTCGGGCGATAACAAAGTAACCTATTACCGCCTCTCTGTTCTCTTCTGCTATCAAAAACTTCCCTTTTAGTCCTATTTACGTTCTACATTATATATATCTCTGGCCAAAGGCAAAAATAGATCGTTCAACTTATTCATAACAAAACGTAGTGGGGTCCTCCACATCCCAAACATTGTAATGAAGGTCTCGTTGTTGATTCAAATTCTGGTTTATTCAATTGTTCATTGGTTTTCCCATCATTTGGCAGTTTCAACCTTTGCTGAGTTCTTCCAGAATTCTGGTTTGAATTATTTTTATAACGACTTATAAAATTGGTTTTCTTAACTCCGTTGATCAAATCTCCGCACCCACCCTCTTCAATGCAATCTAAGCTCAGACAACTTTGTGAAGTTCTAAATTCATCCATAGACAATTTTCCTAGCCGCAAATCATGAAATGCATTTGCTTTTTCATCAAAATATTGCTCTGACAAGTATTTGTCCATAAAATTATTTTGAAATTCCTCCTAGGTTACTTCCTTATTATTAATCCTTCTAAGAGTCTTTACTTCTTCCCACCACAAGGTGGTCGTACTCTGTTACTGATAGATTTATAACCTTGCTTTTAAATTATGGTCGTAATCATAAATATGGAAGTACTTACCCATATTAATCCGCTAAGCTTCAACAACTTCCTCTTGTTCGCCATCGAATGTGGGAGGATTAACTTTTTTGAATTCTCTCTATAACTCTACCTTTTGTCTTTTAGCACCCTCGTGGTCTGAAACATCATCAGATTCTTATTCTTCTTTGTTCTCCTAATCACCACCCGAATCTGAGTGATTGTTTCTTTGTTCATGTACTTCAATCCTATTCCCATGTCCTGGGCTTGGGTCAGGATTCAGTGATTTTTCCAATCTAATTATATTTTCATAATTTTTTCCTATTCCTGCATCAGTTGTTCATTATTGGCCCTCAACCTTGCCATCTCATTCTTTATTTCTTGTATTGTTTCAAATAGGGCATCATTAACATTCCGAGGCTTTTCTCCTAAATGTTCCCACATTTTAGAATTGGCCACAGTTTGTGGTACTGGTCCTATTTGAACCATGGATCTTGCTGGCATAGGTCCCGTTCTTCTCATCTTGCTGGTATTCCTTCACCTGTTCACACAACAATTTATGTTATGTATACATTTTCTCTCACTCACTCCAGTAGACTGCAATATTGAAACCTTGGCGCTCTGATACCAATTGTCACACCTCCAACTTAATACTTTCATCCATGTAAAAGTAAATATATATATTTTAAAAATTTATTTTATTTATTTGGCTTTAGTTACAACTTATAACATAGGGGAAAAAAATTATACTATTGATCTTACAAATGAGAAAATACACAATCGATAATGAATTTTGTCAACCAATAAAGAATGGTTTAGGCATCAAGGTGGTAACCTTGTAACTAATATGATTTTCGACATTTTCTTACATTAACATATTACTTTTCTTGTTTGATTCTTATTTACAAATACAACTTATAATTGTGACCCTAGAGTCTGACCTGTTGGAGTGGTTGTTCACCCTAACCTAGGTGGAGATTAACCATATATTCATCAATTGATGTTAAGATTGAATATATCTAGAAAATTTAGCATGCCTCCGCCTATTGTCTTGGAATGAAAACCTGTCAGGAAGATCAATGGTTCACGTTGCAGGCTTGAGATCTAGGATGTGGACTCTACCAGGTGGTTGAGGTAACTAAAACCGTACCTCAGTGTCACAGAGAGGTCATTATTTTCTTGATTCTTCCTTGGAATGTGGATCAACAACTCCTTCGGACATCTGGCCCTTGCACTGTGGTAAGCAGACTCTTCAGTGCCACTACAAGTGTGGCGTTTATTAATCTTTAACAAATTCTTCTTAAGCTTGCCGGCTTATTGAATATTCCCATTTATTTCTAATTTCAATGAGGAGTTCAGATATACCAGTTGGGGAGTGTGGGCTACCTTGTGGGTTCAGTCCGACTTAGAAGTAGCTTGAGACCTGCATTGGCAGGCCTTGCTTTCGGGGTCACCTCAAGGTCATTAGAGACTCTCAAGTTTTTATAAATTCCTTGTTGTTTGAGAAGCTAGTTGAGAGTTAATGATTTCCTAATGTTCTATGCTTATGCGCTCCAGGTAACTTTGTTAATTTCAAGATGTCATGAGCTTTACATAATGAAATAAAATATTTTTCAAATAAATTGCAATCCACTTTATTTTTCTTTGCAAATGCTAACGCAAAATATATCAACAGTTTTTCCCCCTCCTCACCCAAGGGTCTTGCAACAGTGGGGAGTAGCAGTGTGAGACATATCAACATCAAGCATAACACGAGCACTCACCAACACTACAAATACCTAAAATAAAATTCCCTCCATCAGGGTAATTATGGCCCATACATCAGAGTTTGCTTAACAAATTGAAAATTGGAAATATGATTTCCAGAAAATTAGAAACTATTTTTGAATTTATAGGAAATATAAATATTCAACATTTTCATGAAACTTTGGTTAAAATTGCAATAACATAGGAAAAAAATGCAAAGTCAATGCATTTTGATTGCAAGGCTAATGCTATAGTCCATGCGGAGAGACAAAAACTAATAATGAGCATTACACACAATGTGGTATACAAACACACAATAATTCATCTTTGAATAAACAAACATTCAGCAAAGTGATTATAACTTTCCAACTATATTATAGGAAAAATTATATATATCTCTTTAGTAATTTTTTTCATACAAGTATTTTTTTAGTTGTAGTAAAATGTTTAATTATATATTTATTTTATTTTATTAATTACTATTATAATGAGTGAGTAGTCCTTACTAAGGCTTACTAAGAATTATTCAGTTTTTTTGTTTTTTTACTAAATTTTATTTTTAATTAAAATAGTAAAAAAAAATTATAAAATACTATAATTTTGAAATTTTTCCAAAAACCTTAAATATATTTTTATATAAAAATATAATTTAATTAAATAATATTTATATAAAAATATAATTTAATTTATAGGTTTTGTGTTGCTCCCTCCTTGCGCTCTGCAAGCATTAGGGCAGTTGGGTGCTTCCTCGCACGTCGCTGTGGCTATTGCGCCCCTGCGCACTGTCCCGCTTCGTCCCCTCTCTACTCATGGAGCCCAGCGGGGGCTTAGTCCCCCCTCCCAATCCGCCCCCGGAGGTCTTAGCCTTCAGATATTTGATTTTAGCTGGCCAGAAGCGCCCTCCCTCTGCGATTCAGCAGAAATTCATCAAGAAGATGGATTTGATTCCATCTGTAGCACTGCCAGAGGAAGAAACGTGTAAAGCAGCCTTGAATCTGGCTAAGAGAGACCTGATAGGCCAGTTCACGGGTCTTTGGCCGTCCCCCAAGTCGATGGATGAATGGACCCAAAGGAACTGGAAACCTCTAACCAAAGAGGGAGTCAAAAGATATTTTGTTGGCAAAGGATTCTTCATTTTCGTGTTCAAAAACCTGGAAGACAGAAGTTTAATTTTCAGAAATGGCCCTTACTTCATGGGACCGCAGGGATTGTATATAAATAAATGGTCTCCAGATTTTGATCCAACTCAGGATGTCCCATCTGCTGTGCCGGTTTGGGTGAGACTCCCCCATTTTCCCCTCCATTGTTGGAACCAAAAATCCCTTCAAATCATCGGGAACGCGCTGGGAAAATACATAGACCAAGCGGTAAGAAAGGATCAGTATTCATGTGCACGTATCTGTGTAGAAGTGGACCTAGAAGAGGGGCTGTCGAAAGCAATCAAGCTTACTGCAGCTGGATGGATGCATGTCCAGGAATTGGACTACAAACAGCTCCCCTTTAAATGCAGACATTGTCACGGTCATGGACACTTTGCAAAGCACTGCAAGAAAAAGGCAGAGGAGCAAATAGATAAAAAAAGCGGGGACCAATGGACTCTAGTCCAAAAATCTGCACATCCAAAAAAAGGTGTTGGTAAAGGCAACATGATAGGAACCTCAAGCAACTCCAAGTATAATCTGGAAAAGGAAGTAACCCCAAATGGAACAGAAAGTGCTCAGATCAACCCAGCAAACTCAACCTAGGAAAACTTGGCACAGGTAGAAACCACTCCTCCAAGCAAAGAGGGAGGGAAAGCTATCCAGATAAAAGCTATCCAATGCAGTCCCTCCAACCCCACATACACCGAAGTCACAAAGAAAAAATCAGTGGAAAGCTCAGGCTCCTTGGAGGACGAAGCCTATGAGCGCCCCTCAAAAAGAGCTGGAAGGGAATCCCGTAAAGAAATGAGGGAAGAGGAGGCCGAAAGGCTTAAAATTCAAGGAAGTCAGTCCACAATAGAAATGTCTATTGGACGAAATACCAGACCAAGGCCTCCCAAGGGAGGCCCCAACCCCACCCCCAAGTAAATAATGAAGCTCGTCTCTTGGAATTGCAGAGGACTGGGGAATCCCTCTAAAATAGATGCAGTCAAGGACCTCTTGAATTCAGATCCCTCATATATTCTCATGCTCCAAGAGACTAAGATAGAAGGGAAAACCCTCCTAGACATCAGCAAATCAAAATGGAAAAAAAGTTCAGGCAAAGCAGTCAACGCAAGGAGCTCTTCTGGAGGGTTGGCAACTCTCTGGACAGATGACAAATACCAGCTGAATAAATCTCATGAAACTCAGCATTGGATCTTCACGGAACTAACTCATTGTGCAAGCAAGTTGACTATCTCTCTTTTCAATATTTATGTTCCTGTCAATTACTGTGAAAAACGAGAATGCTGGAATTCTCTCTCAGCTTTTTTAGAGCAGTTTTCCCCCAACAACATCATCATAGTTGGGGATCTTAATATTGTTCTGAAAGCAAAAGAGAAAAGGGGTGGCTCCAGTAGCAGAGATCCCTTGCTGGCCACGGTGGAAGAGCTCACCCAGCTTTGGGATCTATTATATTTCAGCCAAGTTCAAGGTCTCTTTACTTGGTCCAACAATCGGGCTGGGCCAGATCACATTTCTGCTTGACTGGACCGTTTTCTGGTGCAAAGTTCCCTTATGATGAACAAAAATATCATCATCTCAAAAATTATGCCCAAATTGACCTCTGATCACAAGCCAATTCAACTTATTCTGGAAGATGAAGAGGATCTGGGCCCCATTCCTTTTCAATTCAACCCTCTTTGGATCAAGAGAGAGGGCTTCACCGAGACTATGAAAGCAGCATGGGCCAAATCCTTCACAGGTTCCTCTTGTTATGTCTGGGAGCAAAAGCTGAAGGCCACAAAACAAGCGTTGAAGGAGTGGATAAAGAAACCAACCCCTACTCCAACCAGCCAAAGAAAATATGCAGTGCAGGTGTTGCAGTCCCTGCAAACAGATATGGAAAGCAAAGACATTACTGCAGAGCTGTTGGAAAAGGAAATTAAAGCTCAACGAACTGCATATCAATCCTTTCGATTTGAAGAATAATATTGGAGATTAAAATCCAGAAGTCTGTGGCTAAAGGTTGGGGACCGGAACACCGCCTTCTTCCACCGACAATATAGAGCCAGATTGTCCAAGAATCATATAGCAGAAATCAAAACTTTGGAGGGTCAAGTCTGCAAAGGGTTCAATCAAGTTAAAGATGCTGCTGAAACTCATTTTAGGAACCTATATAGTGAGGGAACTCAAGGCGATGATGAGGAAGCAACTGACCTTCTTTCTCACATCCCTTTACTCATCAGCCCTAATGACAATATAGACCTCTGCAAACCTGTAACTGAGGAGGAAATTATCAAGGTAATATGGTCCATGGATGCAGTTAAGGCCCCTGGGCCAGATGGATTTACAATCCATTTCTTCAAGTCCTGCTGGGAAATCATCAAGCTCGATCTCCAAAAAATGATAAGAGGCTTTATGAATAAAGCTAAATTAGGCGGAGGAACCAACTCCACCTACCTAGCTTTAATTCCTAAAGACACCAATCTGGAAACCTTTGCAAGATTTAAGCCCATATCGCTGTGTAATGCTTCTTATAAAATTCTGGCCAAACTCTTAGCAAATCGAATCAAGCCTATGCTCAAAAGACTGATTTCCAGTTCTCAAGGCGGATTTGTGGAAGGCAGACATATTCTGGACAACGTTATTCAAGTACAGGAGACAATCCACTCAAGCAAGCAGCGAAAAGAGAAAGGTATGTTGATAAAATTAGATATGGTGAATGCCTTTGATAGAGTCAATTGCTCTTTCCTAAGCAAAGTTCTTCTCTCCTTTGGCTTTTCTTCTCACTTTGTCCAACTTATAAAAGCCTGCATTAAAAATCCATGGATTGCCCCTCTTATAAATGGTCGCCCAACAAATTTTTTCCAAGCTAGGAGAGGCATCAGGCAGGATGCCCTCTCTCCCCCTTCCTGTACATCTTAATGGCAGATTCCCTCAGTCGAAAACTAGCAGCATAAAGAATTGCAGGTACCCTCCCGGGTCTCAAACCCTCCAATGGTGATGATCCTTTGAATCACACACTCTTTGTTGATGACTCCCTTCTTCTAGGAGGTGCTTCTATCAGAATAGCAAAAGCTTTCGACACTGTCCTTAGACGCTATTGCAGAGTTTCGGGAGCTTTAGTCAATGAGAGCAAAAGTGAAGTCTTCAGCTGGAACATAGACCAGCAAGATCTCAACACTATAGCTAATCTTCTTGGCTTCAAAGGACATGCTCAATGGGACAGGATCAAGTATCTTGGTCTCCCCATCACTTCTGGTGTGAATAAGAGGTCGCTTTGGAGCGAAATCATCAGCAAAATTAAAACTAAAATCACTGCTTGGGGAGGCTTCTAGTTACTAAAGGAGGTAAAGTCATCCTAATAAAGTCACATCTGTCTGCTCTGCCAATTTATCAAGTTGCATTTCTACTTGCTCCTAGAAACGTGATGGAGCAGATCTCTAATATTCTCAGAGATTTCTTATGGCAAGGAGGGAAGGGCAATGAAAAAAAAATGCATTTAGTTAACTGGGATTTGGTCAAACAACCGATTGCAAAGGGCGGACTGCAAATACGAGATCCCACTCTTGTCAACATTGCGCTGGGAGGAAAAATTCTGTGGAAGATGATCCACGAGCCCTCTCACCCAGTTAGCGTGACTTTGCGGACAAAATACGTAAACAATCTATCTCTCAGCAATCTGCAATTGGTCAACACAGCTAACAGCACGCAGATATGGAGACTCTGCTGCAAAAGCAGCATTTTCTTCAAAAATACAGTGTACAGGATTCCAGGTAATGGCAAACGAACACACCTGTGGCTAGATATCTCCGAGGATATCTCTGATCTGAGAAACTCGCTGGAAAGAGCAGGCATAAACAACATATATGAGCTTTCAATTTGGGATCATCGTGGTGACTAGGCCAGCTGGGATTTTCATGGTGTCCCTGCCCGGCTTATTCCTCAACAAAACTTGCTAGTCGATCTGCTGGACGAGGCAACTCCGGTCAATCGAACCATGAAAGATCGTTGGGGATGGGGCTAGACAGGGGATTACTCTACAACAGAAGGATACAGAGTGTTACAGGCACCAAGGAACAGCAGTCAAACTCCTGCCTTTTGGAAGCAAGTCTGGGAGCCCTTTTCGTTACCAAAAGTGAATTTCTTCTTTTGGACTCTGGTCCATAATAAGCTCCTAACGGGAGATAACCTTGTGAAAAGAAAAATTGCAGGGCCTCATAGATGTGTTTTATGCAGAAGTAACCTAGAATCAGCTCAACACTTATTCGTGGACTGTCTTTACGCCAAGGAGGTTTGGGACCTCATCCTACAGGATTTTCAGATTGTTATTCCCTCTCAGATTTTTGTCACGGATCTCTTTGCCTCTTGGAGCCTCCTTTACCCTCATCAAATCCCATACAAGTCATTTTGGCGTAAAGTTTGGACTGCTCTTCCCAAATTCGTCTGTTGGCAACTCTGGTTGGCCCGCAACTAGATGATTTTCAAAGACTCGAATCACACCCCGGTACAAGTTGCTGCAAAATCCAAGTCCTTCCTCTTGGAAGCGGCACAGCAGCAGTTTTTTAATGAAGATCCTCTGCTTCTGCCTGAGGAAATGAGGTGGCTTGGTCCCCTTGAGCCTCATCCACGTAAGTATCTCCTCATCCCTCAATCAGCGTATCCGGACTGGCGAAAGAGAGATCCTGATGATATATTCCAAAGTTGGTGGCAGTCCCCAAAATTTGACCACAATATTTTTCGATGGGGCGTCCAAAGGGAATCCCGGTGCATCCGGTGCTGGTGGGGTCATCTACTCCCCAGATGGGTCTTCAAGTGACTCTTTCTGTTGGGGTCTAGGCCAGAAAACCAATAATCAAGCTGAGATTTTTGGGCTCCTAAAAGCTTGTCATATAGCAAGAGATAAAGGGGTTAAAGACCTCCAAGTATTTGGCGACTCTGAAATATTAATTAAAAAATTAAACTCAGAAGAGCTTTTCAGCAATGCTGGCCTCAACAACATCTTGGGCAGATTGAAAAGAGTCCTATTAGACTTTGCATCCTACAAGTTTTTTCACATCCTCAGAAATTCAAATAGTGAAGCAGATCGGATGGCGAACAAAGGGTGCTCACTTACGAAAGGGCTGCTAATATTAAATGAGGAAAGTTCCTTTGAAACTCCTTGATATTGTAAAAATCCAAATTCAGCATTTGATGAACAACAACTTTGTAATAGGAGTCGCTTTGGCAAAGACCCATTCGCTTTTCTTCTTATAAATAAAATTCATACCCGTTTCAGTTAAATATATATATATATATATATATATATATATATATATATATATATAATAACATTTATCCAAAAAAAATCCACTAGCCTTTAAATGAGGCTCCAGTTCAACATGGTTTGATTTTATTCCATTGTCATAAAGTGGGCATAGCCCGCTTTTAGTACAATCTTTTCGACCAGTCATCCTGGTCCATTGAAAGGAGCACACATTTATCCAAAAAAAATCCACTAGCCTTTAAATGAAGCTCAAGTTCAACATGGTTTGATTTTATTCCAGTGTCATAAAGTGGGCATAGCCCGCTTTTAGTACAATCATTTCGACCAGTCATCCTGGTCCATTGAAAGGAGCACAAAAGCTCTCTATGACAAATCAACCTCACCCACTCTGACACTAACCTAATTACTCGGAGACAATGTCCAAGCGGGACGCTTCGAAGAAGTAGTTGGCGTTTTGAATCAGTCTCCTACATTTATCACCTTTTTTTTATTTAGTGGTGTACATTTATGTGAACAATCAATAAAAGTTACGTGGCTCATAAAAGCTCAATACGACATCAATGGCCGCATGTATTTAAGTACATTTGACCTCAAATCTGTTTGTAACCAAGCATCATTGGAGATTTCAGTAATATTCTATAATCTGAAAGTGAACAGAGAGTTCAATATGTTTGACCTCTCTCTTTTCACAGGTAAGATATTTTCTAAATCTACAACTATATATATATATATAATTTTTAAATGAGAATAAAAATTGATAGAGAATATTCTATTAAATATAATTATTTTATAAATGTTACTAATAAAGTACTCACAACATTTATTCAAATACTTAAATATATTTAAAAAACAAATAATTCAAAAAACCATTTTAATTTTAATTTTAATTTTTTATTTTCACTTAAAATATTTTAATTGTTTTAACATCAAATTTGTTTATTTTAAATATTTATATTACTTTTTATATTTTATATTTATAATTAAAATAAAATAAATTTATTTGTGATTGTAAATTTTTGTCATCTATAATTATTCATAAAAGTTTTTAGGAAAATCACATTATTATTGACCAATGTAGTTAGTCATGTGATTTTTCAAAAAAAATTATGAATAAATAAAATTATTTTATTTTATTTTTTAAATCTAAATGGGTTGTTGATTAGCTCACGCATACATTTGACATGTCATCGGAAACTCCACGTTCTCGTTAGATGTTGCTGTCATTTGAGTGTACAACACTGTGAACATTGTATTCTTTCAAAATAATATGTGTGTACCATGATCACTGTGTAAACTTGTAGTTACGCTGAAGGCATTTTATTCTAGGGTTTTACCTCGTGATAATGTTCACTATAGCGAATCAGTAACTCCAATTTCTTCGTCCTCTCAGTCTATTCAATTTTAACACGTATTGCGTGGAACCTCCATATGGCTTCATATCAACACGAACCTCTATACGGCTTCATATCAACATGCCTTCACATGACTTCACCATTGATTGACCTTATCATGCTGGACCTTAGCATGGGCGTTCCCATCATCGTTACCAGGTGTGCATTGTTGTTACCAACAACGTTAGCAGGTGTGTCAAGGATCCAAAATTTGAATATGCGAAGGAATTGTAGTATTTGGATCACTGGCAATTCTGGGATAGACGAGCCTCTGGTTCTTCAACTATGACACAATTTTATAAAGAATACGAAGAGAAACAAGATCTCTTCAAGATACTCTTCAACATTGTTTTCGACTTCTCCTGCAATATTTTTTTCGCCTTCTCCTGCTATTTTCTCCAGCTCATTCTGTTCGAAATCATACCTCTCCTCTCTATACAGGCAAGGTGGATAAATTGAAAATTTGACTGCCTGAGAATTGAAAGTGCGTCCTCCATTTCTCTTCACCTTCCACATACCAACACAAAGTATGTTCTGGACAAATATTATCAACACCTACACTGCAACCATCGATCCTCTTGGCGACATCTTTGGCAACATATTTTTTGAGTCATGTTGGTCAAAGTTACCTCAGCTTTACTTTAGTTGTGTCACGCCCAGGGATATTCTGCACCCCCTCTCCAAACACCACTTACCACTCTCACCCCCCTCTGGAAAGTCCTTTGCGCCATTCAAGAAATCGTTGTGCCTTTGACCGTTGCAAATGCCACCACGCCACATCCTCCATCATCCATCACCGTCCGCCAACTACCATCCCTCCACGACTAGTCATTTGAGGTTTGAAAACTCATTCTATGAAGAAATAAGGTGAAACACAACCATAGGGCTCGGGTAGCGATAAGACACCACAGTACGAGTTGAGAAGCAAAGGCGTTTCATGCAAACTTACTATGGTTATAACAACAAAAACTAAAGGGGTGGCAACACACATCAGCACCAACATCAATAAATGAAAGTGGCCACCACTGCACAGATTAGATTACCCAACACATGTTTTTTCTGCAAAAGAGAGCCAGATGTTGGAGCCTCCATTGGTTTCCTTTTCGATACCATCACAGTGACTTCCAAAACTTACTATTTTATCTTCCAAGCAGCCATTGAAGCGTTTGGATCTACGAAGAGTTGCCCAAACTTAATTCCAGAGGCAGTTGTTTTTAGTGATGTCTGAATCAGGATTACATGGCCACACTTGTCATTTTCTGCTTAATTGTCATCAATGAAAGGTTGTGGACTAAGGTAGGCAACCGACTTAGTCTTTAGATAAATACTACATACCTTAGCAGTATCAAGGGTTGGATATTTTAGCACCTATATTGTAAGAACTACTATTGGAGCATTGTAATTTTTGAAGGTGGACATCGATAATCAAAGATCGGTTACAGGATTCTTGAGTTGTGTTAAAATGGTAACGTGTTTCTTCTTTGTTTAAATGTTTTATTTGTTTTCTCTACTGTGTATCTGCTAATCTAATTGTAAATCAGAAATTGTAGATTAAGATTCGTTGTCGAAGCGCCTTAATTCTATTTGCATTTACAATCTGAATGTTTTTCACTGAAGTCTGATTAAAGAATTATTAATTTCTCTTTAGTCACTATTGAACCTTACTGTTTCTTCCACCTCCTAATTCATACAGCTCTTGAGATCCATTTAGCACAGTTAGCTTGCCCTGTGATTTTCTCTTGATTTTGATGTGTCATTCCAGCCTTTGACTCCATAGCCCAATGGATTAAGTTTCACAAATATGTCTATCTAACCACTCAATCAATCAAAACAAACAGCGCTCATAATTTATATAACTAGCCTAATATCAGCATTTATAATTATCAAGCTAAATCATAAAAATAGAGAGACCCCTCTCTGAGTCTAGGTAGGCTAGGTCCTGGACTCCAAGTGATTTGATGTTGTGCTTTATAGTTTAGTCTTGACAATCTTCTAAATTATAGAGTGCTAACACCTGCATTTTCTTCATTTCTAGACGTCAAGGCTTCATTTCTGTCTGGATCTAGCCATGAACATTGAGCTCTCAGTGGCGTTCATTCAGTCCAAATACATTTCTGTGAGCTTTAGGATGGATACATTACAATGAATTTGAATTTTTTTGATCTCCATACACCTTTGCCTGTCTGTGCTAGAGTTGGGTTGGTTGCACTAGACTTGGCCTCGCATGGCAATAGATTCTTCTATGCTACATAGAATCCTTCAAACTTCTAGGCCTTCCATGCCAGAAAACCTCAATATATACTCACTCTACAAAATTCTAGCCTGCGAATTCAGAACCACCAGTGGAAAAAGCTGCATTGTCTGACCATCATGGCATTGCCCAAAAAAAAAGGAACAATAGTGACACTTGACAAATGAACGCAGCTCCCAAATGGTGGAACCAACCACCTCAATAAATTCTATTCATAGTATAGGAGTTTGAAGATCATTGGCATGACTCCATCTCTACCAACCCCCTCAATAAATTCTATTCATAGTATAGCAGTTTGAAGATCATTGGCATGACTCTGTCTCTCAAATATTTCCAGAATGTCTACTTCAAGGCGAAGCTATCCAATTTTGAATGTTGAAATTTATTTGAGAAGGCCGATTCCAGAAATAATAGATTGTGCCTAGATTCGTTCAACTGGTGATCCCTTGTCCAATTTTGAATGTTGGAATGTATTTGAGAAGTCAGATTTCATAAATAAGATATTTTGTCCATGTTGGAATGTATTTCAGAAAGCAAATTCCATAAATAGGAGATTTTGTCTAGATTCGTTCAACTCATGATCAACCTCCACTGGTGTATGTGGTTGTGGGTAGCTTGTATTGCATCACCTCAAGCGTGTTGTGGAAATGCGTGAAAGATAGAACACAAGTCTCTTCCACATTCCTTTTTCACCCTTCGGTGAAAATGGCAGTCTTAAAAGACTATAACTGAAACTCCATTTTCAAAATCAATGTGAGTTTCCATTTTGTTTATATTCATTTGGGAGGTATTGTAACTTAAAAATATATACATAATTATCTAAAAAATTATATCTCACAAAATTTATATTTATGAACATGTTGAAATAAAATTCAACATTCTCGAAATTTATAGTATACCTAACTTAAATGATAAAACCTTCAAATAAAATATAAAAAATCTCCAAAAATGATTGACTAAGTGAAAAACGTCTCTAATAAAATAATAAAAAACAAACAGTCCCCACGTTACAGGACTGCTTTTTTCTTGGCGTTCACATGCACTCCTGACTTCCAGAAACTCGCGAGAAGAGAAAATAGAATTACGTAGCAAGGAACTTTGAGAAGGGAAAAGAAGTTGTCTACCGAGTTCGTGAAATAGCCCGGACGGCAGAAAATTGTCGAAATACGGTGATAGGGATTTGATAGAGATTTAATTTCCAAGTCTACGAAAGCATCCATGCTCTACTCTTTTACAAAAAAATACATGCTCTTAACCATTAGGCCCACTCAAGCAAATTTTAGCTTTGAATATTTTTTAAATAATTCATTTTACTATTATTGAGCAAGTTAGGATAGTTGAAAGACATATGAAAGAAAGAAGACATAATTATCATCCAACATTTATATTTTAATTTGTTTATGTCTAACTATTATATGCTGTTGTAAAAATTTAATTTATTAAAAAAAAACCAAAGTTACAATTTTATTTGAAAAAGAATAAAAAAATTGGTAGAAATTTTTCAAAATTTTGACTATAACTATTAAGAATTTTGAATGCCTATAAGCTAAATCCATTTATGAAACTGAAAAAATAAACACTCCCATTTTAATTATTATTATTAGGTAGAATTTCCCAACCTACAATGGTGTCATTTTCTACGTTGAGAGACCTCCGTCATAAAGTGAGTCATGTCACCTCCATTTATGATAATTAAATGATCTTTCACCTACTCTTCAGTTATAATGTATTTCCCCTAATTGAAATTACTATTTTAAAATTTTAACGTTTTTGGCTTTTATGGGACTGGAATTGATAGTTTCAGGTTTTCCAGACATGGTTCACGGATTTTCAAAACAATTTATGATCGTTAACAAATTTTACTCATCTTCATGTTTTGAAAAACCGAAACAAGAAATCAAACTTTTGAATTTTTCCACTTAAAAATCACCATCGAAGAGTTGTCGGAGGAAAAAGTTTTCCGGTGGAATATTATAAAATATGGAGAATTCCTAGCTTTGTGAAATAAAAGGAAGTAAAATAGATAAATAAATATATAAACGTTTACTACTTTGGTCAAACAAGTTAATAGATTATTAAATATTTATCATCCATATATATAAAATTGTAATCATTAGTTTAATCATTAAGTATTGGTTAAAGTTATTTGTTAGGACTTCAAAACATTTGGAAATAATACATGTGACCATAAATTAAATTTTGATTAACTAAATTGATTATGGAATTGGTTCCATAGAGTAAAAGACTCATGGTAAAAGTAATTTCAAGGTCTGAGAGTTAGTTGAAGAGATTCAGTTTAAATAGTTGCCCAACCTTTAGGGATAAAGAAGAATTCCAATGAAGTTTGGGGATTCTGTTCGGTAACTGGGAAAAAAGGGAAAAATTGTTGGAAAAGAATTCTTGATTTGGTGCTAACCAATGGAATACTCCAAATTCCTAATATTACTTGAATTGGAGACTGGACCGAATTGTCCCAAAGTCTCTTCCAAAAGTTTTGTTAACTATTAAGATCAGACTTGGAGCACAGGGGAGAGTTGGAGGACGTAATAGTCTCACTCGTGGTAGGGAGGCATAAAAATCAGTGAGAGAAACAAAGGACAGATAATTATTTGGTTGTCTGCTATTAAACTCTAGATTTATGCAGAAATTTACAAGTATTTTAATAAAGTAGGGATTTGTATTTGTTCTTCCTTTTCTTCTCTTGCAATTGTTTAAAAAGAAAATAGAACAAAGTCTAACACATATAATAATTGGTAACGCTGAGATTTGTTAACTCTCAAAAGAAGGTTTTGTGTCCGTTGCCCTCGCTATCTATGATAATACACAGATATGGTCCAGTCATTTTTTTTTCCTACTTAGCTACTGTACGAGGAAATGCTAGTACTGTAAAGAAAAATAGAACTGCAAAAGTAGAAAAGAATATGTGGATGATTTCAAATGTATCAGTAGTCTAAAGAAACATTCGGAAGATGAATGGATAGTTAAATATAATTCTAAACCCTCATGCGAAAATAGTAACTCACACTGTAATTTCCTAGTTTTGAAATTTATAAAAGAAAAGAACAAATAAAAAAAAGGATTTCTTAGAACATGCATTTCCCTAGTAGATTCTGGAACTGAAATAAATCTGGAGCTACTGTGGTGTGTATGTAAACCACTGATATAAATATAGACTTACAATATTTCAGAGATATAAATGTCAGAGGACAGAAGTAGCTAAACCTGCCATTTAGAGGCAAGGAAACAAGATAGTGAGAGAGAAAAGTAATTCTATAAAAGAAAAATGAATTTAAGTTAAGTAGCCAACTGATGCTATACTATAAAATCAAACCATTTTGGATATTATTCGTTAATAGAGACAGGCTTAGAAAAACTTAGCTAGAGACTAGATAATACAAATATTTTCTTTTATATATCCATAATTATACCGAAATTTAATTGAGTAGTAATTCCTATCAAACCATGTTATAAAGGAAGAAAATTTACAAGTCAGAAACTGCAAACAGTGGAAAAAATGTGCACCGTGAATATCTCCAAACTTAATTGTACAGTTACAGTAGTAAAGTATCAGAACTGAAGAAGTTTCATGAATTTACATAAGCACTTCACTATGAAATAGACAAAACAGGGACTTTGATATACCCATTAGGGTATTAACTGAAATTGAACCAGTTCTATTCGAAATAAAACAAATGGTGACATTGAAATTCTCATAGATTTAAGCATTAAGGTTCTGGTTGTTCCATAGAACATCAGAATAAACTCTTGTTGCCAAGAACTACCTATTAAGAACGGAAGGAGACAAGGATGACTCTCAGGTTTATCCCTTGTGAAAAAACGTATTCCACCCAAAACCCTTGCGAGCTTACCTGCAAGAGACAAACAGGAAAGTGGGTTAACTAAGCTAGTAGAATTCGGTTCTGAATAAATCACAATAAATAAACCCTGAAACAAAATGGTGAACACAGTTTACCTTAGGAGATTTGGGTAGAATTATGAAAGAGATGACCTGCAAACCATAACGTAAAAACGGAGAATAAGAACATAGAAAGACAAAATGGATAGTATTATTACAATCTTAAGGTTATGAAAACCCGGTTAAGGGTTCGCCCGATTAAGCAAATTTACCTTTGGAGGCTCTTGAATAAGCTGAGAACCTAAAAGCTTCATGTGTCGAGATCCTAAGACATTTTTGCTGCCTGAATGAGTACTATCGAAGTCAATAGAGGAAATGAATAACCAGAATCGGCAAAGACGAAAAACCTTTCAAACTAATTCCAAAACTCCGTAATGGTAAATAACCTCAACAAAACCTAGTGTGGGTAAACCAAACTCAAAATTGAGACTACCAAACGTGGTTTTTCCTGTACAATCAAATGTTGAAGAAATATATTAGGAAACTATGATTATGTTACCTGACTACTTCTGGAGAAGGTAACCCTAGAAACCATCGCAGCGACAGAGCACCTCACCAGAGAAGCGGAGGAACAAGAATGAGCGAGAAATAAGGAAAAATGGTTACAAGAACAAGGTCCTACCAAATGAAACCCTAATGCATATTCGTCGTTGGATCTCCAGAAGGAAGATCAAGGGTAGAGGGACATCCAACTGTCTACTGTCGTAACTGACAACTCAAGACTAATAAATTTCACCTGGAGTTAAAACTTGAATTCCAACAGAACATATCATGCAAAGAGATAACCCTTAGGAGCACAGTTAATGCATTGGGTACGAATACCATCAATCACAATTAAAAGAGAACTGGCTTAAATATTTGCAATGAACCGAATCAATAGTTTAATCATATGATAATCTTAATGAATTATATCTCATATATATGTATTCGAATAATTAATCTCCATAAAATCTCGATTGCAATTATAAGTAATCTATGGTTGAGGATATGACAATGATAGGACGTATTTATTTATATAAAAGAATATCTCATATGCATATAATTAATAACATAAGGATTGCAAGTTAAATTTTTTTTTTATGGATATAGTAGTGTAGGTGACAATTGGTATCAAAGCAACATTTATACGCTGGGACCCTATGGGTCAACTAACGTTTTAAGTTGTGTATTACTAATGTACATAGAGAGAGAGAGGAAGAAGTTAACAGGATATTATGAGGAGGGTGCCGACACAGCAACCACCTTTGAATGCTGGGGAAACACAAACCCGACTGGACATAAACCCAGAAATGTGGGTGCAGTTGAGGGTGGACCAGCATCAACAAACTAGCAGGTTGTTGGAGGAACAACAACACCAAACCAACATTCTCTTAAACACAGTAAAAAAGTTACAAGAGGAAATGGAGAGAGTGTGAAATTATAATGAGCGGTTGATGCAAGAACATGAGAGGATATTAAAAATCCTCTTCGACAAACAAAATCAAGAGAATGAGAAGCCAAGTGCAGATAGAGAGTTTCAGGAAGGAGATAAGCAGCGTACAAGAGACCGTGACATTGACAGAATAGAAAGAAGCAAGTCTCAGCGGAGTAACAGAAATAAGAACTATAATGAAGCTAAATCAAATAATGTATCAGATCAGAAAGAGGTAAAGAGACAAAAAGTAGAGCTGCAAGGTGAATTTCGAAAAATAAAGCCTCCTATGTTTGATGGTGTAGAGGAGGAAGTGGCTAAGGCATGGCTGATAAACATGAACAAGTATTTTCAAGTGTGAATACAACAGTAATCTCAAAGCTAGATTTTCTATTTATCAGTTGAGGGAGAAAGCCACATTATGGTGGGAGGAGGTGAAAAACGTCCCTAGTATAGATGACCAGGATGTAACTTGGGATGCATTCCAACAGTATTTTAAAGATAAATACTTAACTGAATGCTTCTATGATGAAAATTCTAGAGAGTTTCATGACTTGAAGTTGGGGCAAATGACGATGGATGAGTACATCACTAAGTTTACTTCCTTACTTCATTATGTTCCCTATTTAAGAGATGAAAAGGCTAAAGTACAATGGTTTTTTAGTAGTTTTCAAACTCACATGAAAGAACATATCAAGTTTGTGAATACTAAGACTGTGGATGAAGCAATCAGAAAAGCCAGAATGTGTTACCAGCAATCTAAAGCAAAATATGAACAAGGTAAAAGCTGGTAGGCAAAGAAAGAGCATAAGGGTTGTTCTAGTTTTAAGAAAAATAGAACCAGCAATTTCAAAAGTGCTGAAAGAAGCTCAGTTAGAAAAAAATTTGGAAGGAATCATCAAAGAATAAGATGGCATGCAGAAGACAAACCCACAGAAGCCTCCAACAAACCAGAACCAACCCAGAACCAGAATCCACCTTTAGAATGTTGGGGATGTGGTGAGGCACATTACTATAGAAACTGCCCGCAGTGAGGTAGGAGTGAGGCAGTTACCAATTTATAAGAGGCCTCAACCGTGGGTGATGTCACCAGAAACATACCTAGAATTAATGCAACACTGGAAGATTGGCAAGCAGATTACCAGCCGGCAATGATTGAACTTGAAGGTAAATTTCTATCTCAACCTATTTCTATTTTGGTAGACCCAAGTGCAAGTTTAAGCTATGTAAGTCCCAAAGTAGTAGAAATTTGTAAATTGCAGAGTCAGAAATCCAGAAACCCATGGCTAGTACAATTAGCTACTAGAGCAAAGAGGAAAGTTAGTGTCAAAATACCGAACCGTGCACTAAAAATTAGTGAACAGTAGGTAACTGTTGATTTGAATATATTACCACTGGGTTCTTATCATGTGCTACTGGGAAAGGATTGGTTGGAGAAGCACTGGATGTTAGTAGACTGTAAAGAGAAGATCATCTACTACAGAATGCAGGATGGAACCTGCCAGGAAATTCAAGGCATAAAGAAAGCTTTGCAACTGCGTCTAATTACAACATCTCAAATGGGAAAGTGCATGAGGAAGGGATGACAATTATATGCCATACAGGTGGGCTTTACCAATTCTAAATAAAAGGCTCCAATGTTGGAAAATATACCAATAGTGCAAGAGTTTATGGATGTATATCCAGAGGAAATACCAGGCTTACTGCCTAGAAGAGACAGATTTTACCATTGAATTGATACCTGGAGCATCACCAATTTCAAGGGCACCCTATCGAATGAGTGTACTTGAATTAACTGAATTGAAGATGCAGTTACAAGAATTATTAGATAAAGGGTACATCCGACCAAGTGTATCCCCTTGGGGAGCACTTGTTCTATTTTTGAAGAAGAAAGATGGAACCATACAAATGTGCATGTATTACCGCCAGCTTAATAAACTGACTGTTAAAAACAGATATCCTCTACCGCGAATCGATGACTTGTTTGACTAAGTGAAGGGAGCAACGGTATTTTTAAAGATAGATCTAAGGTCGGGATACCATCAAATCCGGATAAAGGATGAAGATATACATAAAACTGCATTCCGTACTAGGTACGGAAAATATGAGTTTGTGGTGCTACCTTTTGGACTGACGAATGCACCAGCAACATTTATGAGACTGATGGACATCATATTTCATCCTTTTCTAGACAATTTTGTATTAATTTTTACTGATGACATTTTAGTGTACTTCAAGAATGTGGAAGAACATAAAGAGCACTTACGGATAGTGTTGGAAATGCTAAGGAAGCATTAGCTATACGCAAAGTTCAGCAAGTGTGATTTCTTCAAGGAAGAAATACAGTACCTTGGTCACGTAATTTCTATTGAAGGTATTGCAGTTGACCCCGAGAATATCAGAATGATTATGGAATGGAAAGTACCTCAAAATGTGGCAGATATCCGATCTTTTATGGGGTTGGCCAATTATTCTCGGTGGTTTATTGAAGGTTTTTCGAAAATTTCTTTTCCAATTACTTCCCTACAAAGGAAAGGAAAAATATTTATATGGACAAAGGAATGTCAGGATAGTTTTAAACTATTGATGTAGTTATTGACTACAGCTCTGGTATTAAGAGTAGTTGATCCTAATAAAGAGTTTGAGGTCTGCATAGATGCGTGCAAAGAAGGAGTTGGGGTGATTATTTCACAAGAGGGTAAGGTGGTTGCCTATGAGTCACGTAAATTAAAAGAGCATGAGCAATGTTATTCCGCTTCTTATTTGGAACTGGCAGCAATAGTGCATGCGCTTCGAGTATGGAGGCATTACTTACTGGAAAAATATTTGTGCTCAAAACTGACCACAATAGCTTAACCAACTATTTTAAACCATTTTATCTCAATTCTGGTCAGGCAAGGTGGAATGTCTTCCTGAGCGAATTTGATATTGATATGCAACATGTAAAAGGTAAGGAGAATAGAGTAGCTGATGCATTAAGCAGAAAATTGCATGGTGTTTATGAACTGTATTATAATAAGGTTGAGTGTAGATTTCTAGAGAAAATAATAGCAGAAGCAGATAGAGATCCTAAATATAAGTTTATTTGGGAGCAAGCAAAAGAGTTAAAATACCAAGGAAAATCTACTAATTGCGAAATTGATAAGGATGGGTTTCTAATTTTCAAAAAAAGAATTTTTATTCCAAACAAAATGGAGTTGAAGGAGTTGATTATAAATGAATATCATCGAAGTAATTACTCTAGACATCCTGGATATCAGAAGATGTTAACAACAATAAGGAAGAATTACTTATGGCCAGGTATGAGGAGAGATATTGTAGAATATCTAAACAAATGTTTAGAATGCCAGCAAGTGAAAGTGGAGCACCGACACCCAGTCAGGCTAACGCAGCCTATACCAGTACCTAAGTGGAAGTTGGAAGCGATATCGTTAGACTTTATCACTGGACTACTAAGGTCAAGGAAGCATAATGACTCCATAATGGTAGTGGTGGATCGATTAATCAAATCAACACACTTCATACTAGCGCAATCCATATATAAGATGTTGCAGATAGTGGACATATTCATGCAAGAAATCTTTAGATTGCATGGCATTCCAAAGACCATCTATCTGACAGGGATGTAAAGTTTACGTTAGCATTCTGGAAAACACTGTTCATAGGTTTGGGGACTCAAATTAACTTTAGCACTGCTTACCATCCGCAGACGGATGAACGAACAGAGCGAGTAAATCGGATCCAGGAGGATATGTTACGTATGTATGTAATGCAACAACCAACTAGGTGGGAAGAGTATTTACGCCTAGTGGAGTTTGCATATAATAACGGCTATTAGGAGTCACTCAATATGAGTCCGTTCGAAGCCTTATACAGGTGACAATGCAGAACTCATATTAACTGGAGTAGCCCAGAAACCAAGTTGATGCCTTGGACTAGATATGTTTGCTGAAATGGAAACAGAAGTAAAGAGGATCCGAAAAAATTTGAAGGTAGCTCAAGATAGGGAAAAAGTGTATGCAAATAACAAAAGTACTTATCGTGAATTTGAAGTTGGGACCATGTGTATGTAAGTATTAAGCCAAAGAAAAGAACTTTAAGGTGGGCCTCTTGTGCCAAGTTGGCACCTACGTTTTGCGGTCCTTTCGAAATATTGGAAAGGGTAGGACTTGTGGCTTACTGATTGGCCTTGCCTAGCCATATCCAAGTGCACAAAATCTTTCATGTATCGTTATTGAAACGATACATTCATGATCCAAAGCACATAATCCATTGACAGAGGTATCAGGTAGGATATGAATACTAGACTTGAATGGAAATACTAGGATGTATGTTAAAAACTAATTCAAGTTCATTGATTGCAGGTCGAGCCGGACGGTGAGTTTCTGGTCGAGCCTAAATGTATAATTGATCGGAGGGAAATCATGCTCCGAAAACGAGTGTTGTAGAGGTAAATCCCCTCTGCGGACAGAGGCGATCCCTATTAGCCCAGATCGGGTCTAGCAACAATCGTGTCACGCTAAGGTGCAAGTTCCTAATTGAAATAGACCAACTTGCAATGAAGGCCTACCTCAAGTCCAACGTTGTTGTTTGTAGAGAAGATGAGGCTCCCATTTCCTTGCTCCAGCAGATCACAATCCTCTCGCTCACCGCAATCGAACACCTACACACACAAGAAACACGACAAACACAAGCGTAAAACCAGATATATGCAATTATGTATCAGTCAGAGAAGACACAACTCATGATCATAATGAAATATATGAGTGGAACCATAACCAATAGTCGCTTATCATTAATTCATACAAAGGAAAATACAACCTGGCTCTGACGCTGAACCTTCCTTCGGCGGGTCGTCAGTGGAATACGTCTCGGTAAAGCTCGTCGGGAATGGGGCAAGCCTCTCTCTTCAATCGTCAATCTCCTTGCTACTGATTTGGCACTATGAGGACTATTGCAACATTCTTTAGGCTATGAAGGCTCTTGGAGACTAGCTTTCAAAGGGAAATGGCAAGCTTATATAGATGGTGGAAGAGGAGTTGGGATCCCTACAATCACGGGATTGGCCCTATCCTCAAGGAAGCTTCCATGAGAGGTGGAAAACTACTTCCTCTACATGGAAATCCAGAGCCAAACGTCCCAACTCAATTTAGAGACCAGTTCAGGAGTTGGTTGGAGTCAATCTTCCGCCATTTATTTTTTAAAAATACCCTTTATTAAGCCTGGTGCGAGTGCGACTCTGAGACAGAGCGCCAATTGGCGCTCCCTCTTTGAAGGATTTCCCCCATTGGTGCGGGTATAACACTGGCTAGTCACGCCAAGGATGAAAATGCTATTTTTAGGGTTTTTCACAAGGATATGTCTTCAGGGGAATGAAAGTCCATGTCTAGGGGAATGCCATGAAAGTGTTTTCAGATCATGTCACTGCTCACAGGTCACGGAATAAGCCCTCCAATGTGCGGGACGGAAGATTGCAGGGACGATGACAAATTGTTGTGTAACAGATGCCCCCTAACGCAGGAGGCTCGAAAGAGAGAGAGGGGTGAAATGCTTTACGAGAACACATCCAACTGAAAACACTGCCGTCGAAAAAACTGCGTAGAGAAGTACAACTGATATCTCAAATACATGATATATGTGGTATGGGCGCAACCATCCATAACAGAGTATACAATAATCCAGATCCAAGGTATGGTCACAGCCATCCAGTGAGGATCGATAAATAGACTCAGGTATGGTCGCATCCATCCAATCAGTGAGTCATGTAACCAATCATAATAATCCACAAAATCGCAGCCTGGATTCTAAACAGACGAAATCCAGGGTCTTGTGCTCCATCTCAACCTGAACAAAGTACAAGTTCAAGCATGTGAATAAGTGAGCTGAAGTCAAACATGCGATAACATTTCCTAATTACCAGCCAATGATGAAATATGTTAACGGACGCGAGAGGTACCACTAATAATAATAATGGCCCTCAAGGTACTATAGGTACAGTCTACGGCATGCGAATCAGTGAGCTGGCGTCGAACACCCATAGAATCACTCGATCGGAGGCCAATGATGAAAACCTCATGTCGAACGCGAAGAACCTGCCATTGAGGCATGCAAGCCCCAAGGTACCAGAAGGGAGTCTCTAGATCAGCTTCCTGGATAATAAGCTGAAGTTGACAGGAAGTGATCTTGATCGAAGGTGGGCCATAGTGTTTCCCACATCATCGACACGAGACAGAGGAACATAATGTCTTTGCGAATCAGGATTAGATGAGAATCAGAGGAAGTTTGAAGTTTTGCAGAGGTCAACTTCTCTTGAACATATCGGCGGCACGACAGTGGATTTGGCAGTATTTGACATCGAAAGATCAGAGGTCATGGTGACGAGGCAAAGAGCAGATGAGATGAGATGTCCCAACCCGACACGAATGCAGTCAAGTTCCATGTTCAAGAGCGACATACTGCCGACACGACAATGATGTTGGTTCCATTTTCCCCACCATTTCTGGCTAGTACCTCTACATTTTTTCACAAGCTTGAAGAGGATACCATATGCTTGTCATATAAATTCGTCCTTCGGACGAATCCATCCTAGTACATTTAACTAGCCCTAGGAAGGAAAAACTTGAATATTATCATTACGACTGAATCCGATGTCATCAGGGTTTAACGAGTTTGACAAAGGAAGAACTCGACATCTTTTCATGTTTAGAGAGTTTTAAAAGACAGCGGAAAAGTAAAATCCAGCAGTCCCTTTTCGTAAATAGTTCCTCAGACCCGAAAAGGTAGAAAACTATATCTAAGAAAGCCTCCTAGTCGCGATAGGCTAGGGTATTCCTTTTTCGTAAATAATCTATCCCAACCCGAAAAAGGGGTAAACGTATACTGGGCGGATGCCGTTTAATGGCCACTTTAACGAGATCGAAACGACAAGGGACTCGGCAATCTTTTCATGTTTAGAGAGTCAGAAAAGAGCTGAAAGATGACTCCTCCTGGAGGAATGAGTGGTATAAAGGGTAGCAACTGGTTCTGGTAATGGTGGAACTGCTCAGAACAAGTAAAGGTTAAGAGGCTGGCTAACAAAGACCACTCATCGCAGCAGTTCCTTAGGAATGGGTAAGACAACCAAGTGAAGGCATATGATCGGCCAAGCAGATAGTGACGATGTAATTAGAAAACCAAGGCTCATCTGACAAAACAGGTTGATAAAATGACAATCACAAGAGGTAAAATGGGGATGGTTTCATTTTTACACAAGCTTGAAACAAAGATAAACTATGCTTGAAACCAGTTTCATTTTTACACAAGCTTGAAACGGAAATAAACTATGCTTGAAAAAGTAAGCATGCCCCCAGCATGGTGACTTAATTCGAGGTACATGCCCCCCAAGCTTCAATCCATATGAAAGGCAGATGGAGTGAAGGTTCAAGTTACGAGATCTAAGAAAGACTCGACTGGGATTTTATGAGATCTGATCAAAGACGCAAATTGAACAGGAACGTGTTTCATTGTTTTAACGAGGTTGACACATTAAAAGAACTATCCTCAGGGCACCTTGTTTCATGGTTTAAGGAGTTTGGCACAAGACAAGGAACTCTGCTCCGACAACCTTGTTTCATTTTTTAAGGAGCTTGACACAAGACAAGAACCATGCTCTGACAGACCTTGTTTCATTTTTTAAGGAGCTTGACACAAGACAAGAACCATGCTCCGACCGACTTCATCATAATGAACAAGAAGTCATCGCTTCCAAGAGTTCCACTCTCGATGGAAGGAAAACATCCTGGAAGTCAGGACCCAATGCCCCCAACACCTGATGCACGACGACATCATCATTGAGCATAGGCATGGGGTAGGTAGCCACATAGTTGACCTGTGGTGGGGCAGATACAACAGGTGGATAAAAGCTAGGAAGGGATGATGGCGGGTCAGGTGCCACATCAGGACCAAAGAACGAAAGCTGATCAATGGTCATGATTCGTCCTTCGTGTGGAAAACAGACCACACGAAAAAGGGAGGAGACAAGCGCCCTCATGGCATAGGTGTAATCGCGCCCCAAGAGCAAATTGAAATCCAAGGGGCCTGGAACAACCATCACGTCCATATGGACAGTTTTACCTCCCAAAGCAATAGGTAACCTTAGAAGGATCCCTAACGGTTGACTAGTTCTTCTGTTAAATGCCAACAGATTCTGCATAACAAGCGCAAGCGGTGGCGAACCAAAATCTTTCCAAGTAGTTGAGGATAGAACACTAACAGACGTGCCTTCATCTATAATGGTGACGGGTATGACCAAAAGGCACATAAGATGGAAGGCGGTATCCCGCGAATCGATTTCAATCAAAGGAAGCGACCAGACTACTCGGAGGGGCTACCATCGAACCAAGAAGGTCTTCCCCTAGTGTTACAGAAGAAGAAGGAGCATCCTCCATGACTTCCATCATGGATTCGGGAAGAATATCCTCCGGGACCTCCATCACAGGAGGCAAAGGAGCAGCTTCTTGAGGTATAGGGACAGGAGAATCTTTCTCCAAGTTCGAAGAATCTGAAGAAACAAGAAGAACCTGAGGGATGTGAGGTCCACTCTCAACGGAAAAGACCTGGTGCACCGTAGACGGGGCCAGCTCAACCGATCCCATGACCAATGGTTGGTCGGGAACAAATTCCTAAATTTGAATTTCTGAGGGAGCGGGATCGACCAAGGATGACTCTTGACCAATCGTAGGATCAACTGGCGAAGGGCTCAAAGAAAGTTGTTTATAACCAACTGGGAGGCATGGTGTAGGAATAGCTGAGTTGTCCAAAACTCGCTTGGCTTCATCCATATATGGACAAAGGTGAATGGCATGGTGCCCTTCGCATAACTTACAGGGATTGGTAATCTTACCCTGCTTCTTAGGAGTTTTACTAGCACCAGTTGAAGATGTGCCCCCAACCTGACTCTCGAGCCAAAGGCAATGACGAACGACTGTTTGGACCATGCTTCGATCACCTTAGGAATGCCAGGGCAGTCGCGAAGAAGATGGTCTCCCGTGCACAACATGCAAGGGAACTTGAATTTCCGCAGAGGGTTCGGAGGTTTATCAACAGAAGGCTTCTTAGGCGTAATAGCCGCAGAGCTAGCCTCTCATTTATCAGACTTATTCTTCTTTGTCTTCTTCTTCTTATTCTTAGCCACCTAGTTACTCGAATCCAAACTTTCACTAGGCAAAGTAGAAGAGGAGGACGCAGAAATGGGCGAAGAAGGGGAGAGGTCCACCTTAGAATCAACATGATGTTGTTCAGGCGGAGGAACTGATTGAACAGTAGCTGAGACATTTGGGACCACAGAGGTTGAAAACAACCAAACAGGAAACCCAACAGTTAACCCGGGAAGGGACAATGTTGCCATATAGGGAGCACCAACATTTCCAAAAGGAGGAAAATGACCAGGATTCCCATCGGAGGGGATTCCTTGGTTGGTGAACTCTGGAAAAGTTGCCATCAACAACTCAAAACCGCACACGGGCTAAAAACCAAGGCACACAATCAAACGACCAACGAGCAAACTCTAAAAGGGCATGTGATCGCGGGTGATTTATTTTACCACATTGAAACTTAGAAAATTCACCGTTTTATGTTTTAAGAGTCGAGAAACGGATGAAAGATGACTCTATCTATTTCAGTTTTGACACAAGCGTGAAACGAAAAGCGCTTGGTGATCTTTTCAAATTTAAGGAGTCAGATAAGATCAAAATGACTGCTCAGGAGTACTAGGCAAAGGGTGTACCAAATAATCGTGAACTGCAATATACACCTTGGTTTCAAAATGAAAGAGAAATCAACCAAGGACTTACCGTACGTGCAGGCAATCTCCTCGAATGTTGTGTCCGGTGTATCATGGGTATAAGGCGGCAGACTTAGATTCCTATGGATAAAGGATAGAAACCTAGTGGGGTTTCCCTTTATATACGTGACGGTACAGGGAGCACAAGTCCGTACTAGTGCTGTCTAAAGCCAAGAGGCGAACGATAGCTACTAGGTTTAAAGACGCTGAAACACGTCTCTAGCCTAGACCAATAAATATTTCGTTAATGTTTCAATGCTACCTTAGTGTAGATTGAATGAATTTTAATGTTTATCTTCAATTATGTTTCAGTTTTCAGGCCCTAGTGAGTGTTATGTCTCAAAATCACCTAAATGCACACTACATGCCACATTATATCATTTCATTCGATGAAAGCTAATTATGAGAGAGTTAAGAGCGTTTCACACAATAACAAAAAGACCAGAAAACAACCAATGATATCTCTAATGCAGCTAATGGAAACTAAAAAAATTTCTTTCAAAGTTACTAATCACTAATAACACCGAAAAGATTTAATTCACACTAACTAATCCAAAGCAAAAGAGATTTTTTTTTTGTATTTTCAATGTTTAAGAGAAAAATGTACTAAACAAAATGAAAACTAATGAGACAAGAAATTTGAGAAGTGATAGCAAAAGAGAAGAAACAATCAAATTTCACTCAATGAAAGCACACAATCAGACCTCAAATTGACAAAAAGTCCCTCATATCAAAAGACACCCAAAGACTCAATTGAACCATGTAATCTAGGCCCAAAACAAGACAAGGCGGAATTCGAATGAAGAAGAAGCCAATCACTCAAATAACGCACTAAAACGATAGACAACCACCAAACGAATGCAGAGAAGTAATCACAAAGCTGACTGAATAGACAGAAACCACAAACTCCCAAGGGAGGCTCGACGCACAATAACACCTAGATGCCCTAGGGCTAAAATGTAAAATCGATAGAAATGGTCAAACAACCAAAGGAAGAAGGTCACAGTCAGTCAAACAAGGCTCCATAACACTCAAGCAGTCGAAAAAATAAAGTCAAAACCACAGATCAAGCTCAGAAAGCTCGAAACCAAGCAAATCCTAGCACCTTTCAGCATTGGCGTCACTGTCAGGCTGAAACTAGCGCCATCACAGGATTGGCGTGGGTAGTAAACTGGAAACTAGCGCCAATTGGCGTGACTGTCAGGCTATTAAGCGCGCCAGTCAAGTTCACTATGAAAAAATAAAAAATAAGCAATCCAAGAAGCAGACCAGTGATTTTGGAGCTCAAACCAAAAGCCAAAGACATGAAAAGAGCCAGCCAAAAGAGCTGATCAAGCAAGCAAAGTCAAGAATTGACCGAAAGACAAGACAATACTCCAAGTGTTCAGTTCATAAACTAGACCGGAGATTGACTGAAGCAGCATTGATCTACTTTCGCTAATGCAGAGCAAGAGCATTTCGAAGGCTATCTGGCTAACTTCAGGCTCCGTCTGTAGTTTATAAAGCAAACAACAATCTAACTCCCCAGTGGAGTCGCCAATTTGTTGTAGAGGTAAATCCCCTCTACGGACAGAGGTGATCCTTACTAGCCTAGATCGGGTCTAGCAACAATCGTATCACGCTAAGGTGCAAGTTCCTAATTGCAATAGACCAACTTGCAATGAAGGCCTACCTCAAGTCCAACGTTGTCGTTTGTAGAGAAGATGACGCTCCCGTTTCCTTGCTCCAGTAGATCACAATCCTCTCGCTCACCGCGATCGAACACCTGCACACACAAGAAACACGACAAACACAAGCGTAAAACCTGATATATGCAATTATGTATCAGTCAGAGAAGACACAACTCATGATCATAATGAAAAATATGAGTGGAACCATAACCAATAGTCACTTATCATTAATTCATACAAAGGAAAATACAACCTAGCTCTGACGTTGAACCTTCCTTCGGCAGGTCGTCAGCGGAATACGTCTCGGTAAAGCTAGTCGGGAATGGGGACAAGCCTCTCTCTTCGATCGTCAATCTCCTTGCTACTGATTTGGCACTATGAGGACTATTGCAGCATTTTTTAGGCTATGAAGGCTCTTGGAGACTAGCTTGCAAAGGGAAATGGCAAGCTTATATAGATAGTGGAAGAGGAGTTGGGATCCCTACAATCATGGGATTGGCCCTATCCTCAAGGTGTTAGCCACCTATAATATTTGTCATAGCAAAAGGTGGCTAAGACTTTTTGAGCCTTCAAAGAACAAATTTCATTGCTAAAAATTGTTGGCTCTTGAAAGCTCCTTGAAGGCCTCATGCCTCTGTCCAAAATCTTCATTACTATTTCCATTTTATACTCAGAAAGTTCTGCTGATTCCAGATGAAAGACTGCTGCAAGACCTTCATTTTCCCCCTTCTCAAACCTTCATTTTCTCCTCTTTTTTCTCCATAAAACTCCTTTGATTTCATCATTCCTCTTCTTCCCTTCATGAAAATCACTTGTATAATGTTAGAGACTCACTCTTTAGCTTTACCGAAAACCCCCAAATTCATTGAAAACCTTGAAAAAATACAATTTTTTATTAATAAAGCTTAAGCCCCCTTGGGGCTAAGTCTTTAACCCTTTTCTTCCATACACTCACACCCTGGAACTAAACGCTACCTTTTTCCTGCGCTTATCACATCGCAAACACAAGAGTGCAAATCATTATGCCATTATAAAAGTTCCGATGCGATCGCGCGATCGCATCGCAATATTCCAATGAGAATATTGAAGCGCTCTAGCCCGATCTGCGATTTGCGATTCCCCCGATGCATCTCTCGCCGTCGATCTGATCTTCAGATTGACGGTCTATATTTTATTGCATCACAAATCTTCCAATGGGTTGATTGAAAAGCCCGGGCCTGAAACTGCGATTGCGATTAGCCCTTGTTATATAAAGCCCTGGGCCCATTGTATTCCATAAGTCCAAAGGACCCGCAGTCAGGCGCTTATCCTATATCACATATATACCTCGTCCAAAACCATAAAAAACTTTGTTATTTGTAAACTTTGGGTTTTATTTTATTTTATAAAATTCTCCGCTGGAGCGATTTCTCAATAAATCTACATCGTCAATCTAATCCACAAATCGGACGGTGCGGAATCCATCTCCCCGGTGGTCCCCGCCAGCCGTGCCCCGTTGCCCAAAAACCGCGTGGTATCCATCGCACCACCTTTGGGCCAAAACTTGTTTTCCCCCAATCGCCAGCGATTCCATACACTGCTTGACACACGTCCTGGGCACTGTTTGGAAAACCTTCGTCCATCGCACGTTATCGTTCGGACGAGTACGCCCAACGATATTGCCGTGGACTGTCCGATCTAAAGCCGCCCATCCAACGGTTGTCCCTCGCCGAAGCTGCCCGACATTTAACGTGGTCCCAGCGCGACGTTAAATCATTTTCCACCATCGATCTGATCTGCAAATTGACGGTCCACATTCTGTCGCCCTGTTTCCTCCATTTGACTTTCAACCTCTGCTTCCGACCGTCGATCTCTGCGTGATCGACGGCTTAGATTTAATCTTCTTCCGCCCATTCCACGATCTCTCCCGATCAATCTCGACCGTTGGATGATGCCATCCAACGGCCATGCTTGCTCCACTCATCCTTTGAAGCAGTCAACCTATTTATGCAGGATTTTATAACATTTTTTGTATTTTGCAGGGTTTTAAGTAATTTTCCGCTATAAATTGAAGAAATTTGAAAGTAGAGGGTGACGACCCTCCCGCTTTCGATTCACCAAGGGAAAATAATTCACAGGTGCCTAATTTCATGTTTTCATGGATGTCTATCCAAGCACTGATGCCAGATGACCCTGCGTGACCCTACACATCAGCAAAACCCATGGATTTGGCACAGGCAAAGAGTATCAGAGACGAAGACCAGAATTAACCAGAACAGAGGATTAAAGGACAGATTTGTGGGGATTACATCTAAGATGCTTATCAAAAGCCTAATCCCAAAATAAAACACAATTTACAGAAAACCTAAAGTGTTTTATCAAGCAGGAATGCCTCTACCGCCACAATCTGAGGCAAATTGATTCCTCTCAGCTACCACAAAGCCACCTGTGCCTTAAAATTACTCAATTAGAGGCAAAATTTATTGATCAGAGCCAAATATCTGCCTCACAACACAGTCGAAGAGGAAAACCTGGCAAGGAAATTAATGATAAACATCTGCAGAGTTACTTCAATGCCACACAGAGCCTCAAAGGTCAACAAAAGCTCCCATCGAGCTTAATCTTTATGTAAAAACATTTAATACAGAAGATACGTATGTAAGATTCTTCATTGAGCCCATAAAAGGCCAAAGATCATTAAGACTGTATTAATTTTAATTGAGATCTTTTATCAGATCTCACCTCCTCATTCTTCTATATATACTTCTTAGAAGATGAGTGAGGGGTTGGTTGTAGAACTTTGATATACACTTGAGCTTAAACTTCTGATTGTACATAGTATTCACTGGCTCTTGGAGCTCTGCTAGTGATAGATAGGTTAGGCTGAGATGTGTAGATGGTTGCTAACCTAAAGCACTGGACTTAAAGCTGTAACTAGTTTGGAGCATCAATACAAGCTGATTTATGGGATCCTGGTCTATGTTGACGGTGATGTTTTTCTCATTGTAACTTGTTATTTTATTTCTGTTTCCACTGTGTTTCATTTTCTCTTATAAATAAAATCATGCATAGGGTTGGGACCTACTGTATATCAGTAGCCTTCTCTGACTGAAAATATTTATCTGAATGTTTTCTTCCAATATTTGTTATTTAAGAACGATTTAATTCAGTTCAAGCATAGGAATGCCGGTGTTCCCTCATCTTATCGTCTTAGTTGAATGTTATTCTTAGATGTTACTTTCAGTATATGTTTACTAAATATTAACTGAGGAATATATGGTGAGCCCTGGTCCCAGTTTGATCTCACAGACTGTCTGACTATTTCCCTTGGAATGTGTTAAAAGTTGGCTAGTTTCAAAGTACTTACCAGATCTTAGGCCATTCTATGTTATCTTTGTGATTTTCTTGAAAATAACCAAGTAAAGCAGAGCTAGGAGAGGATTTGTGGTGAGCACGGCCCGCTAGTTTCTACTCCAAAAGTTGCCTTCAAGTTTCCCTTTGTTTTAAGATGTTTTCTATTGAAGGTGTATCAAACGCTGGCTAGTTTCAAAGTACTTACCAGATCCTAGTTTACTTTTATGTTTTTCTTGAGTCCATGTCAAAGGCTGGCTAGTTTCAAAGTACTTACCAGATCCTGGGTTGCTCTTGTTTCTGCATCTGTTTATTTCTCCTTCTTATTGTATCATTCCATTCCATAAATCAATCTTCAAAGAGATCCTTAGACATAGATGACTTGCCCCATGGACCACTCTTGCCTCTTGTTGTTCCAATTAAACCCTATTATGACTCCATAGCCCAATGGACTAAAACCTGCAATTATCTATCTTTTTGGCCAAAGCTTACTCTAATTGCTTGCAACTTCTCACCTTTGGAACTTTTTATCTTCAGGACTTTCCGCCTTAAACCGAAATCATGCTCAACCATCCAAAAACAAAACAAACCCTTGGCTTTCATAACTAGCCTAATATCATAACCCCAAAATGCAAAGAAAAATCCATCTTTGCACTTATTGGAGAGATCCCTCTCTGGATTCAGGAGGGCTAGATCCTAGAATCCCAAAGTTGGTTGAAACGATGTTGCTTCTACAGTTTTAGTCTAACCAATCTACTAAAATTACAAATTATTAACATTTCTGGCGACTCCGCTGGGGACTGAGTGTTGTTTATACCTTTTAAGACCTCAGAAAACCCTTAATTCAAGAAAAATTTGTGAATAAAAAGCAGCCTTTTCAAGCACTACCAAGAAATGGTAATCAGCATGAAACTTGTTTGAATCAGTGACAAACTAGGCAAACCCTAGGATTCTCATGAGACTTTATCTAACCTTGAAAAATCAGCTGGCTTAGCCATAAGAGTAGACTGTCCTTGTCTCATAACCATAGCTAAGTTGTGAAGCAGATTTAGGATATTCTTAGAAACCACACAACTGAAAAAGAACTCAGAAAAAACCAAAAATATTTCAGATTGGTAGTAAAACACTTGTTCTTACATTTCACTTACCTTTTGTGGTGTTTTACCTCATACTCTTAGACAGAGTCTGGAAAGGGCTAGGTAGCTTCCGGATCTCATCCTCTTTCAGAGGTGAAATATCTGATAAATGCCCTCCCAGTCAATCTCTGGTTAGATTTTTTTTGTGTTCAGGGATATCCTTGAAAATGGATATTTCATAAGCACTGTGGTGGACAATGTACTCCCTAGAAACACCCTAAACCTTCCACCTGGCGACTCCACAATCCTAAACAGACCTTAAGACTCCACTGAGAAGAACCCTGATCATCATAATATCATTCAAACTCAGCCAGAGGGCTGTAGGATTGAAATTTAGGTAAACAAATTAGTTAACCATTCAAAGACTGTCATACCTGGTAGAAACTTTTCTTGTTTATTTGGGTCTAAAAAACACAGCATAGTGGCTCCTAGAAAGATTCACACGAGAGCTTATCCTAACCCTGATCCACCTGAGATAGTTGATAACCCAGAAAGTATCCTTAGGAAGTCTCCTAAGATAGAATTTTCAACTGTTCTCAGATCATCCTTGAGAGCTAAATCAGTCCCAGCAAATCTTTCATCTCTACAAAAATCACAAGCTGACTTAGTGAATCCATTTAGAACTAGGTCATTTGATGATTTAATATAGCTAGACTCTGACTCTTCACTTTCATCCCCATAAACAAGTGAACATCCCAGTAATAGAAAAACAACACCTCCTGATTTGCATTTCCTTCACAACTTAGGTGTCTCTCATCCAATATTAGCTCAGCAATCTACTGTTGTTCCATACACATCCATTCATCCTACATCCACTGTCCAAACCACTCAACTTCAACCCACTTTCCCTTTTGTTAACCTACCTCTTGTGAATCCACCTCCACCACATATCATGGCAGCATGGTATGCTCCCTTAGTCCTTCCTGTACCATTAGTCAATCTTCCACAGGACTATCAATCCAAAATTCCATTATATGATGCTAACAATACCACCAAATCATCACAACATGTGGATAAGATGGATGACTACTTCAACAGAAATGAAATTAACGATGATTCTGTCAAACTTAGATTATTTGCTCAAAGTCTGGGGGGAGAAGTAAGAAAATGGTTTAAAAGCTTAGCCCCCCATAGTATCAATGATCTCCAAGCTTTCCATAAACTATTCTTAAACAAATGGGAAGTAAAGAAGAATCCTCTCCAAGTCCTTTCCGATTACAAGAATCTCCATAGAAACCCTGGGGAAAGTGTGCAAGCTTATTGCACTAGATTCAATAGTGTGTATAATGCACTTTCCCCAAAACTAAAGCCTCCACAGGGCTCAGCTTTAAACAAGTTTCCTGAAGGGTTTGACTCTGACATGACCTATCAGCTGAGAGAAAGAGATTTTGCAACCCTTGAAGATATGCAAAGAGGTGCTCTTTCTGTCGAAGTCAACTTGATGGAGAAAGGAGCAAGGATGAAAGCTGAGAAGAGAGTATCGTTTAGAGAGGAATCCTCACCTTCTACTTCCAGCTCAAAGATGGAAAGAATGATGGAGGAAATGATGAAAGAGATGAGAATAATTAAGAGAGCACAAGCAATCCAAAATCAAAATGCTCCTCAAAATAGAAACCCGAACCAGAATCAAAATTCTAGAAGGAACCAACCTCCAAACAGACCTAGGGAAGATGATCAACAGACCACCCCTCCCTTTCATCAAAACTATGTGAGTGAGGTTGAGGAAACAGATCAAATAACAGAGGAAGATGATATAAACCTATTTGGGGTAGATGATGATGACTTTGAAGTTCATTATGATAAAAAACAAGGTCTTTACACACCTTATGATGACAAAAGAGATGATAATGAAAATTATTATCAAAACATGGAAATTGCCATCACAGAACCTCAAAGAGAATATGACCTTAGAAGCAAAACTAGTCAACCAACCCCCAACACCAAGCCCTCTGACAAATCTTCACAAAACAACACTGCATCTAAGCCTAGAGTTGTCAAACAAAAGGATAAAACCGTGGCTGTAAATTATGATAAAGGTAAAGGAAAAGGCACTCAAGACAATGAAAAATAGAGTGTAGACATTAGTAGTACTAACACTTCAGCTAGAAATCCTGTCAAAACAATTTTATCAAATGTAAATAGAACAAATCAGAAAGCTGACATTGCTGATAAAATGACAGCTAATAAGGCTGAGACCAGTGCTTTAAAGAGTCAAATTCCTTTTAGCCTGGAACAGGAAATTTCAAAGATCAAAATCTCTGTTCCCTTGACTGAGTTAGCTACCCAACATGTGTATAGAACTCAAATTTTGAAGGCTTTAAATTTAGAAGACAACAATGATACAGTCAATCTTAATGATGACCAGCCAGAACTCATTTTTGGTCCAAATATTGAAGGAAGATATCAAGAGGGACCTGTTCCTCCCTTTTATGTAATTTTTAACGTTCATGACAAGATTTTGCACAACGCTATGCATGACTCAGGAGCCTCTCACAATTTAATGCCTAAAACTGTGATGGAGAGCCTGGGTCTAGAAATCACTAGACCTTATAAAGACATTTACTCTTTGACTCAAGCAGAGTAAAATGTTTAGGATTGATCAAAGACCTTTTTGTTAACTTAGCCCAGATTCCAGCCAAATTCTTAGTCATGGATATTTTTGTGGCTGATGTGCCCCCAAAGTATGGAATGTTACTATCAAGGTCTTGGGGGGCTAAGTTACAAGGGACTATGCAAATGGACATGACCTATGCGACTATCCCTGTTTTCAATCAAACCAGAAGACTTTACAGGGAGTCTCATATGCAGTACACAGTGACAAGTCAAGACAGACCACAAGACTCTCCTATATATTTTGTCAATACAGGTCTTCATTATTTTATCATGTTTACTGATGAAACACTCAGCGAACAAGTCATTTTAACAGAATTAATGGCCGATAGAGAGGAGGAGGTAAATACCACTGAACTGTCAAAACAGTTTTTTGAACCTTTAAACAACAACAAACCAAATATGGGTCTTGAACTACAAGTCATACGTCCTTTGCTTTTAAACCTTGACACTCAAGAAAATGGTCTTCCACTTAACGAAAAACCTGAGGAATCAAAACAAATTCAACTAAGTGTAGACATTCAACAACAATCAGAAAGCACATTAGTTGAAGAGGACAGTAACCGAGATGAAACCGGAAAGGGTCCTCTCTGGAGCATGTATTTTGATGGGTCATGCACTAGAACTAACGCTGGTGCGGGTGTCTGGATTACCAACACTGAAAACAACCACACAGAATGCATTTCATGCGAATTAAACTTTCAGTGTTCTAATAACATAGCAGAATATGAATCCCTTCTCTTAGGCTTGCATCTATTGAAAAAGTTAGGAGCCAGAAGAATCAATGTGCATGGGGATTCATAGTTAATCATTAGGCAAGTCAATGGGGAGTATAACACAAATCATCCCAGACTTATAGCCTACAGGAACGATGTCATGGACCTTTTGAAAACATTTGAGGAGTCCGAATTAATTTTTGTCCCAAGAAAAAGAAACATTGCGGCCCACAATTTAGCCTTTGCAGCTATAACATGCTTAACGCCAATTGAAACCAAAGACTGCACAACTCAGATAAAATTTAGACTAGCAGTGCCTGATAATAAAAAATATTGGTAGGTGTTTGAAAATGACAAACAAATAGAAGACTTCATGCAATTCAGAAATGAATACGAACTACACAGTTCGGACTCAGATTATGATACAGACTGCATTGAAGAAAACTTCCTTGGTGAAGAAGAACCGTCCCCGGAGCCTGTCAATATCAATATTCTGGCTAGCAAACTTAGAAACAAGACAAAATCGAATGCATATTTAGAAATAGAGGAGTTAGAAACTCTGCACTCTAAAGATGAAAGTTTGCCAAGTGGTCTGACACCTTTAGAAGAGTTGTTTGATTTTAACGATGTGACCAAAAAGCCAAAACTGGAACCTGTAGAGACTGAAGTGGAGGAGTGAAATATAGGCAGTGAACTTAAACCAAAAATGATTAAACTGTCTAAAACTTTACCAACTCACATTAAACTCAAATACATAGAGCTTTTTAAAGAGTTTTCTGATGTTTTTGCGTGGAGTTACGAAGATCTAAAGTCCTATGAAATTGAAATAATACAGCACAAAATCCCCCTCAAATAGAACCAAAAACCATTCAAACAGAAACTGCGCAGAATAAACCCTATTCAGTTGTCTTTGGTTCAGAAGGAGATCATGAAAATGCACGATGCTGGTATTATTGTCCCTATTAGATATTCTGAATGGGTATCTAATCTGGTGTCTGTTAGGAAGAAAACTGGAGAAATCGGGATTTGTATAGACTTTAGAGACTTAAACAAAGCTTCATTAAACGACAACTACCCTTTACCAAAGATGGACCATATTTTACAAAGGGTGGTAGGGTCTAGAAGAATTTCTTTGCTAGATGGCTATTCAGGGTATAATCAGATCTTGGTTTACCCTGCTAATCAGTTAAAGACAACCTTTACTACACCATGGGGCACTTTCATGTATGTGAAAATGCCCTTTGGTCTAATGAATGCTGGAGCAACCTTTCAAAGAGCCATGGACATAGCATTCTTAGAAGAACTGGGTTTCTTCATCATTATCTACCTTGATGATGTCACTGTGTTTTCAAAAACAGATGAAGAACACTTAGAACATTTAAGAAAAGTTTTTGAGAAGTGCATAAAGTTTGGAATATCCTTAAACCCTAAGAAGACACTATTTGGTCTCCAAGAAGGTAAAATTCTTGGGCACATTATTTCAGAGGAGGGTATAAATATAGATCCAAAGAGGATTGAGGCCATATTGCAAATATCTTATCCTAGAAACATCAAAGAGCTGCAATATTTCATTAGAAAGATTAACTTTTTGAGAATGTTCATCCCTAATTTGGCTGAGCTCCTTAGGAATATCACAAACATGTTAAAAAAGGAGCAAGGGGTAAAATGGACCTCCGAAGCAAAGAAGTCCTTTGAGCTGGTGAAACAAGCGTTGACCAAAACACCAGTTCTGATAAGTCCTGATTTTTCAAAATATTTTTATATTTTCTCATTTGCATCATAACATACCATAGTTGTTGTCCTTTTACAGAAAAATCCACAAGGACAAGAGAAGCCTATTGCATTCTTTAGCAAGGCATTGAGGGACGCCCCTTTGAAGTATAACATTATGGAGAAGCAAGCTTTTGCTTTGGTTAAAGCCTTCAAAGACTTCAAGGTATACATCCTTCATTCACACATTATTGCCTTTGTCCCGAATTCAGTTGTTAAAGAAATTCTAACACAGGACCCAGATGGTAAGAGAGGTAGGTGGATTGTTGTTATTCTTGAATATGATTTAGAGGTAAAGCCCACTAAACTCATCAAAGGTCAAGGTCTAGCTAGATTAATGGCTGAATCAAATTGTGAAGTTCTTGATATTCATATCATTAATGCTTTAGATGATCAAGAGGAAATCTCAACGCCCATTGTTGAAAACCATTTTATGAATTCCTCTTGGTATGCTGATATTGTTTATGTTTTGCTTAGTTTGAATACACCTCCTAGTTTGGAAAAAACAAGGGCAAGGTTCCTTAAGTTAAAAGCTGTAAACTATTGCATTATAAATAAATGTCTTTATTGGAAAAATGCAAGTGGTCCATTGCTTAAATGTTTGCCTGAGTTTGATGCAGAGAAGGTTAAGTATCAGTTCCATGAAGGAGAGTGTGGAGGTCGTTTATACTGGAAGACAACAACCAACAAAATTTTGAGGGCTGGTTTTTATTAGCCTACCCTTTTCCATGATGTGCACAAGATGATCATTGCTTGCCATAAATGCCAACTGTTTTAAGGAAAAAGAAAACTGCTACCCCTACCTCTGCATCCAGTCACTGTTGAATCCCCTTTTCAACAGTGGGGACTTGACTTCATAGAAGAAATACATCCACCATCTTCTGCCCAGCATAGTTGGATTCTCACTGCCACAAACTATTTCACTAAGTGGATAGAAGCCATACCTTGTAGGCAGGCCAACGATTCATTTATCATAAAATTTATGGAGACTAAAATTCTCTCCAGATTTGGCTGTCCTACCAAGATTATCACTGATAATGCAGCAACATTTGGATCAAATAAAATGGTTGAGTTCTGTCACAGATATCAGGTAACATTGGGGCATTCCACGACCTATTACCCTCAAGGTAATGGACTTGCAGAATCCTCAAACAAAAGCTTAGTGAACATAATCAAGAAACTGTTGGAGGAAAAAAAAAAGTCTTGGCACACAAAGCTGGTTCATGCACTTTGGGCTGACAGATTGACTCTGAAGAAATCTATTGGTATGTCACCTTTCCAGCTTGTGTATGGTATAGATGCAATTTTTCCAAACAGCCTTGGTGTACCAGTGATGAAGTTGATTCAAGAGTTACAAACTGAAGAAAATGATATGATCAGAAGAATAAATCAGACCATTCATCTTCGGCAAACCAGAGAGGAGGTTTATAACAAAGCATTGCTAAAGCGAGACAGCATTAAAAATATTTTTGACAGAAGAACAAAGGCCAGCAATTTCAAGATTGGGTACAAATTTTTAAAGTGGGACTCAAGAAGGGAAGAGAAGGGAAAGCATGGAAAATTTGATAACTTATGGCTTGGTCCTTACTCTATTCATTCAGCTGCTGGTAACAACACATTTTTCCTACAAGAGTTGAATGGAGCAGAATTGTTTGGGGGTCCTGTCAATGGAAGGATGCTTAAGCATTACTTCTCTTGATCCTTGATATGTTTTGAAGCCTTTTATCTTTTTTCCACCATAAATATCTCATCCACCATTGCATTAAAAGTTGTAAAAAACAAAAACACAAAAACAATGAAAAGAGAAAAGAGGGCAAATTGTCAAAACAAGAAAGGTATAGCCCCATACCAAAAAAAAGAGAAACAAATCTAAAAGTGTGCAATCTTAAATGCCACTGCTACATAACACACTTCTAGTTAGTCAAACAGCCTAATCTTGACTAATTAGCTTTAAGTTTTCTGCTGATAGGATAGGGAATTCGATTTGCCAAACTGTTTAATCCTTGTTTATCAGTAGATAGATTAGGATAGAAATGAAAGGTTCAAACATATTCAAAACCTGAACCTCAGTTTCCAAAGAGAGATGACTCAAATATGTTTTATTTTTTGAGTCTAAAAGATGTAAAAATCTGGTTCTAATCAGCTCAAAATCTAAACCAGAGAAAAAGGAAAGACATCTCAATAAGAGTCAAATCAGAGTTGTTGAAAAGAGGAAGGAAATATTTTCAAATTACAGATCTTAAGCCTTCCATTTTTTATTTATTTTTTCTACAAAATAAATGTCTATGTGCAGCTTGTCTTTATGCCATAGATCATAGCAAGTCAAACAGCTTAATCTTGACTTGACTGTTTTTAAATTTATGTTTTAGAATTTAGAGAATGAAAATATGTTGGACAGTTTAATCCCAACAGATGGTAGATTAGGTAGAGAATCATATGGACTCAACTGTTTAATCTGAGTCCATGGAGAAATAAGGAGTAGAAATAGATTATATTTCCTGCTTTCAAAAGAATAAAATGTTGTGAATAGAGTTTGCCAATACAAGTGCACTCTAATGAAGAAAAAATGCTAGGTCAGTAGGATTGGGTAGGTAGAAAGTTTGTATTGATGAAGTTCCATTGTTTTCATAGCTGCCAATATGTTTCAAAGAAGATTATCTCAGTAAAGGAAGAGCAGCCTAATGGATAAGGCACAGGTTAGCCTCCCAGAGAACAAAGAGTAAGGCAACTGATCATCCTCCCAAAGAATGCAAGTCTGAAGTTCTTGATGCCTTCAAGAAGGCACCATCCCCAAGTGGAGCCACTGTTAGCCACCTATAACATTTGTCATAGCAAAAGGTGGCTAAGACTTTTTGAGCCTTCAAAGAACAAATTTCATTCCTAAAAATTTTTGGCTCTTGAAGGCTCCTTGAAGACCTCATGCCTCTGTCCAAAATCTTCATTACTATTTCCATTTTATACTCAGAAAGTTCTGCTGATTACAGATGAAAAACTGCTGCAAGACCTTCATTTTGCCCCTTCTCAAACCTTCATTTGCTCCCCTTTTTTCTCCATAAAACTCCTTTGATTTCATTATTCCTCTTATTCCCTTCATGAAAATCACTTGTATAATGTTAGAGACTCACTCTTTAGCTTTACCGAAAACCCCCAAATTCATTGAAAACCTTGAAAAAATACAAGTTTTTATTAATAAAGCTTAAGCCCCCTTGGGGCTAAGTCTTTAACCCTTTTCTTCCATACACTCACACCCTGGAACTAAGCACTACCTTTTTCCTGCGCTTATCGCATCGCAAACACAAGAGCGCAAGTCATTATGCCATTATAAAAGTTCTGATGTGATCGCGCGATCGCATCGCAATATTCCAATGAGAAGATTAAAGCACTCTGGCCCGATCTGCGATTTGTGATTCCCCCGATGCATCTCCCGCTGTCGATCTGATCTGTAGATCGACGGTCTATATTTTATTGCATCGCAAATCTTCCAATGGGTTGATTGAAAAGCCCAGGCCTAAAACTGTGATTGCGATTAGCCCTTGTTATATAAAGCCCCGGGCCCATTGTATTCCATAAGTCCAAAGGCCCCGCAGTTGGGCGCTTATCCTATATCACATATATATCCCGTCCAAAACCATAAAAAACCTTTGTTATTTGTAAATTTTGGGTTTTATTTTATTTTATAAAATTCTTTGCCAGAGCGATTTCTCAATAAATCTACATCGTCGATCTAATCCACAGATCAGATGGTGCAGAATCCATCTCCCAGGTGGTCCCCGCCAGCCGTGCCCCGTTGCTCAAAAACCGCGTGGTATCCATTGCACCGCCTTTGGGCCAAAAGTTGTTTTCCCCTGATCGCCAGTGATTCCATACACTGCTTGACACACGTCCTGGGCATTGTTTGGAAAATTGCCCTCCATCGCACGTTATCGTTCAGACGAGAACGCCTAGCGATATTGCCGTGGACCATCCGATCTAAAGCCACCCATCCAACGGCTATCGCTCACTGAAGATGCCCAACACTTAACGTGGTCCTGGCACGGCATTAAATCATTTTCCACCGTCGATCTGATCTGCAGATTGACGGTCCACATTCCATCGCCCTGTTTCCTCCATTTGACTTTCAACCTCTGCTTCCGACCGTTGATCTCTGTGCGATCGACGACTCAGATTTAATATTCTTCCACCCATTCCACGATCTCTCCCGATCAATCCCAACTGTTGGATGATGCCATCCAACAGCCACACTTTCTCCACTCGTCCTTTGAAGCAGTCAACATATTTATGCAGGATTTTATAACATTTTTTGTATTTTGCAAGGTTTTAAGTGATTTTCCACTATAAATTGAAGAAATTCGAAAGTAGAGGGTGACGACCCTCCCGCTTTCGATTCACCAAGGGAAAATCATTCACATGTGCCTAATTTCACGTTTTCATCAATGTCTATCCAAGCACTGATGCCAGATGACCCTGCACGACCCTGCACATCAGCAAAAACAATGGATTTGGCACAGGCAAAGAGTATCAGAGACGAAGACCAGAATTAACCAAAACAGAGGATTAAAGGACAAATTTGTGGGGATTATGTCTAATATGCTTATCAAAATCCTAATCCCCAAATAAAACACAGTTTACAGAAAACCTAAAGTGTTTTATCAAGCAAGAATGCCTTTACCACCACAATCTGAGGCAAATTGATTCCTCTCAGCTACCACAAAGCCACCTGTGCCTCAAAAGTACTCAATCAGAGGCAGAATTTATTGATCAGAGCTGGATATCTGCCTCACAACACAGTCGAAGAGGAAAACCTGGCAAGGAAATTAATGATAAACATCTGCAGAGTTACTTCGATGCCACACAGAGCCTCAAAGGTCAACAAAAGCTCCCACCGAGCTTAATATTTATGTAAAAACATTTAATACAGAAGATACGTATGTAAGATTCTTCATTGAGCCCCTCAAAGGCCAAAGATCATTAAGACTGTATTAATTGTAATTGAGATCTTTTATCAGATCTCACCTCCTCAGTCTTCTATATATACTTCTTCAGAAGATGAGTGAGGGGTTGGTTGTAGAACTTTGATATACACTTGAGCTTAAACTTCTGATTGTACATAGTATTCACTGGCTCTTGGAGCTCTACTGGTGATAGATAGGTTAGGCTGAGATGTGTAGATGGTTGCTAATCTAAAGCACTGGACTTAAAGCTGTAACTGGTTTGGAGCATCAATACAAGCTAATTTATGGGATCCTGGTCTATGTTGACAGTGATGTTTTTCTCATTGTAACTTGTTATTTTATTTCTGTTTCCACTGTGTTTCATTTTCTCTTATAAATAACATCATGCATAGGGTTGGGACCTACTGTATATCAGTAGCCTTCTCTGACTGAAAATCTTTATCTGAATGTTTTCTTCCAATATTTGTTATTTAAGAACGATTTAATTCAGTTCAAGCATAGGAATGCCGGCGTTCCCTCATCTTATCGTCTTAGTTGAATGTTATTCTTAGATGTTACTTTCAGTATATGTTTACTGAATATTAACTGAGGAAGATATGGTGAGCCCTGGTCCCAGTTTGATCTCACAGACTGTCTGACTATTTCCCTTGGAATGTGTTAAAAGTTGGCTAGTTTCAAAGTACTTACCAGATCTTAGGCCATTCTATGTTATCTTTGTGATTTTCTTGAAAATAACCAAGTAAAGCAGAGCTAGGAGAGGATTTGTGGTGAGCCCGGCCCGCTAGTTTCTACTCCAAAAGTTGCCTTCAAGTTTCCCTTTGTTTTAAGATGTTTTCTATTGAAGGTGTATCAAACGCTGGCTAGTTTCAAAGTACTTACCAGATCCTAGTTTACTTTTATATTTTTCTTGAGTCCATGTCAAAGGCTGGCTAGTTTCAAAGTACTTACCAGATCTTGGGCTACTCTTGTTTCTGCATCTGTTAATTTCTCCTTCTTATTGTATCATTTCATTCCATAAATCAATCTTCAAGAGATCCTTAGACATAGATGACTTGCCCCATGGACCACTCTTGCCTCTTGCTATTCCAATTAAACCCTATTATGACTCCATAGCCCAATGGAATAAAACATGCAATTATCTATCTTTTTGGCCAAAGCTTACTCTGACTGCTTGCAACTTCTCACCTTTGGAACTTTTTATCTTCAGGACTTTCCGCCTTAAACTAAAATGATGCTCAACCATCCAAAAACAAAACAAACCCTTTGCCTTCATAACTAGCCTAATATCATAACCCCAAACTTCAAAGACAAATCCATCTTTGCACTTATTGGAGAGATCCCTCTCCGAATTCATGAGGGCTAGATCCTAGAATCCCAAAGTTGGTTGAAACGATGTTGCTTCTGTAGTTTTAGTCTTACTAATTTGCTAAAATTACAGATTCCTAACACAAGGAAGCTTCCATGAGAGGTGGAAAACTACTTCCTCTACATGGAAATCTGGAGCCAAACATCCCAACTCAATTTAGAGACCAGTTTAGGAGTTGGTTGGGGTCAATCTTCCGCCATTTATTTTTAAAAAACACCCTTTATTAATCCTGGTGCGAGTGCGACTCTGAGACAGAGCGCCAATTGGCGCACCCTCTTTGAAGGATTTCCCCCATTGGCGCGGGTATAACACTGGCTAGTCGCGCCAAGGATGAAAAGGCTATTTTTAGGGTTTTTCACAAGGAAATGTCTTCAGGGGAATGAAAGTCCATGTCTAGGGGAATTCCATGAAAGTGTTTTCAGATCATGTCACTGCTCACAGGTCACGGAATAAGCCCTCCAATGTGCGAGACGGGGAATTGCAGGGACGGTGACAAATTGTTGTGTAACAACGAGTCATCACCCAGGTTAAAGTGCAATGGAAGCACTTTGGCCCAAAAGAAGATACTTGGGAAGATGAAGGTTTTGTTTGGGAAGCCTACCCTGAAATTTTTGCTAGAGTAGAATGACAACACCAGGGACCGTGTTCACTTCCAGGTGGGGAAGTTGTAACCACTGGTTTAATCATTAATTGTTGGTTAAATTTATTTGTTAAGACTTTAAAACATTTCTTATTATTATGTTGAAATAATAAATTTTGAACAGAAATTAAATTTCGATTAATTAAATTGATTATGGAATTGGTTCCATAGAGTAAAAGACTAATGGTAAAAGTAATTTCAATATCTGAGAGTTAGTTGAATAGATTCAGTTCAAACAGTTGTCTAACCTCTGGGGATAAAGGAGAAATCCAGTGAGGTTTGGGGGTTCTATACGGTAACTGGAAAAAAAAAAGGAAAAATTGTTGGAGAATAATTCATGATCTGGTGCTAACCAGTGGAATACTCCAAATTCCTGATATTACTAGAATTGGAGACTGGATCGGATTGTCCCGAGGTCTCTTCCAGAAGTTATTTTAACTATTAAGATTAGACTTGGAGCATGAGGGAGAGTTGGAGGACGTAATAGCCTCACTAGTGGTAGGGAGGCACAAAAATCAGTCAGAGAAACAAAGGACAGATAAGTATTTGGTTGTCTGTTATTAAACTCTGGATTTATGCAGAAAGTTACAAATATTTTAATAAAGTAGGAATTTGTATTTGTTCTTCCTTTTCTTCTCTTGCAATTATTTAAAAAAAAAATAGAACAAAGTCTAACACATTTAACAGTTGGTAACGTTGAGAGTTGTCAACTTAGAACCCTTGAAAGAAGGTTTTGTGTTGGTTGCCCTCGTTGCCTATGATAATACACGGACATATATGGTCTGGTCATATTTGTTTTCCTACTTAGCTACTGTATGAGGAAATGCTAGTACTGTAAAGAAAAATAGAACTGCAAAAGTAGAAAAGAACCTGTGGATGATTTCAAATGTATCAGCAGTCTAGAGAAACATTCGGAAGATGAATGGCTAGTTAAATATGATTCTAAACCCTCATGCAGAAATAGTATCTCACATTGTAATTTCCTAGTTTTGAAATTTATAAAAGAAAAGAACAAATAAAGAAAAAGATTTTTTAGAACATGCATTTTCCTAGTAGGTTCTGGAACTGAAATATCTGTTATACAGATAGTTTTTCTTTTAAGTATTAAGAATAGTCTAAAGATAGAAAAAGAAATATACAGTCTTCATTTCAAGAACCTGAACCATATGGTGAAAAATATTTTCTAACAATTAAATTTGGTAGCTACTGTGGTGTGTATGTAAACAACCGATATAAATACAGACTTACAATATTTCATAGAAATAAATGTCAGAGGACAGAAGTAGCTAAACTTTCCATTTAGAGACAAGGAAACAAGATAGTGACCAGAAAAATAATTCTATAAAAGAAAAAGGAATTGAAGTTAAATAGCCAACTGATGCTATACTATAATATCAAACCATCTAGGATATTATTCGTTAATAGAGACATGCTCAGAAAAACTTAACCAGAGACTGGATAATAAAAATATTTTCTTTTATATATCCATAATTATACCTAAATTTAATTGAGTATTAGTTCCTATTAAACCATGTTAGAATGGAAGAAACTTTACAAGTCGAAAACTACAAATAGTGGCAAAAATGTGCAATGTTAATATCTTCGAACTTAACTATACAATTACAGTAGTAAAGTATCAGAACTGAAGAAGTTTCATGAATTTACATAAGCGCTTCACTATGAAATAGACAAAACAGGGACTTTGATATACCCATTAGGGTATTAACCGAAAGAGAACTAGTTCTATTCAAAATAAAACAAAATGTTGACATTGAAATTCTCATAGATTTAAGCATTAAGGTTATGTCCGTTCCACAGAACATTGGAATAAAATCTCGTTGCCATGAAGTACCTATTAAGAACAAAAGTAGATGAGGATGACTCTTAGGTTTATCCCTTGTGAAAAAACGTATTCCACCCAAAACCCTTGCGAGCTTACCTACAAGATACAAATAGGAAAGTGGGTTAACTAAGCAGGTAGAATTCAGTTCTGAATAAATCACAGTAAATAAACCCTGAAACAAAATGGTGAACATAGTTTACCTTAGGAGATTTGGGCAGAATTATAAAATAGATGACCTACAAACCATAACATAAAAATGGAGAATAAGAACATAGAAAGACAAAATGGATATTATTATTACAGTCTTAAGGTTATGAAACCCTGGTTAAGGGTTTGTTTGATTAAGAAAATTTACCTTTGGAGGCTCTTGAATAAGTTGAGAACTCGAAAGCTTCATGTGTCGAGATCCTGAGACGTTTTTGTTGCCTGACCGAGTACTATCGAAGTCAATATAGGAAATGAATAACCAGAATCGGCAAAGATGAAAAAGCTTTCAAACTAATTCCAGAACTCTGTAATGGTATATAACCTCAGAAAAACCTAGTGTGGGTGAACCAAAATCAAAATTGAGACTACCAAACGTGGTTTTTCCTATACAATCAAATGCTAAAGATGTCAACCACCTATAAAATTTGTCATATCAAATGGTGGCTAAAATCTTTTTTTAGCCTTCAAGAAACAATTCATGTCCAAAATTGTGAGTTTTTGAAGTCTTATGATGGTATTTATCCTTTGAAATAATCTTCACTGTTGTTTCCCTCTTTATCCTAAAGAACCTGTTGTTTGCCAAAAGAAAGACTGCTTAAAAGCCCATTTACCCCTTCATTTTACCTCTCCTTTCACTCATAAAACAATCCCATTTTTCATTCTCATTTTCTTCATAAAATCCCTCCATAAGGTTTCATCTAACCTCTAAATCATTCCAAACACCCTTTTAAACCAATTGTTCCCCTTTCATTTGGTTTAAAAATTCCTATTTCCCCTACCGGAACCCTCAATTTGCCTAAAAAACCCTGTTGGTTTTTTAGGCCTAAAAACACCCTTTCTGTATATAAGGTTCCCTAAGCCCCCTTGGGCTTAACTCCTGTAACCCATTTCCTCATAAGACCTTAAGCCCCGCAACTGGGTGCTTAAAGGACTTAAAACCCTTTTCCAAACCCGGCTTTCCTTTGTATTTTCGTAAAACCCGGCTTTCCTTTGTATTTCAGTAAAACCCGACAGTTCAAAGTTTCAACGAATATCGACTGTCGATCTAAACCGATCAATGGTCATCGGCTCATCACATCGCAATTTTGCATGGGTCTTTCCTTTTCTTCATGTCCTTGAAAAAATTTCTGATGCGATCCCTTAGAGAAAACCTCAACCGTCGATCATCCTTTTGATCCGACGGTCAGTATATCATCGCATCATAAAATTCCCTTTGCCTTTCTCTTTTCCTCCTTCGATGCCAATCTCCCCGATTGAATCTTAGTTGTCGAATCCACAAGAACCAACATCTAAAATTTCGTCGCACTCCGCCCATAACATTTCTCGTTTTACCCCTCCGATTGAGTCTCAGTCGTCGATATGACTCCCAGATCCGATGGACAACACTCCGTCGCATCGCGCAAATTCTTAAGTGCCTTCCCCTTTCCTCCTCTGATTTACGATCGCCCCGATTCAAATCTAGCCGTCCATTAGAAATATCCAATGGCCAGGATCTAACCTGATAACCCCAAAACTTCGCATTTGGAAAATAACTCCGCCTCGAGATTAAATCTAAGCTGTCCATTCAAAAAATCCAACGGTCTAGATTCAATCCGATAGGCCCAACTCCTTTGGGACCTACCTCCCACCTCGTAAAACATCGATCCACTCATGCAATGCCACGTGTATCCCACTATCTCCCCAAACTTACAGTTTTCCCCGTTGTGTGCGATCCACACCGTCAGATCTGTGCCCATTCATTCGACGGCCATAAATCTATTTCACAAAATTTATGCGACAGCATGTTAACGCCTGAAAAAATTCTAAAACAGGTTTTTTTGAAAAGGACGCGTGTCAGTTAATGAACCATATCGCATTTTTTTTTGTGAAACCCACTTACCACCCAAAAAAAATGCGAAAACCATTCCGGTTTTCCGCTAAACCACCACCCTCCGCAATGCATTTTCTTATTGGATCTCTGTCGTCCATCGTTTTAATCCAACGGCTCCGATTGTTTCCCGATCCCAAGTCATTCACCTTTCCCATTTTCTCCCGAATGCTCCATCAGAAGATCTTAACCATCCATCATTTTAATCTGACGGTCCATATTACATTTCAACCCCAGATCATTGCTCTTTATTTTCTCCCCGAGCAATTCTCCCAATCGATCTCAGCCGTTGATCAATCTAGATCGAATGACTTAGACTTAATCTGACCACCATTCACCCAACTGCCTCCCCAATTGACCCCATCATGTGATCTCGATCGTTGGTTGTTTTCATCCAACGACCACGATTTAATCTCGCACCCGAGATCTCCAAAGCAGCTTTTTAATCTATTTTTCACGAATTTTTTTAATTTTTGTTTGTTTTTGCAAGTTATTAAGGTTTTTTCCATAGTTTTAAAATGAAAAAAAAGCCAGGGTTGATGATCCCCAGACCATTTATTCATGAAGAAGGTGAATCCACAGGATTCAAATTATGATTCCACCTGTGCCTCATGAGAATTTTTGAAGTCACAAAACCTCTGCGCGCCTGCAAAACAACAAAAACCCAGTGAATATCAAACAGACGAAGAGTATCAGTGTCAAAGGATGGGATCAAAGAAGAAATGAAGATTAATGATTTTAAACAGTGTTTAAAGGGATTAAGGCACCAATTCGAGAATCAAAGGCCTAATCCACAGTTGTTAAAGGATAAAGACCAGAAATAAAGATCAACGCCTGATTAGGCCTAAAACACAGAGTAAAGTAGATTAAAAGTGTTTTAAGAATAAAAAAAAGATATATCAGTCCGAAGGGCCTCCACTGCCACATCAGAGGCTGATTGAATCCTCTCCATCTACCAAAGTGCCACCTGCATCTTTCCATAAATCAGAAGAAGGCAGACTTATTTGCCTCAATCAATGATATTTTGCCTAAAGACAGCCAGAGTTATTGCCAACCCGCCTAAAATAGTTTAAAGTCAACAAAATCTGCCCAACATGCTTAATACTTAATGAAAATAAATTAATACAAAGGAAATATCATAAAACTTCTCTATTGAGCCCCTCAAAGGCTGAGAAGCATTAACTTGTATTAATTGAACTTAGAGATCTTTTCTTTCATCCCACCTCCTCATTTCTTCTATAAATACTTCTAAAGAAGATGAGATATAGGTTGGTTATTGGATTTCTGATGTAATATTTGTTGTATTGAATCATTGTTGAATGTAAATAAACTCTGAAGCTCTAAAGCTCTATTAAGTTATTGAAGAAGTTAGGCTGAGAAGAGAAGTTGTTGCTATAATGAAACATTGGACTTGAAGTGTTTAACTGGATTGACAATCAATATAAAAGTTGTTTTTTGGGATCCTGGTCTATATCATTGGTGAAGGACCTCTTACTGTTATTGTTTTCCTTTCATGTATGCCATTTTTTTCATCTTTCTCTGATAAAGAACAACAAATATAGAGCTAGGATTTACTGTTAAAGGTACCCTACTCTCACTAATAAACTTTATCTCTATGTTTTCCTCCTTTATGTATTTAAGAATGACTTAAGTTAAGTGTAAACATTATAAAAGAATGTTGGTTAGTCCATGTATTGATGTGCAAAACTTGAAAGGAAGTTCTTGAATGATATTTTCATTACATGCTAAGTAGAGTTGAACTAGGAAATTTTATGGTTTTCCCTATCATCTAGTTTATCTCCAAAGGTTGTTTTGAAAGTTTCCCTAAGAGTATGTTGTAAGCAGGCCTAGATTTTAATGCATCTGACTTGATCTTAAGCTGCACTTTATTTTTTTTATCTTTTTTCATCCCTTCTTAAAGTATTCATGTGGATTACTGGATTGTATGTCTGATAAGTTAGCTTTAATACAAGCTTGTCCAAAGAAGTTTATGGTTAGCCCTGTCTTTGGCTGGTTTCAAACAGTTGCTTAAAAAGGCTTTTCTTGTTTGGAAAGTTAACAAATCCTTGTTGAAATTTTTGGATTTTTCCACCTTCACAACACTTTAATGTTCCATTCCATCATTAAATCTAAAAGGATGTTTTGATATAGATGACTTGCCCCTTGGCCCACTCTTGAAATTGTTGCACAATTAAACCCTTTTATGACTCCATTGCGCAATGGATTAAAGTTGTTTCATGCTAATCCTATCTACTGAATACTTCTCAATATACTTGCATCTTCACCTTTTGAACTCTTTCATTTTTTGATATTCCATCCAATTAAAGATCATACCTGACCAACCAACCAAAAAAAAAACCCTTGTTCTTAATAACTAGCCCAATATCATACTAAAAGACCTTAAAGATAAATCAATATTTGCACTTATAAAGAGATCCCTCTCTGGAGTCAGGAGGGCTAGATCCTAGAATCCCAAAGTGGTTCATATGTAGACTTTGCAGTTTGTATTTTCCAATCTTTCAAATTACAAAGACCTAACATTCTGGCGACTCCACTGGGGAGTTCTGAGTAAAATACTTAAAACACAACACTTAGTGTTCAGTGCAGTATAACTAGCTTTCTTCAAGCACTACCAAGCATGTTGGTAATTATGATAGGACTTATTTGAATCAGTGAAAAACTAAGTAACCCTTAGCATTCTCATAGAGCTTACAAATAAGTGACAAACTAAGTAACCCTTAGCATTCTCATAGAGCTTATCAAACCTTGAAGGAATCAGCTAGCTAAGCCATAAGAGTAAACTCTCTTTGTCTCATCACTGTAGCTAAGTGTTGAAACAGATTTAGGACACTCTTATAAACCATAGGACTGAAAAACTCAGAAAACCCAAAAAAACATTTCAGATTGGTATTCAAAAAAATCAATGGTGGTGGACCATAAAACATTTTACCTTCTAAAGCTAAAAATTTCCACCTGGCGACTCGACAATCATAAACAGACCTAAATACTCTACTGGGAAACCCATTGCTCTCATAACACCATATAAACTAAGTAAAGAAACTTTAAACATTAAATTTTTCTTGCCAAAGATCAGTTAGCCTCCTAAAGATTGTAATATTTGGTTAAATTTTTTCTTGTTAGTAGGTTTGAAAACATAGCATAGTGGCTTCTAAAATAATTCATACTAGGAGCCATCTTGACCCAAATCCTCCTGAGATAGTTTATAATCCTGAAAGAATTCTTAGGAAATCTTCTAAAGTCCAAAATCCAACTATTGTTAGACCAATTGTTAGAGCTAATTCCTTTCCTGAAAACCTCACAGCTCTACAAGATTCACAAGTTGACTTAAGAAACCCCTTCAGAACTAAGTCACTTGAGGATATAATTCAGATAAACTCTGAGTCTCCACCTTCGTCCCAAGACAGAAGTGAACATCCTAGTAGCAAAGAAACTACTCAATCTGATTTACATTTCCTCCATAATTTTGGTTTCTCTCATCCTAGATTTGCTCAGCAGTCTCTTGCTAGTCCATCCACTTCTGTTACACATACATCCATTATTCAAACCACACCATTTCATCAACCACCTCCCTTCTTTTATCCTCCACCTATAAACCCCCCATTTTTTCTACAACCTCCTATCATGGCAACATGGTATGCCCCTCTAGTCCTTCCTTTACCTTTAGTCAATCATCCACAGGACTATCAGTCCAAGATACCATTGTATGATGCCAGTGGTGCTACTGCTGCTTCACAACATGTGGACAAGATGAATGAATTTTGACATAAATGAGATTGATGATGAAACTGTCAAACTTAGACTGTTTGCTCAAAGTTTAGGGGGAGAAGCAAGAAAATGGTTCAAAGGCTTAACCCCTAATAGTATCAATGACCTTCAAGCCCTTCATAAATTATTCCTAAACAAGTGGGAAGTCAAGAAAAACCCTCTCCAAATACTTGCAGATTATAATAACCTCAAAAGAAACACTAGGGAAAGTGTTCAAAATTATTGAACTAGATTCAATAATGTTTATAATGCCCCCCCCCAGAATTGAAACCTCCAAAAGGCTCAGTCTTGAGCAAGTTTCCTGAAGCATTTGATCCTGAAATAGCTTATCAGCTGAGAGAAAGAGACCCTTTAACTCTAGAGGACATGAAAAAAGGAGCTCTTGCTATGGAAGTGAATTTAATGGAGAAAAGGGCAAAGATGAGGAATGAGAAGAAAGTATCATTTAAGGAAGAATCTGCACCTTCCACATCTAACTCAAAGATGGAAAGAATGATGGAGGAAATGATGAAAAAGATGAGCATACTTGAGAGAACACAAGCTAGCCAAAACCAATCAGCTCCCCAAAATAGAAATCAATCTCAAAATCAAAATCAAAATTTCAGGAGAAACCAACCTCAAAACAGACCAAGAGACCCTGATTAGGAGATTATTCCTCCTTTTCATCAAAACTATGTAAGTGAGGTTGAAGAAACACTTGAACAAATAGAGAAATATGACATAAACATGTTGGAACTAGATAATGATTCTTTTAATGTTCCCTACAATAGGAAGAAAGGTTTATATACACCCTATGATGATGGAATAATGGAAGATGAAATTTATTATCAAGAGACGGAAAATGTCATCATAGAGACTCCAAAAGAATATGACCTTAGGAGTAAAAAGAATCAGGAAACTCCCAAAACTAAAACCTCTGAAAACTCTGCAAAAAACAACCATGTGAACAAACCCAAAAACATTAAACCAAAGGAAAAAACAGTGGTTGTAAATTCTGATAAAGATAAAGAGAAAGGAACTCAAATTAATGAAAAATAGAGTGCAGACCTTAGCAGCGTTAGCACCTCAGCTAGTGCTCTTATAAAAACAATTTTGACCAATGTAAATAGAGGAAACCAGCAAGCTGATCTCGCTGATAAAGTGGTGATTAATAAGGCTGAAACAAACATTGTAAAAACTCAGATGCCTTTTAGTTTGGAACAAGAAATTGCCAAGATCAAAATCTCTGTTCCCCTCACTGAATTAGTCACCCAAGATGTATCTAGATCACAAATTTTGAAAGCCTTCAACATAGAAGAAAATAATGACACTGTCAACCTCAGTGATGACCAACTAGACCTCTTATTTGGTCCTAAGATTGAGGGTAAATACCAAGAAGGGCCAGTTCCTCTTTTTTATGTTAGTTTGAAAATTCATGACAAAATTTTACACAATGCCATGCATGATTCAGGGGCCTCTCACAAATTAATGCCCAAAGCAGTAATGGAGAGTCTGGGCCTTGAAATCACCAAACCATACAAAGATATATACTCCTTTGACTCCAGTAGAGTGAAATGTTTAGGTTTAATCAAATACCTCTGTGTAAACTTAGCACAAATTCCAGCCAAGTGTTTAGTGATGGATATTGTAGTGGCTGATGTACCCCCCAAGTATGGTATGCTGTTATCAAGATCTTGGGGAGCTAAGTTACAAGGAACAATGCAAATGGATATGACATATGCTACCATCCCTGTCTTTAATCAAACTAGAAGACTTTATAGGGAATCTCATATGCAATACATGGTCAGTAGCCAAGAGAGACCAAAAAACTCTCCTCTTTATTCTATGCATACAAGCCTCGATTCATTTATTCTTTTCAATCATGAAATATTTGATGAGAAGGAAACCTTAACTGACTTAGTGGCCACTTCTCACTGTAATATAGTGGCAGACACAGAAAAGGAGGAAGACATGATAGAAGGGTCAAAACAGTTTGTCAAAACAGAAAATCACTACAAACTAATCACATGTCTAGAGCTACAAAACAATCATCCATTGGTTGTCAATATTAAGAGTCAAGAGAAGAATCCTCAACATGATGAAGAACATGAGGAACTAAACCAATTTCAACATGGTGCTGATTTACAAAAACAATCTGAAAGCACCCAAGATAAAGAGGATACTAGTCAAACTAGTAAATCTCAAACTAATCCTCTTTGGAGTATGAATTTTGATGGGTCTTACACTAAGAATAATGCTGGAGCAGGCATATAGATACATAACACTGAGAACAATCATACTAAAGGGCATTCCTATAGATTAAATTTTCCATGTTCAAATAACATAACTGAGTATGAAGCCCTCCTTTTAGGCCTACACTTATTGAAGAAATTAGGGGCCAATAGGATAAAGGTTCATGGTGATTCAGAGTTTATTATTAGGCAAGTGAATGGGGAATATAGAACCAAACATCCCAGACTTAGAGCCTATAAAAATGATTTCATTGACTTATTAAAAACATTTGATGAATCCCAACTGATTTTTGTCCCAAGAAACCAAAATATCTCTGCCAATGGTTTAGCCTTTGCTACTAGAACTTGTCTAACACCTTATGAAACCAAAAAATGCACCACCCAAATCAAATTTAGACCAGCTGTCCTAGACAATAAAAAATACTGGCAAGTGTTTGATGGAGATAAACAAATAGAAGACTTCTTACAATCCATAAATGAATTTTAGCTACCAAGTTCAGATTCAGAGTATGAACCAAATTTTCCTATGGAATAAAACCCACTTAATGAGGAAGAAAACCCACTTGATGAGGAAGAAAATTCTCTAGAGATTGCTGAGATAAATCTATTAGATAATAAACTTTAACATACCATAAGAGTTAGTGCAGATTTAGAAAAAGAAGACTTAGAAATATTGCAATCCAATACTCAAAGCTTGCCAAAAGGATTGGTCCCATTAGAGGAGTTGTTTGATTTCAATGATGTTGCCAAAAAACCAAAACTGGAACCTGTTGAAACTGAAATTGAGGAATGTAACATAGGCAGTGAACAAAAACAAAAAATGATCAAACTGTCTAAAACTTTGCCAGCTCACATCAAGCTGAAATACATTGAGCTGTTTAAAGAATTTTATGATGTATTTGCATAGAGTTGTAAGGATCTGAAATCTTATGACATAGAGATAATTTAGCATAAGATATCCCTCAAAGAAAACCAGAAGCCTTATAGACAAAAATTGCGCAGAATAAACCCTGTTCAATTACCCCTAGTTGAAAAGGAAATTAAGAAAATGTTTGATGTTGGAATTATAGTCCCTATTAGATATTCAGATTGGGTATCCAATCTTGTGTCAGTTAGGAAAAAGACAAGAGAAATAAGGCTTTGTATTGATTTTAGGAACTTAAACAGAGCCTCATTGAAGGACAACTACCCTTTACCCAAGATGGATCACATTTTATAAAGGGTAGTTGGTTCTAAAAGAATTTCTTTGCTAGATAGCTTCTCGAGTTATAACCAAATTTTAGTGCATCTTGATGATCAAATAAAAATAGCCTTTACCACACCTTGGGGTACTTTCATCTATGTGAAAATGTCCTTTGGTTTAATGAATGCTGGTGTCACATTTCAGAGAGCCATGGATATTGCATTCTCAGAAGAATTAGGCTACTTCATCATTATTTACCTTGATGATATCATCGTTTTTCCAAAAGAGATGAAGAACACTTAGAGCACTTGAGAAAAGTCTTTGAGAAATGCAGAAAATATGGGCTATCTTTAAATCCAAAGAAAACAATGTTTTGTCTCCAAGAAGGCCAACTTCTTGGACACATCATATCAGAAGAGGGGATAAATATAGACCCAAAGATGATTGATTGTATATTGCAAATCAACCATCCAAGAAACACCAAGGAACTTCAATCTTTCATTGGGAAGATTAATTTATTGAGAAGGTTCATACCTAATCTAGGTTAACTCCTTAGAAACATAACAAACATGTTAAAAAAGGAACAAGGAGTTAAATGGACCTTATAAGCAAATAAGTCATTTGAGCTGGTAAAGCAAGCATTAACCAAAACACCAGTTCTTATTAGTCCTGATTTTTCAAAAGTTTTTTTCATTTTTTCATTTGCATCAGAACACACAATGGTTGTTGTCCTATTACAGAAGAACTTGAAGGGACAAGAGCAGCCAATTGCATTTTTTAGTAAGGCATTGAGAGATGCACCTCTGAATTACAACATCATGGAAAATCAAGCCTTTGCTTTGGTCAAAGACTTAAAAGACTCCAGAGTTTACATTTTACACTCCCACATAATTGCATTTGTGCCAAATTTAGTTGTGAAAGATATTTTAACCCATGATCCAGATGGAAAAAGAGGAAAGTGGATAGCTATGATACTTGAATATGATTTAGAAATCAATCCCACTAAGCTCATAAAAGGCCAATGACTAGCAAGATTAATGGCTGAGTCTAATTTTGAAGCTCTTGATATAAACATGACAGATGCATTAGATGAACAGGATGGGTTGCCAACTCCCATTATTGAAGATAATTTTCTGTTTTTATCTTGGTATGTTGATATTTTATATGTTTTTCTCAATTTGAATACACCTCCTAGTTTGTCTAAAACAAAGGAAATATTTTTAAAGTTGAAAGCTGTAAATTATTGCATTTTGGATAAATGTCTATATTGGAAAAATGCTAGTGAATTATTGCTTAAATTTTTGCCTGAGAATGATGCAAATAAGATCAAGCATGAATTTCATGGAGAATGTGGAGGCCACCTCTATTTGAAGACAACTGCCAATAAAATCCTTAGAGCTGGTTACTATTGGCCCACCCTCTTTCAAGATGTCCATAAAATGATTATTTCTTGTCATAAATGCCAACTCTTTGAAGGCAAAAGAAAACTGTTTCCCTTACTCTTGCATCCAATCACTGTTGAAGCTCCTTTTCAACAGTGAGGTCTAGACTTCATTGGGGAAATCCATCTAGCCTCATCTGCCCAACATAGATGGATTCTCACTGCAATAGAATTTTTTACCAAATGGATAGAAGCCATCCCTTCTGGGCAATCCACTAATTCTGCCATCATAAAATTCCTTGAAAATCATATCCTATCTAGATTTGGCTTCCCTAGGAAGATTATCACTGATAATGCTGCTGCATTTGGATCCAAAAAGATGGTTGAATTCTGTCACAAATATCAGATTACATTGGGTCATTATACTGCTTAACCCTCAAGGTAATGGGCTGGAAGAATCCTCAAATAAGAGTTTGGTAAATATAATCAAGAAGTTGCTGGAAAACAATAAGAAATCATGGCACACAAAGCTAGTACATTCTCTTTGGGCTGACAGATTAACACTCAAGAAATCAATTGGAATGTCACCCTACCAGCTTGTCTATGGAGTAGATGCAATTTTTCCAACCAGCCTAGGAGTGCCAGTCATGAAGCTGATCCAAGAAATACAGTCTGAGGATAATGATATGACAAAAAGAATCAATCAGACTATACATCTTCAACAAACCAAAGAGGAAGTCTGCAACAGAGCATTACAAAGGCAAGAAAGCATCAATAAGTTGTTTGATAGAAGGACAAAAGCCAGTAATTTCAACATTGGTGAAAAAGTTTTAAAGTGGGATTCCAGGAGATAAGATAAGGGAAAACATGGAAAATTTGATAACTTATGGATGGGCCCTTATCTCATTCACTCTACTGCTGGTTACAATGCTTATTTCTTGCAGGAAGTCAATGGAACTAAACTCTTTTGAGGTCTTGTCAATGGCAGGATGCTCAAACATTATTTTTCTTGACTGTACCAGTTTCAAACTTTTTTATTTTTTCCTCATTATAAATATCACATCCATCATTGCATTCAATGTTAGAAAAATAAAAAATACAAAAACAATAGAAATAGAAAAGAGGGCAGAATGAAAATAAGAAAGGTACAACCCCATACCAAAAAGAGAAACAAAGTCTGAAAGTGTGCAAGCTCAAATGCCACTCCTAAGAAACACACTTCTAGTTAGTCATACAGCCTAATCATGACTAATTATTTTTTCAATTTACGGCTGATAGGTTAGTGAATTAGATTTTCCAAACAACTCAATCTTGGCTTATCAGTAAGGTAGATTAGGATATAAAAACAAAGGTTCAAACAAGCTCAAAATCTGAACCTATGAAATTCAAAAGAATAATGGCTCTAATCAAATCAAAGCTTAAGCCAAAGGTAGAAAACAAACTAGTTCTAATATTCCCAAAAATTGAACCAGAAAGGAAAGAAAGACAACTCAAACAAATTCAAAACAGAGCTGAAGAAATAATGAAGGATGTTCTTGATTTTCAGATCTTAAACCTTCACAATTTTGTTTTAAATTTTCTGCAAATTTTAATCTATGTGCAGCTTGTTTTTATTCCATAAAACCACAGCAAGTTAGACTGCTCAATCCTGACTTGGCTGTTTTTAAATTTTAGTTTTAGAATAAAGTCTGTCAAACAGTCTAATCCTGATAGATTGTAGTTAGGTAGAGAAGCTTATGAACTCAACTGTTTAATGTAAGTTCATGGAGAAATAAGGGTAGAATTAGAATGGTTTTATGTTTTCAATAAAAGAATAAAATGATTGATGTTTAAGGTTTGCAAGTCCAAATGCACCTTCTGAAGAAAAAATGTTAGGAAGTAGGTGTGTAGGTAGATGTTGGGAAATAATTTTTTTGTTGATATGTCTAATGTTCTGCTCATCTTTCAAGCAGCTCATCAAAAAAGAAGAAAAGGTTGTCAAGGTACAAAGCCACTGATCTACATCCAGAGAATGCTTTTCTGAGGTTCTTGACACCTCCAAGGAGCTGCCATCCCAAGTTGGAGCCGTTGTTAGCCACCTATAAAATTTGTCATATCAAATGGTGGCTAAAATATTTTTTTAGCCTTCAAGAAAATCATGTCCAAAATTGTGAGTTCTTGAAGTCTTGTGATGATATTTATCCTTTGAAATAATCTTCACTAATGTTTCCCTCTTTATCCTAAAGAACCTGCTGTTTGCCAAAAGAAAGACTGCTTAAAAGCCCATTTACCCCTTCATTTTACCTCTCCTTTCACTCATAAAACAATCCCATTTTTCATTCTCATTTCCTTCATAAAATCCCTCCATAAGCCCTTATATAACCTCTAAATCATTCCAAACACCCTTTTAAACCATTTGTTCCCCTTCATTTGGTTTAAAAATTCCTATTTCTCCTACCGGAACCCTTAATTTGCCTCAAAAACCCTGTTTTTTAGGCCTAAAAACACCCTTTCTGCATATAAGGTTCCCTAAGCCCCCAAGAGCTTAACTCCTGTAACCCCTTTCCTCATAAGACCTTAAACCCCGCAACCGAGTGCTTAAAGGACTTAAAACCCTTTCCCAAAACCGTCTTTCCTTTGTATTTTCGTAAAACCCGACTTTCTTTTGTATTTCACTAAAACCCAACAGTTCAAAGTTTCAACGAATATCGACTATCGATCTAAACCAATCAACGGTCATCAACTCATCGCATCGCAAGTCCGCATGGGTCCTTCCTTTTCTTCGTGTCCTTCAAAAAATTTCTGATGCGATCCCTCAGAGCAAACCGCAGTCATCGATCATCCTTTTGATCTGACGGTCAGTATATCATCACATCGCAAAATTCCCTTTACCTTTCTCTTTTCCTCCTCCGATGCCAATATCCCCGATTGAATCTTAGCCATCAAATACACAAGAACCAACGGCTAATATTTCATCGCAGTCCACCCATAAATTTTCTCCTTTTACCCCTCCGATTGAGTCTCAAACGTCGATCTGACTCCTAGATTCGACAGACAGCACTCCGTCGCATCGCACAAATTATTAAGTGCCTTCCCCTTTCCTCCTCCGATTTGCGACTGCCCCGATTCAAATCTAGTCGTCCGTTCGAAAGATCTAATGGCCAGGATCTAACCCGATAACCCCAATACTTTGCATTCAGAAAATAACTCCGCCCCGAGATTAAATCTAAGCCATCCATTCAAAAAATCCAATGGTCTAGATTCAATCAGATAGGTCTAACTCCTTTGGGACCTACCTCCCGCCTCGTAAAACATCTATCCACTCACGTGATGCCACGTGTATCCCACTTTCTCCCAACCCTGTAGCTTTCCCCGTCGCGTGCGATCCGCACCATCGGATCTGCGTCCATTCATCCGACGGCTAGAAATCTATTTCGCAAAATTTATGCGACAGCACATTAACGCCTGAAAAAAGTCTGAAATAGACGGTTTTGAAAAGGACGCGTGTCAGCTAATGAACCATATCGTATTTTTTTTTGTGAAACCCGCTTACCACCCAAATAAAATGCGAAAACCATTTCGGTTTTCTACTAAACCACCACCCTTCGTAATGCATTTTCTTATTAGATCTCTGTCGTCCATCATTTTAATCCAACGACTACGATTGTTTCTCGATCCCAAGTCATTCGCCTTTCCCCTTTGCTCCCAAACGCTCCATCAAAAGATCTTGATCATCCATCGTTTTAATTTGACGGTCCATATTACATTTCAACCCCAGATCATTGCTCTTCATTTTATCCTCGAGCAATTCTACCGATCGATCTCAGTTGTTGATCAATCTAGATCGAACGACCCAGACTTAATCTGACCACCATTCACCCAACTGCCTCCCCAATTGACCCCATCATGTGATCTCGACCATTGGTTGTTTTCATCCAATGGCCACGATTTAATCTCGCACCCGAGATCTCCAAAGCAGCCTTTTCACCTATTTTTCACGTATTTTCTTAATTTTTGTTCATTTTTGCAGGTTATTAAGGTTTTGTCCACAGTTTTAAAATGAAACAAAAGCCAGGGATGAGGATCCCCAGGCCATTTATTCATGAATAAGGTGAATCCACAGGATTCAAATTATGATTCCACCTGTGCCTCATGAGCATTTGTGAAGTCACAAAACCTCTGCGCGCCTGCAAAACAACAAAAACACAATGAATATCAAACATACGAAGAGTATCAGTGTCAAAGGATGGGATCAAAGCAGAAATGAAGATTAATGATTTTAAACATAGTTTAAAGGGATTAAGGCACCAATTCAAGAATCAAAGGCCTAATCCACAATTGTTAAAGGATAAAGACTAGAAATAAAGATCAAGGCCTGATTAGGCCTAAAACACAGAATAAATTAGATTAAAAGTGTTTTAAGAATAAACAATAGATATATCAGTCCGAAGGACCTCCACTGCCACATCAAAGGCTAATTGAATCCTCTCTAGCTACCAAAGTGCCACCTGCATCTTTCCATAAATTAGAAGAAGGCAGAGTTATTTGCCTCAGTCAGTGATATTTTTCCTAAAGACAGCCAGAGTTATTGCCAACCCGCCTAAAAGAGTTTAAAGTTAACAAAATCTGCCCATCATGCTTAATACTTAATGAAAATCAATTAATACAGAGGAAATATCAGAAAACTTCTCTATTGATCCCCTTAAAGGCGGAGAAGCATTAACTTGTATTAATTGAACTTAGAGATCTTTTCTTTCATCCCACCTCCTCATTTCTTCTATAAATACTTCTAAAAAAGATGAGATATAGGTTGGTTATTGGATTTCTGATGTAATAGTTGTTGGATTGAATCATTATTGAATGTAAATAAACTATGAAGCTCTGAAGCTCTGTTAAGTTATTGAAGAAGTTAGGTTGAGAAGAGAAGTTGTTGCTGTAATGAAACATTGGACTTGAAGTGTGTAACTGGATTGAAAATCAATATACAAGCTAGTTTTTGAGATCCTAGTCTATATCATTGGTGAAGTACCTCTCACTATTTTTATTTTCCTTTCATGTATGCCATTTTTTTCATCTTTCTCTGATAAAGAACATCAAATATAGAGCTAGGATTTACTGTTAAAGGTACCCTACTCTCACTGATAAGCTTTATCTCTATGTTTTCCTCCTTTGTGTATTTAAGAATGACTTAAGTTAAGTGTAAACATTATCAAGGAATGTTGGTTAGTCCATGTCTTGATGTGCAAACCTTGAAAGGAAGTTCTTGAATGATATTTTCAATACAAGCTAAGTGGAGTTGAACTATGAAAGTTTATGGTTTGCCCTGTCTTCTACTTTATCTCCAAAGGTTGTTTTGAAAGTTTCCCTAATAGTATGCTGTAAGCAGGCCTAGATTTTAATGCATTTGACTTGATCTTAGGCTACACTTTGTTTTTTTAATCTGTTTTCATCCCTTCTGAAACTAGTCATGTGGATTACTGGATTGCTTGTCTGATAAGTTAGCTTTAATACAAGCTTGTCCAAAGAAGTTTATGGTTAGCCCTGTCTTTGGCTGGTTTCAAACAGTTGCTTAAAAAAGTTTTTCTTGTTTGGAAAGCTAACAAATCCTTGTTGAAATTGTTGGCTTTTTCCACCTTCACAACACTTTAATGTTCCATTCCATCATTTAATCTAAAGGATGTTTTGATATAGATGACTTGCCCCTTGGACCACTCTTGAAATTGTTGCACAATTAAACCCTTTTATGACTCCATTGCCCAATGGTTTAAAGTTGTTTCATGCTAATCCTATCTGTTGAATACTTCTCAATATACTTGCATCTTCACCTTTTGAACTCTTTCATTTTTGTGATATTCCACCCAATTAAAGATCATACCTGACCAACCAACCAAACAAAAACCCTTGTTCTTAATAACTAGCCTAGTATCATACTAAAAGACCTTAAAGTTAAATCAATCTTTGCACTTATAGAGAGATCCCTCTCTGGATTCAGGAGGGCTAGATCCTATCTCCCAAAGTGGTTCATATGTAGGCTTTGCAGTTTGTATTTTCCAATCTTGCAAATTACAGAGACCTAACAGAAGAAATCTATTAGGAAACTGTAATTACGTTACCTGACTGCTTTTGGAGAAGGTAACCCTAGAAACCATCGCAGCGGCAGAGTGCCTCACCAGAGAAGCGAAGGAACAAGAATGAGCGAGCAACAAGGAAAACCAGTTACAAGAACGAGGTCATACCAAATGAAACCCTAATGCATATTTGTCGTTAGATCTCCGGAAGGAAGATCAAGGGTAGAGGGACATCCAACTGTCTACTGCCGTAATTGACAGCTCAAGACTAATAAATGTCATATGGAGTTAAAACTCGAACTCCAATATAACATATCATGCGGACAGATAATCCTTAAGAGAACAGTTAATGCATTGGGTACGAATACCATCAATCACAATTAAAATAAAACTGACTTAAATATTTGCAATGAACCAAATTAGTAGTTTAATCGTATGATAATCTTAATGAGGTATAACTCATTTATATGTATTCGAATAATTAATCTCCATAAAATCTCGATTGCAATTATAAGGAATCTACGGTTGCAGATATGACAATGAGAGGACATATTTATTTATATAAAAGAATATCACATGTGCATATAATTAATAACATAAGGATTGCAAGTTAAAAAAAAAATTATGGATGTAGTAGTGTCGGTGAGAATAATATTTAAAAAATAACATTTTGAAGATTTTTACAAAACTTTGACTATCATTCAAAAAATTTCATTAGTTAAAAGTAGAGTGAAATTTGTGGGAGATGTGTCACGATAAAATATAGGGAAATTGGTATATAATTCAGAGATGTCAAGACACAAAAATTACTTAGACAAAGTTTGATTCATTGGATTAAATGTTAGAGGATTGAAATGTTTTAGGCCATTAGATCCATAAGTAAATAGTTTTGTATATTTTTTTATAATGTTAGTTTTCTTTTTTTCTTTTTTTCTTTTTAATAAGTTAGATTGAACATAAGTTTTGGTGGCTTTTAAGTTAAAATGTTGTTATTAAAAAATTGTTAGATTTTAACTTCAATTTAACATTTTTACTATGTCAAATTACAAAAAAAAAATAAAAAAATTAAATAAAAATATTGACATAATGTAATAAACATTTTAACTAGGTCAAAATAAAATAAAATAATAATAAACTATAAAAACAACCCATGGTATTGACCCATGGTATTCATGTGGAATGTAGTTTATTTAAAGAGGAAAATTAAGATGGCCTAGATCAATCTTAACTCTAGATCTACCAAGAGCCAAGAGGGATCATATATCTTGATATGCAAACCTCTTTTATAGTAAAAAGAGAATTGATACATCTGATAAATAATGTAGATCAAAACTAATTATTTAATAAAAGTATTTTTAAATGTTTATAACCATTATTCTTTTAAAATTTTACTTATTAAAATGTATCTAAATTTTCATACATCCAAATATACATAGTTTTTCTTGTTCTATATTATTTTTGTTACAACTATTTTATTATTCAAAAAATACATGGGTTTTTTTGTTATATATTATTTATATTACAATTGTTTTATTATTCATGAGTAGTATTTCTTAATATATAGAATATTAAATTAATAATGAATTTTTTAAAAATATGTGATCTTTTTTAAATTTCCAAATTATTTCATAGGACATGATTTATATTGAGCAATAATGATGAATGTTCATAATTTTCATTTCTTAAATAAATCTAAAATTACCTTTAATTACTTAATTGTAATAGTTTCTAACTACATAACAGTTTGTAACTACATACATACTCTTTCGGATTTTTTTTTTTAATTTGAATATCAAATTTATTTCGTTCAAAAAAAACTATATACATATCTTTAATTACTGAATTGTAGCTAAAAAAATCTTACATGTTTTATACTTTATAATCATAAACAATTTTCATATTATATGATGTCAAAGTTACTCAACTTTTTATTCTGAATTTTAAACAAATTTTTTCACTACACTACATAATTTTAGCTTTTATATTTTTTTTTATTTTTCAATTCCAAACAAAACTTACAAAAGAAAATACCCACTAAGTCCTTACTGTAGATTATAGTTTTACAAAATTGACACTATGTAATTAACAATAGGGTAAGTTGAGACAACCCTAAGGATTTTTTTGTACAAGTTTTTTGTAAAGGAATCACATTTTTTCATAAAGGTATTTTTTTTAGTTGTAGTCAAATGTTTAATTGTATATTTATTTTATTTTATTTTATTAATTATGCCAAAAGGTGTTTTCTTTGCTAGCTTCAGGTGAGAAACACTGTTCACCCCAGCCAATGAGAAGCATTTGTTATCTCCCTTCCAGCCAATAAAATTTGGACATGTGGCACTTCCTCCAACAAATGAAAATCCTCCATTTGGACTTGGCCCCTCTAGCGACAATTTTCTAGACTTAACACGTGGACAATTTATTTACCAGTTGTTGCATGACACTTCTGCAAAGCCCTTGATAGTACTCATTTTTCCATACTAAGCCCTTGACAGTACCCATTTTTCCATACCGGGAGAATTCAACACAATCCGATGAAGGAGAGATTTTTCCATGCCAATAACTGCTAGGAGACTCTTTCGAGGAGGGAGAATTAAAGATAATTTACTACTTCCATACGAAATTGCTTTATGGAAATGCCTTTTCATGGCTCCCCTCTCCTGCTGCTATACCCTTCTCCTTCTACCTCGACAATCTAACCCCTTCGGCCATACTCCCCATTCATTTGCATTCACCTTCTCTACATCCCGTCACTTCGTTCCCCTACTCATATATTCCGATGACCCTTTCCTTCCTTCTGTTTGTTTCAGTAGTTGCCAATCAGAATTGTAGCCTCCATGACTTTCTTACTTCCACCTTGTAGCCTCAACGACTTGTCAACTTCTAGCTTGAAGGACTTATGATTACTTTGTCGAATGAAAATAATGGGTAAGCTGTGACTTGTCTTCCTCTTCTAGTATTTATTATATAGTGTTGGGAATTCTCTTCCTCTGCTTGCATATATGACTTAATTCTTCAGTTGAAGAAGTGAAGGAAAATGTTTTATTGCCACTCACATAAGATTTTCTATTATGCTTCTCACAAATCCTTCCAAAAGTATGTTATTTATTTTCAGTTGTGTCACTTTTGTACAAGCATTAGCCAGTTTGGTCATTCACAAAAACTTCATTGATTCAAAATAGCACCTTCTTTTAACAAGATTCCAGCATCGCCTTGGAGACATTGTTAACTTAAAATTCTCTTTCTTCGCTGGTTTTATTTCTTCTTCTCATTCCTATCGTTTTACTTCCCCTCTTCCCTGATACAATTCTCTTTCTTGCACCAGATACAATTCTTCTTCTTAGAGCTCCAGATAGTCCAATGTGTTGCACCATTGGTTGGCGACCCATCCCCTCTTATTCCCTCTGCAAAATAGATGCTCTAAGCCACATCTTCCTCCTCTTCTGCCTCTCCCTTTTCATTTCCACCATCCCTTGAAAATCACACGTTGTCTTCCTAAGACTCCACCCCAACATCTGCAATTTCTCTCCCTTTTAAAGCACTCTCCCCTACCCGAAAATATTGGTCTGTCTAGGACAAAGTGCTTTCAAAAACACCCCTTTGTGAATATAGAAATGCACGTAGCACTGGAAAATCGCTAAGGTTTGACCTTGTCGACCTCGACAATGATAAAATCCACGTTTCCGCTTTCAATGACTTCACAGAATCCCTACATGCTCTCATTCAATTTGGCCACATATAAAATGTTGCGAATGGAACCATAAAGGTCCCCAACCCTTCCTATAACCATCTAAGACGCCCGTTCGAAATCCTCCTCTTCTCTTCATCAACAGTGTCTCAATTCTTCGATGATTACCTTATAATACCTTTCGATACCTTTCACTTCGTGCCGATCAGTTCCCTCAAAATTTATCCTCCTAGCTCAATCGTTGAAGTCATAGGCATTGTCGCCTCGCTCTCTCCTACCTCTGTTGTTCGCAGACGCGATGGGTCTGAAACTCCAAAAAAACTACATCTCTTCGCGATATGTCTGGGAGCAGCATCGATGTCACCTTGTGGGGCAAACAATGTCATGCTGAAGGCCACGAACTCTCCAATATTCACATGGCTCATGCCATTTCCGTACTTTCAATCATGGGGGGGGGGGGGAGGGGGGGGAGAATTGTTGAGTTCAATGGCCAAACTATCGACACAATCCTTGCCACTTCCCTGCTTATAAATCTAGATATTTCTGAAATGCGACAACTCAAATAATGGTTTGACGAAGAAGGCATCAAATCTTCCTCATCCTCGCTCAATCGAAAATACACCACCACGAGCAAAAGGCCCCTCAATACAAAAACAATTTCCGACATTCTCTCAATGCCGATGAGCGAAAAAAATCCATGGATTTCAGTTTGTGCTACTGCTACCTCAATTAAAATGGATGATTTCAAATTCCTTGCATTTCCCCTTACCATTGATGGGATGCAATGGATGAAAAAGGCTTTATGACAAGATGACAACACCTGGCGATGTTCAAAATGTGAAGTGTCTTTCATCGAGTGCGACTACCGCTACATCCTCTAGCTCCAATTGCATGACCACACTGGCCACCTTGACAACGTGGTTGCTTTCGACGAAGCTGCAACTGCACTTCTGGGCATCTCTACAAAGGACCTTTGCCTCCTCTCAACCGATATTGGAGTTGTCCTGGATATATATAGAAAAATCAAAGGATGACAATTCCTCTTCACACTATCTTTGAAGAAAGACACCTTCAACAGTGTTAAATAGCTACGCCCAAAATTTATGCACACAGAAGAACTTCTTTACAATGATGCATCGATTGTCCTCCTACAAGTCCTGCAGCCCGCTCCTGCCCCTCCACAACACAGTCTGTCGTCGGCTTTAGTCATGCATTTCCGCCTCTCACCCTTTCGTCCCCCTCCTCTCGTTCCATATATCCTTTCCCCCTAACACCTTTATGCTGAAATGCCCATCTCCCCCCCCCCCCCCCACACACACATCCTCCATTACTATCCATTGTTCCCCCTGCACTCTTCTTGAACCTCGCTTTCCATTCATCGTCGATTGTGCATACAACTTTTGTAATCATTAACGACAGATATCTACTGCGAGGGAATAATGCCGATGAACGAGTCGTACCCCAAGGTCCCTCCACAGTGACGAAAGCAAGTCGTCAAGTCAGCTCGACGACAACTCATCTTCCACGTCGCAAGCTCAGTGCTTTAGCACTTCACAAATTAAAGTTGTTAAGTTGCGATGCGATTGTGCCATCGCACATCGCAATCGCAAGTTTTTAATTTTTCCTATATCATGCCCAGTTAAAAGTTAAAATCGCTGAAATCTGATTTGCGATGAGGGCGCGGATGTGATGTGGTTTTGTAGCCGAAACCTATAAAATTTCAAGTCTGGATTTTTTGTGTTATGTACGCAGTTTCATGTAGAAACAAAATAATAGAGTGGAAGGACGATTTGGTTGTTATACATCTGTTCCTGCATTTAATTTCATTACATCTTCAGGCTACGCCACAATGTATTAAAAGTATGTAATTTCATATGTTTATTTGAGATAAATGAAAAGAAGAATTCAATTCCTCTCCTGTGTTCTCGCTCTCTGTCTATCTGTAATTTTTATTTCCGGAATATTGCGTTCTCTGTGTTGTAAGGGGAAAACACATCCCTCTATTGTTTATTTCATTTTCCAACATCATACACAAGTTTTCTTTGTTGGAAATAACTCCCAACCACCACCATGAATTTACTGCCAACAACCCACACTTGGAATTGAATTTTTTGTTGCAGGAAGGATGAGTCCAAGATCCAAATCCGAAGTTTTTCTTTTTGCTTTATGCAATTTCTAGAAATGTTCAAAGCAGACTACCCGAGCCATTCTTTGCGTTAATTTCTTCACCCACCACATTACTTACCATTTTCCCACAGTCACAGCCCGGAAGTCTCAACCCTTACCTTTTAACGCATTACTGCAATGTTATTTCCCCGCCAATGCGATTTTTTGGGACCCACAACCCATACCCAAACTCCATACACACCTTCTATTTCCGCCTTATCTTATGCATTTTCCATTTCTCACTTACCATTGTTTACCGCACCACAGCCCGCACATCGCACATCTTAATTTTTTCCCATTATGCTCGTCGCCAAACCTTGCGATGTTGCGATGCGATATCTCATCGCACATTGCAATCAAAACATTTTATGGTTTCCAGTTAATCGCCCACAGACTATGTTATGTACGTCTCAATGTGATAGTGCGAGTGCACATCGCAATCGCAACACTTTATGTTTTCCGTTAAAGTCCTGCAAGTTATGGTATATGCATTGCGATGTGATAATTCTTGCACGGGAAACAATACATCACATCGCACATCGCAATCACAACGTTTTATGGTTTCCAGTTAATGTTATGTAAGTCGCGATGTGATAGTGCCAGCGCACATCGCAATCACAACACTTTATGTTTTCCATTAAAGTCCCACCAGTTATGTTATATGCATTGCAATGCAATAATGCTTGTACGGGAAACAATACATCTTATTTTGTCAACTTTAACTTGCTATAAAGTAATGTATATAGAAAATATCTCCATGCTTCCATGCACAATCAGGCTACTATGTTGTCACTTGTTCCTTCTCTTCTTTCCAAATGGGTTTTATTATATATTCAACAATATATTTTTTCGTGCTTCCTAATGTAAAAAAAATAAACAAAAATTTATACAGTACAAGTCCTTGTTCATACCCTTCCTCCTTGTTTCTTTTCCAGGTGCCTTTTCACTCTTTAACCTTTACTTGAAATGTGTTAGTTGAAAACAATAATATGAATCTATGTTGCATTGAAACATGTCACGGCTATATGCTACGCTGTTATGAATACTTTCCCGAGGTCCATACCATTTTGTTGCATTTTTTCCACAAATTTTAAATGCAAACACACTATATTTCATTTCCACTTGATTTTATTGTGCTCTTCTATAGGTTTCATTATTTTTTAAATGCAACAAAGTTCCAACAAATTGTAATAGAACAACCATGTCACATGAAGACATTTTCATTTTTATGCTTTTTCTAACAAGGTATGAACATTATATAACATATCTTTACATATCTACCTCAACTTCAACTCATCCACATGGCAGACAGACTCACCACAAGGGCTGCTTGTTCATCTCACATAGTGATTAAGATTTTTGTGTTCGATTAAGTGGACTTATGTAAGGGAATATGTTTATTAAATATTCAGATTGAATTATTCAGTGAAACATAAGCTAGAAAATCTTTAAACAAAGTCTAAAAGTCCAACAAAATACATTTAACATTATCAAGATGCTGACAATTTATAAATGAATGGGCCTTACATCAATAATTTGTTAAGTAAATCATTATTTGTTTTGATAATAAGTTCAGTAGGAATTATAATATTACTGAAACATAGTTAATCTCACCTAAATATCTTGATAACAATTAAACATATGAAGTGACAAAATGGATGAAAACTGGAAAAACTCACAGAGAACACAGATTTGTATGAAAAAAGTTCAGAATCCTTCTTCTATTATTAATGATCAAAAGACTTGTACAATTTTTGTTTACAAAAATTGGCTCATCCAAGGTTGTAACCCTTCATAACTGGAACTGAGAGTTATTTATACTAATTAATAGAATTTACGAATATCTTAATTGATTTACAATAATAGGATAAGAAGAATAAAATAATGAGACAATAGATGCAGTGTCTTTATTTTTCTAGAGGTTGTTGATGATTCAACCCCTTTCGGTGAAAATTGTTGTTGACTAGATCCTCAAAATTTTGATGTGTTGGCAAGCTGCAAAATTAATATTTTACTCCATGGTTTCACATAATTTATCCCACTGATCTTCACTTGGGATTTCTACATTCATCATTTTCCTGAAGATTTCATCTACTTCAATATATCTGTCAAAAGTTGGTCTTTGAATGAATAGATGTTTGGCTTGATGTTGAATGATCAAATCAAACTGCAAAGCTTCAAGAAAACATTCCCCTATAATCTGACCTTTGATATCTGCAAACTTTGACTTGTCTATTGCAATGGTGTATAACTTTCTACAGTAATCTTCTAACTTCACCAACTTATCATCTATTCCTACTAGACCTGGCAATCCTTTATGATTTAAAGAATTAAATTTTGTATGATACCTTTGAATAATAACATTTAAAGCTTCACACTTGGTCTACAACTTGTTGATCAAGATTATTTTCTGCAAAACCTTCTTTATCTCCAAAATGGTTGCAGTCTTGTCTGAGATATTGATTGCTTCCAACTCCTCCATATTCTTTGAATTAAGAACCTTGATCATGTCAGAAGCTTCAGTTCCCTTGTCTTTAAGTTGATCCTTTTGCTCTTGAATTTATGTTCTGCATTTGTTGATGAGTTCCTGTTTCTCAAATATGATCTCTATAGATGACCATATTTCAAAAATGGACTTGCTGATGTCTTCCCAGATGCTCTGCTTGGCTTCTCCAAGAGTTGCTTCCATAAAAAATTCTCTTTCCATTTCTTTGATTTTAAGTCCTAGCTGATGAGTCTTTTGCATCTCTTCTACCTATAATGTATCATTTTTAATCTTATAAGACTCAAGGACTTGAAATATTTGATGTAAGTTCTCGTGTGCTTGCTTTTTAATGGCCAACTCTTGTGCCAATTTTGATGCATAAGTTGTAGAAAAAGTTGCTGAAAGTTTTGTACCTCTAGAATAAGTTTGAATTGTTAAAAGTACGATCAGTATTCACTTGGAGTGTTGCTTTCTCTTTCAACAATTCTTCAATTTGTTCTTCCATATTTCTAATCTGCAAATTTTGATCAATGATCAACTCAAGCATTTCCTCTTTGTCATGTTCATTCTCTGCCATCTCTTTAATTTGTGGGTCTTCAGCTGAGGGTAGTTTGAGTTGTTTTCACAGAGCAGCAATGTCTGCATTTTTCTTCTGCAACAATGTGTTATCATATCCCACTTTCACTACAAGTTCTTCCAATTTCTTCATCCTGTTATCTTTAGCTAATGAAGACAATTTCTCAAGCTTGAACTGGGATTCCATATTTGACAGTGATACTTTGAATTTGGAAAGAGACATAGTTGTTGTGGTCATTGTTGAAAATGGCATTTCTCTTGACTGCCTGTGCATGTCCATCTAGTCAATTGGATGTATCTATTTTGTATCAAATGAGAAGACAATATTCTTATACTCAGCATGTCCCTTTGGAAATGGCAATGTTGCTTGAAGAAAGGCCATATGCATCCTTCCTTTCTCACTGTCAAAGGCAGTGATAAGTCTATGTTGTGATGTATATGTCTGTTTCCATAATTGACTATAATAATATGCTTTCAGTGCTTCATTCTTCTGCTTGATGTCTAGAAATTTAGAAAAGATATTTTTCTCTTTAGAAGACCTAGAATTTGAATGCTGGATGATTTCTAGTGCCTCTCTTGCAGGTGATGTTGATGGAGGAGTCAAAGGAACATTTGTGGATGTGGATACTTCAGTATCTCCCAAATCTATGATCTTTGGTATTTTTTCCTTTGAAATGAAGGTGGAAGTGAGATTTTCCTTCTTGTGTTGTAAGATGAATCATTTCATGATTTCCTTGGAATGTGGTGTCTCTTCTCTGCTGCTCTTTTGCTCCTTACTGTCAGGCACTGGTGTTTCTACATTTGAAGTGGAAATGACTTTTTCATCTGCTTCATGTAGAGTACCTTCTACCCATTCATCCCAGTTCTTGTATTTATCTATTTTTGTTCTAGAAATATGTGAGTAAGGGGTTGTCTTGAGTTCAACCCTCAGAGAAGAAATGATTCCATGGGGGTCATACGACTAGGTAAAACTTGATTGAAAACCCATCTTCTTTAATACTGCATCTGCATCAGCAACAACTTCTATGGTATTGCAGATGAATGATCCAACATTGATTTTAAATTGGGCTTTTCTCTATCCTGAAACAAAGTGTAGTTCATCCATATTCAAAATTTGTCTTATGTAATCTAAGGAGAAATTTCTCATAGGCACATATCTTGGAAGTTTGTATGGTGGAAATTCGCATCCATACACCCTGATTTCTGTGTAATTCTTATACAGATACCAATCACCTGCCTTTTATTGTTCACTTAGGTGCATAATTCTTTTAATGACTTCTCCAATTTTGGGCTTTGATTGACTAGTAAGGATTTGGCTTACTGGATGAATGAATTAATCTATCAATTATGAGAAGGAAGTGGTTTTTAATGAAGCTCTGACCAATTTTGTCCAGTGAATCACTAATTGATTCACTCCCTGTGCATATTTTTTGTACAAATGAATAGGAAACATTTATGTCTGCTGAAACAAAATCATATGAATAATCACAGAAGAGTAATTAAATGCTCCTTGTGTGGTGAAGTTCATGAATTTTTCATGCATAATATCAGCCAAGAAATGGACGTAATTGTACATAAATAGTGGTGAATTTTCAAGACTGAAGATAGATAAGAAACCTAAAAAGGGTTCATCAACGGTTTCATCGTTTGGATATCCTAACAGATAATAAAGAAGGGAGATGTAGTGTTTGGAAGCTATAGGAAAAATGGAAGATGCATATGGGGGATTTCTCTTTGGTGATTTTGCATCTCTGTTTATTTTTAAATTCTTTCCTTCATAGTTTTATCAACATTCCATGTTTAAAAAAAAGAAGATAAAGTCAAAATAAAAAAAATTCGGCATATATAATAGCCATAGGGGCTTCACTAAATGAACCTATAACATATCACATGCGATCATAGCATATTAAACAATACCCTTAATTTGAGTATACATTGGAAAATAGCTCTAAAGAACACATTATTTAACCCCCTACCAATATAGACTCAATACACCTTCCCAATTTAAAAAACCCCTACTTTCACTATATATTGTAGGTATCTATTTTTTCATAACATTTTTTATACCCCTTTATATTTTTTCATTAACTCTAAGATCAATTTTTTATACATGCCAATATAAAAACCCTTTACCCCCTATATATCCCCCAATATGTTTTGTCATTTTTTCCTCATTATATATCCCCCAATGTGAACCCACGTGCTATGGTATTGCTCCCACAATGAATCCCCTGTGATAATAACCTTCCCATTTTCATTCCTTCAAAGTTTTATCAATTTTCTGTGCTTTAAAAAAAATAAAAAAAATCCAAATATATAATGACCTTCACATTCCTTTCCTTCCACCTACACGCGATGCACAATGTTCCTGCACGCGATGCATAGGGTTCCGGCTATCTTCTTGCAAGCGATCCTCCTATCCATTATGTTCAAACAGTATTACCATTAGCATTATATGGAAGGGCGTGTGGATAAACCATCAGCATTATATGGAAGGGCGTGTGGATAAAGTAGAGACCGTTTAATTAACCTCTTGTCTTTTGCGAATCATTTCGAATTTCATCAAACTTTTCTGTGTACGAATCGAACTGACGTATTTCGGAAAGTTTAGCTTTAATTCGGGCGAACTTGATAACTATGATTGTAACTTAAAATTATAATAATAATTGTGAAAAAAAATTATATCTCACAAAACTTATAAACAAGTTGAAAATAAATTCAACATCCTCAAAATTTAGGATACCTAACTTAAATAATAAAATCTTTAAAGAAAATACAAAAATCTCGAAAAATGATTGACTAAGTGAAAAAACGCTTGTAATAAAAAATAAAAAACAAACAATCCCCACATTGTTGGACTGCTTTTTCTTGGCGTTCACATGGACTCGCTACTTCTAGAAACTTCCAAGAAGAGAAAATATAATTACGTAGAGAGGAACTTCGAGAAGGGAAAATATGATACGTTTCAAAAGCTTTCGGTAGAAGAAATTGACTGAAAATGTCGTACTAGTTGACGTAAGTACTCGCCAGTGACGTGGAAATTATTTGTATTTATAGAATCTTAATTAGTAAGGGAATTGCGGAGGAGGAGAAGAGTTGCATGCTTGATAAGGTCTCCAAGGCTATTACAATTAGGGAGCTGACAAGTTGTCCCAGGCAGGCCATCGGTTATTCATTTTTCCTTTTATTTTTTTATTTACAAGAGGTTTTTTGACGTGAATTCTATGCACGATGGTGCATAAAATCCTGTTGAAAGTGCAGTTAAATTGCGAAAAAGGCAAATAGAGAGCCATGGAGACGGTTGCAAGGGTCGAAGGTATAAACCTCTGTTTATTTATTTATTATGAAGTGGAGCTATAAGCAATTGTAGTTTCAATTATGCAATACTTTGTACAAAACTTGAGCAAGTTTGTGGATCCCAATGCAAGCATTGTCTCGGTAGCAGCTGACTTGGAAGATCAAAATATGACTGTAACTGGGGATGCAGATCTGGTGTGCCTCATAGCTAGTCTCAGAAAATTTGGATTTGCTGAATTGGTGAGCGTCGACCCTTCTAAAGAATTAGAGAAGAAGCCTGCTACCAAAGAAGAGACACAGAAAAATCTGAGCGACAAGAAGGAGGCATCGAAACAGGCTCATACCTATGTCATCATTCCAACAAGTTGTAATCACTACAGAAGCTACACTAATTACTTAAGCAACAATAACCCCAATGCCTGCTGCATCTTCTGACTTTCTTTCTTGATCTTTCTTTCAATTTTAGTTCAATAATTCTCTTCTTTACTAATCTGATATGCATGTGGACACAGCTTTGCATTACAAGCACCTAGAAAGAGGGGGTGTAATTCTGAAAGTAGGATTTATCATTTAACTTCAGAGAAAAATGTAGGATACGTTATTTTAAATCCAAAGAAAAATAGATAAGATGATATTTATGCGAGGATTTGTCACCCCATCGGATGCAGATTTCAGTGTTGTATGTACGCATTTTTAAGTGAGTGGAGAAATCTCCATTCAGATCGCATGTCCATGATTAAATAATTTATTTATTTTTGGTCAAATTAAAATATTTGTAAATCTATTTTTTTTCCAAATTCTAATGTTTTACCTAAGTTTTATCTTGTTGTGATGAATTGTTTAGCAAATTCAAGAAAATGAAGGGTGTTTAAAAAAAATTAGATTTCGAATTTCCTTATGCATTTCTAAATTTTTGAATGATAATTGTTGAAATTTGGTTTGCTTATGGTATATATATATATATATATATATATATATATATATATATATATATATATATATATATATATATATATATATATATATATATATTTGCTAGTTTAGACTAAATCTTATACCCATGGGTTTCGAATCGGTGAACTTGCAGACAGAGTCCCTTAACAGTGCACCCCATCATTGATTGCTCTACACCACGTGGGGCATATATATATAACCGAAATGCTAAAAAGAAAATAATTTTCTCTCTCAGAAAATCACTAATCAAGAATTGGTAACTAAAATTAATTAAAAGATTCAAACAGAATAAATGTAAGAAAATTTATACATGTATTGAGGGGTTTCAATAGCGCATTATATTAGATATCATGTTTTAGGATTCAACTGCTTTAGGTAAGTCATTCATCTATAACCATTTTCACGACTCATTGATTTCTCAAAATTTTTGAATAGTCCACTTAGAACTTAATGCATAAAATTATACTCACATAAACATGAGTGAAGAAATAAGATTGAAAAGTATACTATCAAATATATTCAATTTACTAGAATTCGAATTTCCCTTTCCACATTTTTTTTTTTTTGTTGGGGTCAAAAGGTCAAAGGAAGTTAATGCACTTATGTTTCCTTATTATGGAATGCATGAAACCTAATCCTCTTCCATCGTCACTCCATCATGGTGCTTTTATGGTTTTATGCAAATTTTTTTGGTTAATTATTATTACATGATGATCATGAATTAATTATGTTGTGTTAAAACAAAATCTAATCATGGAATAGTGTTTCCATAAAAATTAAAAAAGACTGATGATAAAAGTATTCCAAGAACTGAGAAGTGGTTGAACAGAAAAATAATTAAAAACAATTACCTTTCTTCTGAGGATAAAAATTACATTCTAGTGAGGAAAAAGGGTTATGTTCTGTGACTAAGGAAGGGAAGAGAGTAATTATTTCCTGAGCTAGTAAAGGCCAGTGGAAACACTCAACATTCTTGTAAAATTCCTGGGAAAGAAGACTGGACTTGGGGTCTCGAGTTCTCTTTCGAATTCTCTGTCAAACTACTTGTCTTAGGTGTGGAGCACGGGGCGAGTGAGGATGTAATTTCCTCGCTCATGGTAAGGAGGACATAATCAACAGACCTGACGTGAGATAAGTAAACAGATTTATTTTAATGCTGATATGTATTCGGATTTGTTTGAAATACAGAAATGTTGTTACACCGAAATACTTTCAATACGGGTGTTGTGTCTTAGATTATGGAAAGAAGAATTTTACATTGTGCATGTCAAATATAAACTGTATTTGTCTCTGTGATATTATGTTTTGGACTTGTTGCATGGAACTATTGAATATTTGTGGACTATGTAACAAACTATATGAATAAGTTGTAATTATAGCAATTATAACCTGACCGTTAAAATAGAATACAAAAATGTCAGAACCACAATTTGGCCTCTATAGAAACGGAAATATATATATATGAAAGATACAAATTTCGAAGAAACTGTTAGTTTAGGGTCCAAGGTCTTAAAAATATCGAGAATTCCTAGCTTTGTGGAATAAAATAATTTAAAATAAATAAATTAATATATAAATGCGTACTATTTTGGTTTTATAAGTTAATATATAATTACAAATAAATATATAAATATTATAAATTTATATATAATATTAAAAAAAAAAAAAAACATTTTGAAAATGATATTATAAAACTTTAACCATTATTCAAAAAATTTCATGAGTTAAAAGTAGAGTAAAATTTCTCATAGATATTTTTGATCTTTTAATGGGGAAATTGTTATATAATTCAGTAATGTCCGACACAAAAATGCATAAGTCCAATACGGCATTTTGACAAAGTTTGACTTTAGAATATTAACTATATCGAATATTAGCTATCTCGAGAATTCCTAGCTTTTTGGGACGCTAAATAAATAAATATATAAATGTCTACTACTGGGTCTGACAAGTTGACAGATTATTAAGACGATAAATATATAAATATTTATATATTTTAATAAATTTATATATAATATTTAAAAATTAATATTTGGAAGATGGTATTATAAAAGTTTAACTATTATTAAAAAAAAATCAATAAATTTTTATATAATATCTTTAAAAAATTAGCATTTTGAAGATGCTATTATAAAACTTTAACCACCATTCAAAGAAATTTCATTACTTAAAAGTAAAATTTGTGAGAGATGTTTCATCGTAAAAGGGGCAATTGTAATGCTATTGTACTAAACACTATTAACACTATTACTCGTGTTGCTTGGATTGAGTAGTGTTATTTTTAATCACATTTTATTAAAGAAATAATTAAATGCGGGAGGATTGAGAGTATGGCTCCAGTTAAGGGTTTCGCTAGGGTTTTGCAGACCGTCGCAGCCGCAGAGGAAGTCAATTTTGGAGTTGCAGATCCGGGGAAGTCGTTTCTCAACGCTAATACAGTGGCCTTCGCTGCTGTTTCTTGGATTGAAGGAGACTTAAAACCTCTCGATGCGCCAAAAACGTTTATGGGTTATGCCTCTGGGCTGGATCTCTGGATCCCAGTTACAGGAGCTAGCAAAGACAGTTTGCATGCTGTATACCCAGATCAAGGCTCTAAGGAGAGGGACGAATCTGGAATACAGGTCTATCGCCAGACAGACCCACTAGGAAAGTCTCTCCAGGGCGATGGCAATGAGGAAAATGCTTTGGAATATGGCCTTTCTAATGGCGGCAAGGAAACAGACGCTTACGGGGGAGGAAATCCCTTGTATATCTGTAAGTAATTGAAAAGGTTTATAAGTATAAGAGTTGTTGGAGTAAGACCTGGCTCCTGCCCCAGATCTACGGCTTCGGAGCTTTGCTCTGAAGACAACGGCCAGCAATAAGGGAACGAACCTATTGCTTCTCTATTCTTCGTTGTAAACCAAGTGGTGCTGATTTTTTAGGAGATCCAGGCGAAACTTTTGGTCAGGGAGGCAACGATAGTTTGCGGCGGGGTTCCTCTGGTCAGCCCTCACGCTGGAAGGCGGACTCTACTGCTCCCTTTAAGGCCCTGTCTCACTATCCTATGTAGTCGTGTGGAGGAACCGGCTGTCAAAGCCAGAGATTTAGATCTGATCAACGTCCAGCGGGCACTGGAAGTTCAGATCCAGGATGGAATTGGAGATTTTCTTACAGGAAAGAAGAAATTCAAGGGTCTCTGGCTGAAGACAATCTCGTTGTTAACTGCCATAGGTTCAGATCGAGCCTGGCTTCTCTGGATTCAGTATGAGGTAAGGAAGAGGCTTAATCTGTGTCCACTATGGGAACAACCCCCTTTGTTGCATCTTGAGGTAGAGCAATGTCATGGGCAACCAGTACATTCAAAACACAGGCAACAGGTAACATCAACCTGATTTCAGATTTTTATTAAACCCCCTGTGGGGAAATCTTGTCTAGTTTGGGTACATGCATAAAACACCATTTTGCAGTTGAAACAACAAATCTGGAAATTGATGGGATACCCTGTTCAGATCCAACACTTGGTCAGTGGTAGATGCTCCCTTCAGGATAGCAGAACCCTGAAGAACTATGATATCAACCCAGAAACAACCATTTCCCTAAACCTTAGGCTGAGAGGGAGTGCTGCAGCCCAGGGACATTCATGCACCACAGGAGGAGATAAAGGGGAAAAGGCCACATCTCAGCAACAACCTAATGGAGGCCTCTCTTATAAAAACATCTTACAGGGTAACAGAGATGCATGGTCCCCTCCAGAACAAGGTGGATATACACCTAGGCCATATATAGTAGATCAGCTTGGGCAAACCCCAGCCCTTAATATTGACTCTGCAGGAATAGAAGAGTACGTCAAGTTATATGAAACTCAGGCCCTAATCTGTCAATTTAACTATTTTTGGCCAAAGCCAATGGATCCATTTCACTGGATCTTCACTCTTTGGACCATGGAATGTGATATACATCTCTGCTCTAAGGGGTTTTTCATTGTTAAGTTTGCATCCACAGAAGTCAGAGATACAATCATCAAAGCAGGGCCTTGGTTTTTGGGAACAACGGGTCTTTTTATGACTCCATGGTTTCCAGATTTTGACCCAAACCCAATGACTGTCTCCAGAATGTCGGTCTGGGTCTGCCTATATAACCTTCCTCTTCACTTTTGGAGTGAACGAGTCCTGGAGGGAATTGGGAACAGCATAGGGAAATACATCAAAACAGATCTCGAGAGGATTGAGGAGAGGATCTACACTTTTGCACGCATTTGCGTGGAAGTTGATCTAAGTAAAGGACTGCCGGAAAATATAAAGTTGATCTACAAGCAACAGAACTGGCTGCAAGGACTAGACTACAAGAACACTGCTTTCAGATGCAGAATTTGTAGGTTGACAGGACACTTGCAAAGTACATGTCCAGAAGCCAAGAAAGTAAACAGTAAGAAGAAACAGAAAGGGAAGCAGAGAAAAGGGTGGCAATACCCCCCTCCTGATTCAGAGGACGATGAATCAGAAGCAGAGGAGGAAGTTACTCCCACAGAGAAGACCGAGCCTACCCAGGGAAAAGAGACCCAAAAGGAAATCATATCAGCTAACAAGGTTTCACAACTCCATCCAAATCAGGCAGAAAAGACTAGCGAGGACTTGAGTATTAGAGGGATCAAACGGCATCACCCCTCAGATACTTCATATTCAGACAAGGATACAGGTTCCCAGATAGCAGAAAAACAGTTAGTCCTAGCAACGATTAAGCCCTCCCAGGGAGAGTGGCGCAAGGTCGAGAAGAAGAAGGGGAGGAAAACCTGAGGTATGAGTCTTCTACTCACTCTCTGGAAGCAGTGGCTTTTTCATAGTTTTCTCTCGCCTCCCTCTCTCGACTCTTTTTCTTTTCTTTTTCTTTCTTCTTTTCTTTTTCTTCCAAATGCATTGGTAGCCCTGCTATGATGCATTGTGTGCCAAAGCACATGAGCCCTATGGGCAATTGCCAGAGAATGCTTAAGTGCATCTGCTACATGTAACTTTTCATTTTATTAATAAAAAGTTACTGATTTTTTTTCTGTGGAAAAAAAAAAGAAATAATTAAATATTATAATTTAAACAAAATTATGAGATAAGATAATTAATAATTATAATTATATGTTATTTATTATTAAATAATATAATTTATATAAAAAATTAACATATTTTTTACAATACAATGTTAACATCTATCACTATATCATATCATGGAGTTAGAAAATTGATATTGTTATTATTATTTTTTTGTCAAAAATAGTTTGAATTTAATTTAATTTAATTTTTTTTAATAAAGATATAGTACAAAATAGTTGATATTCCCATATATTATGTTATTTAGGTGTAATTATATAATTTTAGTTCGTCGAAGGTATATATATAGGTTGGTTGGATTTTTTTTATAAATATAATTGGACGGGTGAGATTAAATCTAGGGAAAATATGTCAGGAATATGCTTCGTCTGAGTCGCATATCAATGGCTATGGCGTGATGGAGCGTGGAGCGACCAGAAAAAAAGTGTTACATGTTATTTTTTTAAATAAAATTGGGTCGAGAGGGATATATACAAGTGGTTTGTTCGGTTCAATTCAATTTTTTGGATCTCCGCACTTTAGTCAACAGATATCCATGATTATAAATTCGTATCCTCTACTTCCTGGTTGTTTAAATTGAAATTGGGTTGGGAGGGAGTGTTATATCGACAGACACATGGTGTGTTATGTTCAATTCAGTTTTTTTGGATCTCTGTGCTTCAACCCACAAATATCCATGATTAGAAATTCGTCTCCTCTACCTCCTGCTTGATGGAAACATTCAAAGTGTTATTTTCATGAAATAAATGACTCTATAGAGTATGTTGGTTCATGTTGGGACACAACACTTCAGAAGCCATCAAGCAGATGACCGCTTTCATATATGGAGGTAGTTCATTTTTCCTATTAATTGTTTTTAACATGGTGGATGGAGGAATGCCCATGCATTAATATAAATAAATGTCCACACAACCAAGACCTACAAACTCTTATTTTGTGTTCATTGGGTTGATTGATACAAATGAATCATAGTTTGTTCGTTCATGCATGAGAATCATGAAATTAGCTATTTCTCACTGCCCCTCTCTTATCCCAATTTTTATCCTTTATTCTCTCTAGGCATTCGTATTATCATTACCGGGATCATATCCTTAGCCTTGTAATAATTTGATTCCACATTTTTATGACCATTCATGTCCGATGGCCCAAACAACAGTTAGATTGGTCCTAGAGAAGGTCGTGATGAAGGAAGCTTGAATGACGACCTCCTACTCAAGCTTCACTTCCATGATTGTTTTGTCCAGTTCGACATTATTTTATTCATGAAATTTTATCTACTCATGAATCAATAGAAACAAAATGAATGTCTGTTAATTAATTTCTAACAAACACTCGAGAGCGAGATGTGTAGATGGAGTCGTAGTTTAGCACGAGCCATATTACACATTCCATGAATATTTTTCAATATTGTATATTTCATGAATATTTCTCAATACTACCAAACAAGATTAAACAATTGATTTTGTCTTTTAATAAAATTTTAAAACATTCCTAAAGTCCACAATCAAATTAAAATGAGCACATCCCAATTTACCTTATTTTTTAATATATTCTGCTTCAGCCTTAAACTAGTGATCTGTAAAACCCTCCTCCAACATCTACCCAAGTAACCAGCCAACCGGGGTAAACCTGTGACGAAGATATTATTAAGGTATGTTTGAACCTCCTAGGTCACCTTAAGGAAGTGCAACCGACACCTCACGACAACACATACCTTCTTCACATGATACATGATACCTAGGAGCCATCCCAACCTTCCAGGAGACTATCCCTTGATCCAGCCTTACCTTGTCAAGAATCAATCCCCAAGTCGCTCCCTTGACACGGAAAAGAGTATGACTAGAAGCCTCTAGTCACATACATAACATGGGTATGCATGTGACTAGGGAATTTTCCTAGTAGTTTTGAGCCTGTGACCCCAATTTATGTGCCATTTTTTCATTCCCAAAGCACAGGTCACTACCTAGAATTCCATGACACTTTTAGAACTGAAAGATAACAACAAAATAATGATTCAAAAGAAAACAATTGAATAAGGACTTGAATGGGCCCCTACTATCCATGACAGGAATTTCTTCAAACATATCACAACTATGTAATCTAGATGTTTAAACAACATATCTAAGCATAGGGGTTTCATACTTATATGAGAATCACTAAGAATTTTTTTTGCATCATTAGATTAACTACATTATAATCTATTTGGTCATATATATATTTTTCATTGATTTACAAATCAAAGCATGATGAGAACCATAAATCATCACTTTCCTAAAACACATTCATAACCAACATATAAATAACAGAAATGATAAGCATATAATAGATATATAAGCCACATAATAACAAACATATTTACCCATCAATACATGAGAAAAAGAGCTCTTATTTCCATAAGTAAAATGGAACCAAGTTGAGGAATTCCACGTTCCACCCGACCATGGACATGGTTGAGCCAAATCTCTCTTCAGCCAGTCACCCATGTTCCATATTCCAAGCATGAATGTGTGATCTAAAAAAACTCATAAATTAAAACCAAATGAGGGCTTCAAGACGAAAAACTACCTTAACCCTCATCCAATGATTCCACCTCACAGTCTGACATCGCTACTCATCACAATATTGGTCTCTACCCAAGCTGTCCAGGGATCAAGGGCATTTGTTCCAACCAGGGCTTCTAGGAATAGTAACTCAACCCATAGTTTTTGTCGGGCTTCCAGAGTGTTTTTCCAACCAAGGCTTATAGGAATAGTAACTCAACCCAACAAGGGCTTCTATAATGTTCTTCCAACCAAGGTTCCCAGGACTAGTAACTCAACCCAAGCTATTATAGGGATTCTAGAGAGTTTTCCCAACGAAGGCTTCTAGGAACTAATAACTCAACCCATAACCAAAGGCACATGAAAACCAACCAAAAAACAAAGGTAAAACTCACAACACCATGGTTATCCAGGAAATGGAAAGGCTAGGAAAATCCACTATCAATAGAGGCAATCCTCCATGGCAATGAGATATCATAACCAAGAAACCACATGCATATGCCATGCATGCCAAAACTAGTGAGGAAAACATACATGAAACTTGGTACCTCCCAACAGAATCTATTGTAGTTGTTGCTCTTCCTTTTCCTTCTTGCTCCAAATATCCAAGTATGCTACACTCTCCAAGAGTGCTCCAAGAAACTCTAAGTGTCCAAGAGTATGAGAGAGATAGAGAGAATAGAATGAGAGCTCCAAAAATGAACTGAAAAAAGGTTACCAACTGACCCTCAAAAGCCTTTTTATTAATGAGGTCTCTATTTTCTTCATTTTCCATAATTTTTGTCCTCCCATGCAACCTGTGAACTTGCACCTCCCTTTTCTCCTATTTTCCATTATTTTCATAAATAAATGCCGATAAATTCCACTTTGCCTTTCTAAAGCCTTAACCATTGAATTTTCAAATTTCCATAGCCATAATAAACCATATGAACACCCGCACTAGGATGTTTTTCCCAACATTCAACTTGGAATAAGTGTCCCATGACCTTGGTTATTATTTTTCCTTTATTAACTTTTATTACATGTAATTTTTACCAGGGTTGTTACAAAACCCTCCGACTTGGGTGAACATTGTCCTCGGTGTTCAACGAAACCTGCAACCAACAAGGTTGTTGTAAGAAAAACATACTTGCCATGGAATTTTATAACTTAGCTCATTGCAGTATTTACAATGATCAACTTGCTGAGAAGAAAACTAACATCATAACAACATATCAACCATAATGACATGACATGATACCACTTATTGGATATTTATAGCATATCTCATGGCGCTATTTACATCCATATACATATGTACATATACCTAAACATCATCCAACTTATACCAAAACACATGCAAAAAAATTTGCTCAATAAACGAATAAGGAAGGATACATAGACCACATATGATCCGCCATCACCCATGTAGATTCATCGGGCCCAAAGTGTTCCCACTGCACTTTAACCTGCTCAATTGTTCAGTTTCGAAGCATGAATGTCTTTCTATGTAAAATTCATTGAGTTTCTGGCTGGAATTCTCCTTCTGGATCCACTTGCAATACAAACTAGTTAATCATGTGATCAACATATTTAACATACTTATTAAGCAATGGCACATGGAAAACATCATGGAATTTCACTGCCAGAGGCAGTGCAAGTCGATAGGATACTAACCCAATCCTCTCAAGAATCTTGAAAGGTCCACAAAACTGAGGTGCCAGCTTGACACATGATCCAATCAGTAAGGATCTCTTCTTTCGATTGATGTGCAAGTACACTTGTTCCCAAACCTGAAACTCTTTAAACAAATGGTTCTGATCTGCATAGCTCTTCTTTCTATCTCGTGCTGATTTCAGATTCTTCTTGATTACTTGCATTTATTTTTCAATTTCTGCCAACATGTCTAGCCCAATCAATATCATGTTAAATGGATTACTCCATCTAGTGGGTGTATTGCAACTCCTATACAATTCCTCAAACAGATTCATCCACAAAGATTCATGATACCCATTATTGTAAGAAAACTCTACCAATGGAAGATACTCTTCCCACTTTCATTATTGATGCATCGAATACATCCTCAAAATGTCCTCCAATATCCTGTAGACCCTCTTTGTATGTCCATCTGTCCACAGATGATAGGTTGTACTAAAGGCCAACTTTGTGCCCAAACCTGCAAACAACTCCTTACAAAACTTAGAAGTGAACTTTGTATCCCTGTCTGACATAGCATTCTCTAAAACACCATGCAATCTGACCATATCCCTAATGAAGACCTATGCTACATCATTCCTTGATTATGTAGACTTCACTGGAATGAAGTGCGCTACCTTCTTCAACCTTTCCACCACAACCATGATGGAATCATTCTATCTATATGTCCTTGATAAAAATATGATACATTCCATGGAAATGACCTCCTATTTCCACTCTAGAATTAGAATTGGTTGTATTATTCCACTTGGATGCTTACACTATGCTTTTACCTATTGACAATCCAAGCACCTAGTCACAAAATATGTTACGCCTCTCTTCAAATTCGACCAATAGTAAAAATTCTTCACTAGTGTTAGCATCTTCTGATAGCCTAGGTGATCTAAATATGATTTCACATGAAACTCCCTCAAGATCTCCTTCTTGAGCTTACTACTATCTGGAACATATATCCTATCTCTAAACCTGATCAAGCTATCTATTGTGAGACGGTATTCCGCATCCTGTTCTCCTTCAGCTATACCTGTACCAGTACCCGTACATGTACCTGTTCCTATTCATGTACCACTACCTATACCAGTATTCTGCTGCAATATGTGCCTAAGATCCATAAACCTGACATCCTCCTTACTTTCCTTCAAGATTTTATCTTGTAGATATGTCCCATAGGAACTCATAGCTACTATATGATTCACCTGTATCTACCTACTAGGAGCATCTATAACCCTATTCTCTTTACCTTTAATATACCTGACCTCAAAGTCAAACTCACTGATCGTGGCCAACCATCTAGCTTTCCTGGCATTCACATTTGGTTGGTCAAATAGATATCACAATCCATTGTGATCACTGATCAATACATATCGTCTTACCAAAAGACAATGCCTCCACATCCTCAATGCATGAATGATAGCTGCCAACTCAAGAACATGTGTCAAATATTTATGCTTGAGATAATTTAGCTACCGTGACTCATAACATACCACATGTACTTCTTGCATAAGGACTCCATGGATCCCTCTCTTGCAAGCATATGTACATAACACAAACTCTTTGTCTGGATCTATGACCTTTAACAATGGAGCATGTGTCAACAACTACTTTAACTCTTCAAAACTGGTTGTACATTCAAACTTCTTACCTTTCCAATGTAATGATGTAATAGGATAAGCAATATGTGAGAAGTTCCTAATGAACCTCCTGTAATAAAATACTAACCCCATAAATGACCTTACCTCATCCACATTCCCAAGAGCTTCCCACTCCATGATATCTCTTATCTTCTCTCGATCCACTGCTATGCCCTACTTGAAGACAACGTGTCCCTAGTAATGTACCTATGTCTGAAAGAAACTGGATTTTCTAAGCTTAAAATACAACTGATGCTCTCTTAGAAATATCAACATTGTTGCTAAATGTCCAACATGCTCTTACTCAGTTTTAGAATACACCAGTATGTCATCAATGAATGCAATAAAAAACTTTTCTAGATAAGGACGCAACACACTATTAATCAATAACATGAAAGGTGGTTGGAGAATTATTCCAACCAAATGGAGCTACAACAAACTCATAATGTGGATGCTGAGGAACAACCTCTCGATGCCACTTTCTAGATCTCAGCCTCCGAAAATGATCCACCAGCAATTTCCGAAAACCCTTCCTTCTGCCCCTGTGCTACCTCTGGGTGAGCTTACGTAGTCACTATGTCAGCCCCTTCCTTCTACATTGGATAGGCTAGATCACCTCTGCCTCTCACTGATTGATGCTCCACCGAACTAAGAAAATAATTCTCTCCAGATGGTATCTCTGCCCCTCACTGCTAAGATATCTAGCTTGAATTTCTTAGCAAACCGCGCCTCAGAAATTTCAAGCTCTTAGATCAATTCAATGTCTCCTTTTCCTTTCTAATGGCCCTCAAGCCTTCCTCTTATAATCTTCTCATTGACAAATCAATGGCCCATATTAGATGTCTAATTCTTTAAAGAGTGCTAGCTCAATGGAAGAGCACGGAGGTTGGTGGTTCGATTCCACTGTACCCTAATATAAAATTTTCAATGATATTGTAGATTTTTTTAATTAAATAATTTTATATTGATTTATTTTAATGGTGAGATATTTTTCTAGACTCATTGTTTTATATTGTCTCTAGAAAGACAATAGATAGGATTAAAGACATTGTCTCCATAAAGACAATATGTCTTTAATTCCAACTATTGTCTTTATAGAGACAAATTTTAAGACAATAATTTCAGACAATTTAACCAAAAATTGTCTTAAAACCCCCCTTTGTGTTGTAGTGCTACTATTGTCTCTAGATAGAAAAAAATGAAACTGTCTCTGGAGAGACAAAAATGCTTATGTTATGTATTGTGTTTATAGAGATAATATTTTAAGACAATTTAATTTGAGACACCCGCTTAAAGACAATATTTAAGACAATACACAAGTTTTCTTTTGTCATAAGTTAAGACAATTTACCCAAAAATTGTCTTAAAACCCCCCTTTGTGTAGTAGTGATAACTGGTTTTGTTAATAAAAGTTGTCATCGTTTAAGCTCATTACAACATCATCTACTCACTATGGAACATGTAACTGATTTTAATAAAAGTTGTCATCATTTAAGCTCATTACAACATCATCTACTCACTGTGGAACATGCAACTGATTTTGTTAATAAAATTTGTCATCATTTAAGCTCATTACAGCATCATCTACTCACCATGGAACATGTGACTAGGTTTTTTAATAAACGTTGTCATCATTTAAGCTCATTACAACATCATCTACTCACTATGGAACATGTAATTGGTTTTGTTAATAAAAACTGTTTTTTTTCTTTCCTCATAAAACGACGGTTAATAGTGAATGGTAATTAGGAAACTATATTATAACAAAATATTAGGTGAAATTCATTGAATCATAAATGCAGTAGCCATGATTTGGTATTTAATGTGTGTAAATATAGCAATAGTGACTCATTCTATGATATGTTTTTGAGGATTCTCACAGATAATTGTAAAGTGGGAGAAACAACAGTCTAAATTTAATAAGGTTTTTTTTTGTGGCAGCTTTAAGGTCGATTTCTCATCAATTTTGTTTGAACAAGCGCTTTTCCTCATATGCAATTCCTTCACTCTGGAGGACTCTATAAATGGATGACAAATTTGAGGACAGGAGATACTCATTTCAAAGAAGTTGTCTACCGAGCCCGTGAAATAGCCTGGATGACAGAAAACTGCCAGAATCTGGTCAATTAAAACTCAAAACATCATGTGCTTGGAGTGTTTAGAACCCATTTTGTATGCTGGAAATGGATTCAGCACTATCAAAAACCCTTAGGGCACTCAAAATACTAAAGTTTAACAACTGTAAACAAGATTCTGGGCAAATCTTTGCCATATTTTCTGAAAATCATTGCCGGATTCTAGGCGAAAACGCAACCTTTATAGACTACACGCATTTCAAATGCTTACGTCATCACTAGTACGATGCATGACGTCTTCAGTCAATTTATTGAAGCTAAAACTTTGGCATAATGTTAATCCTATTTTTTCTTCTTGGAAGTTTCACAAGCTGCAAGCCCATGTGAACACCAAGAAAAAGCACGCAGTTTTTAAATGTATTTTATTTTTTTCTTAAACTGTTATTGGAAAGTGAAAAAATTATAATACTAAAGCCTTATTAGAAATTATATATCTATATATATATATATATATATATATATATATATATATATATATATATATATTTAATTATTAGTTTTACATAACATACTTGTCTCATTAAATTATCTTTTAAAATAAAAATACAACCAATCAATTATTTTTTACAATAAAAATTCAACGAACAAAACGGAAAAAATAATTTTATCAAATTTCACACAAAATAAAGAACAAAATTACCACCCCCGATTGGGGTGCCATGTGGCAAATGAAGGCCAAGGCCAGCGGGTGGTGTCACGCGGCGGCGCACACCACATCGTCACTCTCAGTCATAAAAATCCTAGTCTGCAGCTGGACGAGGCAGGTACCTTCGCATGTCAGTTAATAATGGTAGAAGATGAGCGCCAACTAATCATGTCATATGAACTTTGGAAAAAATGGAGCACTTTGTTAAGGAAAGAAGGGAAGAGCCGGCAAAGCATTGTTCTTGGCCAGGAAACTCAAGGAGGATCCGAAGGCAAGGTAGTGACAGGTCTGCAATGGTTACGGCTCTAGCTCTTTCAGTATGTTATGGCTCTGGTTCTTTTCATTGTTAATTTCCCTCCTGCTCACTGTAATAACAATGGCGAGAGTAAATTCATGGGTAGGTTAGAGGGATTGCATGCAAATCGTTGTTGTAAGGGTAGGCATCTTTCTCTTTCTTATTTCAAAAAGACATTTGCATTCTTCTAGTATCTCATTAAAGTAGGTCCTTTTAGATTTCCAAACCGACAGAATATGGTGGTTTTGGTTATCCCGACTACGTCTATTGAACTGTGTTTCAGAACTTCCTGCTGCCTTTTGCTTGTTCTCATCCCGAGTCTTTGGGTAAATTCCTCTCATGCTTCTATTTTGTGGCTCTCTAATCATGAAATCACATCTCAATTCTATGAGATCGTTATTATGGGGCACCAAGACAAGCTAGCTTGCATTTGTAATCTCACCTCCGCCCACTATGAATGGATTAGTCAGGAAACCAAAACCCCACCTCTACGAAATATGAGAAGTCATTTATGTGTCCGTCAGTTAGTTACCTCAGACTTCATGACTACAGTGTTGAATCTCAACTATGGCCTGTCCGATAGGGAGACTAATCGTTGTATTTGCAATCCTCGTCAATTGGCCTTTTCCTTCTATCTAGTCTTTAAACGAGCTGGTTTTACCACCTTTATCAATAATTTCATGGAAATATGCTTTGTCATTTCGACTACGACGAAAGATGTGGGTCCCATAACAATTCCCATGCATTATGTTTTTTATTCTCTCTCACCCTATACAGGCCTGCTTACAATTCTCAGAGGTGTAGCTTAGTTGTTGTTAGTGCTTGTCTCTCCGAAAACAAATATGGTTAAAGGTCAAACTGTAAAATGTCAACCTAAATAAAAATGGAAGCAGAAGCTTTCAAAACCCATTTCCGGTCCAAGCAAGCGAGGCAAAAAGACAAAGAAAGAGGTCATGGAGAATCTCTTCGATGTTTACTCCTTAGGCAATCCACCACATATTCGCACTGTAATCCAAAGCTAGGAGAGGGAAAGTAATAGCGAAGAAGAAGATATAGAAATACAGGAGGATACCATGGATTTCGTTTCAGACCCTGGGAATACAAGAGGGAGACTATCCCTTTTTCACCAGTCCATCCATACTTATTGGAATCTCAAATGTGTGTTGGCCAAGGCTTTGCAAAGTTTACAGGAAAATGAAGGAAATCCCAATGTGGTCTCAATTATGCAGGAAATCAAAAAAGAAATTCAGGATATTAGAGTATCTCAGTATCATGCCACAGCTCGAATTGGAAGAATCGAACGACAGCTTCAATATATGCAGCAAGTCGACATGCTGGGTCTACTGCAAAAGACTCGATGCCTATAGACTCTTCAGATGGTTAAATAATGATTTTCTAAGTTTCCATGAATTTTGCGGCTAACTTTTACTTTTCATGTTTTCAGTTATACTTTGCTTTTTAGAGTAAAATGGACATAGCAGCTAGTAGAGGAAAGAAACTGTTTTAGTATTGGATGATGTTTAATGCTTTAAGGTGGCCAACAGCCTTGGTTTCCTTCGGATAGGTTGAGGCTACCAAATTTGTATATGTTGAAACTTGCTCTCTTCTTTGATAAATAGAAAATAGTAAAGTACCATGAAATTTACAAAAAAAAATAAAATAAAAACTCTTTCAACATAGTCATATTTAAAAGGAGTTGAAAGAAGGATGGTCCCATCTCAAAACAAGTGTATTTGCAGTCTAGAATGATCGAACTTCAAACAGGTCCGTCGGGCTGTTACAAGAGCTGGGCTTCATCCGATACCGTTCTCTCTTCCAACGCCACCTTTTCACTCTCTAATTTCCCACTTTCATAAACGTTTCTGGTTGGCTAGAGTAAGATTTAAGAAAAGTTAAGTGAAGTAACCACCATCTTTAATAACATTGTAATTGAATATATATATATATATATATATATATATATATATATATATATAAAGTTTTATTAAAATTGAAAATACAAAATATTAAAATTAAAATAAATAAATAAATTTATTTATTTATTTTTAATTTATTTGATGCTTATTTATTTTTAATAATATTATTACGTGTATTGAAGATTATTATAATATTTCATTTTCTAATAATAAAAAAAGTGTTCAATTATTTAACTCTCTTATCAATTTCCAAAATATTCCCAGAAAAATAATCACATAAATTAACCATTACAAAAATGAATTGTAAAATAACCTTTCTAGTTTTAGTATTATTATAATAATATATTCAGTCTCTCAAATCAAATCATTTGTCATTATTTTACCGTTTGATATTCGACACCCACAGCCCTATGGACGGAGCAGCTGAGCTACAGTCCCCTATTTTTCAAAATTAAGATATCTTCTCAATATATAAACGGCTTGGCCATTTTGGACGAACATGTTTTGTCTGTATATTAAATGTTAAGGTAAAAGATTGGATTTTATCTTCAGATTTTCATTTTTTTTTAAACAATATCTCTAAAATGAATATAAATAAATAAATAAAAGTGAATAGCTTCATATTTATGACTTATAGCTTTATTAATGTACTGTGTCATATGCCAGATTTTAGATTTAATCAAGCACACAATCCAATAAGTGATATACACAAAATCCAATAGATGACGTTGGAAGAGTGCTGCGCTATCAGCCCCCATGACAATGAAATCTAGTACCACAAGTGATTGAGGGTTTGGAACGCGGAGTTTCCGCTGCTTCTATGATGACAAGTGTGCTGTTACAAACCCATTGGTTTTTAGATACTCATGAAGATTATATTCCAACATTTTCTATTTGAGTATATTTTGGAGAATTAGTTAAAATAACAATATACAAATTGGGTTTTGGGGTTCAAGTTGCCACTATGGGATGGGTTGAAATTAGAGGATTTTTTTCGGCTTCTTTCTTATTTTGTCAACGTTTTATTTGAAATAGGTGGGGAATTTGTTGATTTCCTTGGACCAATTTGAATTAATATTGTATTTTGGGTTTCAGCTTTTTTCAACTTGGTTTTTTTAACTTATTGTTGCAAAGGGCCTAGCTTTCTTTGAGAATTATGTGGAATCATATCAATTGTGTGTAAGATTTGGGATATCTTTTTTGCTTTTTGAAAATAAAGTAGATTGGGTAGAAGATGTTGAAACCATAAAGTAAAATAAGTTTTTACATAAAATTTAACATATGTTATTACATTGCACTTTTAAGTTTTTCTATTCTTATTTTTCTAGTCACAACACATTAATCAAAGTCCAATGCTGTGGTATTTTTAAACCCTCTTCGATAGCCATCAAGAAATATTCAATACTTTGCACAGTTACAGAGATTTTTCACTTAAAAATTCATAACAATTAAATTTAAATTAACTTGATTATATATATTTTACTTGATTATTTAGTTCCACAATCTCTTAAATTTCTTCACTATTTTTATAAGAGTTCAGGCATTCTTTGCACCTCTTGATACAAAATACACTTGATGCAGGATCTATATTAAGGATAACGTGTTGGTTTTTCATTTTACGTGTCAGTTATCCTACATGAAAGGGCGTATTGTTTTTTTCTCAATTAGATGGAGGTAAGGATTAATATAGGTAAGGGTTAATATTGGGTATATTGGGCTTACAACTTTTGTTTTTTCTCAATTAGATTGAAGTAAGAGGTATATAACTTTTGTTTTTATTTTTTTTAATTAGATTGAGGTAAGTGTTAATACTATGTGTATAATTTTTGGGTTTTCTTCCATTACATTTATGTGTGAGGTATTAGTTAATATTCAATGTATAATGTTTGTTTTTTTTTCATTAGAATTTAATAATATTAAATGAAGAAATATTTGTTTATTGTTGTTTTTTAAACCTTGTGTAAGATTATTAAATTTTAATACGACTATTAATAAGATTATACTTTACCCAAATTAAATCAACTAATTTACACTTAGCATAGAAATTGTGAACAATATTATTAGACTAATAAGGGTATCTTTTTGAAAATGGTTTGACCAACGGTCTTGTAACTTTTCGTTCGTCTACTTTTTCATTCTGTGATGACATCTGTCCCACATGTGAGAAAGAAATTTATCCCCCATCTTCTGTTGGGAACCTTCCTCCATGCCAACCCTCATTAAATTCAACCACACCAACCCCGAATCCATCATTATGAGGGATGCCAAAAAAAATGCAATTCAAATCCATGAAAGACGCACCGAAATTGGGGACTTAGCTGCCACTCTGAACACAAAGAAGAACGATAGAAAAATTGGAAAGGAATGAAACCTGTCTTTCTCATGTGGAGTCACACATCCACTCCTCATGCATTCCACCTTCTTCATGACAACTTGGTTTTGGTTCACTCCTTCTATCTTTTATGGTGATGGGTAGTTTATTGGTTTAATGTGTCTTTTGGTTTTTGGCTAGGTTAGTTTTAAGACGCTGTCGTTGTACTTGCTTTTTGGTTTTTTTAACATTAACTTGATTAAGAAATGTGGTAGGGGAGAAGGCAGAATTTTGCACAAAGGTAGTTAATGACAATGATGTAATTTTACTGTGAATTAATATAAACATTTAAATTTAAGAAAAATATGAAAAAAAATTATGGTTTGTGTGAATTTTATTTTGTGTTAAATTATTGATTTAAATTTCACGTGGATGAGATGAAGACGGAAGTCATTTATGGGGTTAAAAGTTATCTAAATGAGTGTCTTAGTGATAGCATACCATATGTGGATAAATATTTCTTCCATACAATATTGGAACTAGCCTCAAATCAAATAAGTGTTTTAGTGAGAGCATCTCATGTGGATAGATATTTCTTCCATTCAATATTAGATCTCACTTTAAGTCAACTTAGCAAGAATATATATGTTTTAATTTTGAAATTTTTTCATTTGTGCAAAATGTATAGTTAATATTAAAATAGTATGGAATTTTAATGGTAATTTAAAATTATTTTTTGTAACATATTATATTTTTTTTCTTAAGCTTGGCACGACTACATCTTTGTAATATCCCAAAATGGGAACATGCAGTGATTCTTCACACAATATAAGAACTTACAGCAAGATAGACAATAAATCTAAGTACAAATCAGAATATGCAGAAAGAGCTGAGCCATTTCATTATATTGGAGATGAATGAGTTACACAAGTACAAGATATAGGTAGATCTAGCCAAAAAGATGAGCTAAGATCACCTAGAAAACATGTGTGAAGCAGGTACAACGTAACTGCTGAGGCTCTGCAGCAAATACTGCGTTGTCTCTTCAGAAGAATATAAACATGGAATTGCAAACTGAAAAGAGAAATGTAGATCTACTCAAAACTGGAGCTCTGATGATGCCAAGATTCAAGATCTGGCCACTGTGATGGATTCCCAAGATAACCCAGAAAGGGTTTTCCAGACCTGCAACATTGGAAAAATCACCTCCCCAGGGTTTTATCCTTGATCTGTTGGGAAATATAGATCTGAAGCTAGATCTGAAGAATAGATGGCTGAAATATGTGCTCAGATTAGATCTATGCTTCAAACGTTGATCCCTTCCTCAGATCTATGAGCTAGGAGCTCTAGATCTAGCTTCTCAATCCTCCAAAAGATGATTGCAGCTGCTGCAACACAACTGCCTCTGAAAACTACGCTGTGAGGGAAAGAGAGGCCTTTTTCCTACTGAAAAATGCTGCAATAAGATCTAGGCTGATGGTAAGACTGATGGCAATGTGAAGGAATGATCCTCCACTGGATTGCTAGCTGAAATACTAGCAATTTCCTTCCTCCTTTCAGATCTGCAATATAGACAGTGTTATTCTTGGAGAGAATACTATTGCTAGGAGGTCAATAACTTTTGGCCTAATGCCAGATCTGCAATGTGGCTCTGAGAGTGCTGCAATATAAGCCCAAGTGATGGGAATAATCCCTCACTTTGTTCTCCAGCCGAAGTACCAAAGACAACTACCACCTTCCAAACTGATCTTCAGAAAAACGCAGTTTTTTGAATATGAATGTTATGTAGAAAGTAGGAAATGGAAATGGCACTTAAAGCCTGATGTATAATGAAGCACAAACCTCTACCTTAGATATCACTCAAAGAAAGAGGAGGGATTCCCGCTCGGGAACACCCTGTGTTAAGCAACACCTGCGATCTCTACTAAATAGCCCAAGATTGCAGTGGAATGCCAGTTGACAATTCCAGATCTAAAAGATCATACATCAAAATAATCCAAGATGCCTTTCACCCTTGCCCTCATCTCCTTTATAATGATTGAGCCATCCCAAGCCTTGACCCTAATCTCAACTGCGTTGTCTCATGTGGACAAGATCCTCCAAGTGGGACAACGTTGTTTGACCAAATCAACCAAACAGTTTAGGTGCAATGTACACATCTTCCATAATGTGTGTTTCATTTTCACATGACCCTCCACCACTTGATCATTAATGCTCAATGACCCTTTGTTTGACATCTTCAAGATCTTAGTTGACTAAATCAACCCTCCATGATCTCTCTCATTAAATGAGACATGATCTCCAATCCCATTCACATTAGTAGTTGCTCAACTACCTCTTTTTGCAGATCTAGTCTAGATTAATCCACATTCACACACACAAAAGATATTTATTCTGATTGAGAATTGTAGGTCCCTCCAGCCTTTTATTTACTTAATTCATTAAGAAAATCAATGACTCTAATATTCCAAATGTAATGTGAAAATTTGGGAATATTACAATCTTCATCATGTCTAATATATCACTCCAATCCAAATTGGAAATTGAACAAATGACTTCACATCAAGCACTGCCTTAAGAAAGCACTCTATCCAAGACCCATTAACTTTATAACATATTATATTATGAACACAAAAAAAATAATAAAAAAACGACAATTATGATTCTTTGTTTAGTATTAATTTTTTGATGAGCAATTTTTCCTTAATGTAATATATATTTAATAATAATAATAAAAACAAAACAAAATAAAAAAACAAACAAAAAAACAAAAAATGTATATTTTAAAACTAAAATACAATTTCTTAGACTTAAAAAATCTACATTAAAAAATAAAAACTTAAATTTTAAAACCAAAGAACAACTTCTTCGACTTAAAAAAAACCTATTAATATTAACCTATTATCATTACACTTTTGGGGAAATTGCTAATTTAACACTAAAGCTTTGGCATTTGATCCTTCATAATGGTGACTTGTAAATGTACTTTGTGTCTGGAATTTGTGTGTATTGAGACTTCTAGGCCGGATTAAAAATATTATATAGGAAAAACTCCATGATTCATTATATAATGTGTGTGTGAATATAGCAAGTGTGACTCATTCTATGATATGGTTTTAACGATTCTCACAGTTAATTGAAACGACAGTTTAAATTTAATAAAGTTTGTGTTTTTCTTTTTGTATCTCGGTCGATTGCTCATCCGTTTCGTTTGAAAAATGAGAAAATCTCAATTATAAATGGTTTTAGAACTTTGTAAATGTAATTTGCAATCAAATTTTAAAATATGACTAAAATCACATATAAAAAAGAAGAAAAGAAATTATGTAAAAATGTGGAGGAGAAAAGTGGAAGCATGGAATAAAAGAGTAAAGATGTCACACAAGCACATGGCCTGATTCCGCGATTTGCGTTTGTAACTCACTCAGTAAGGGTAAAGAAGAAAATTTAATGAACATAATCAAAACTGGAATCATATGTTAAAACGGAATCTACATTTTAATAATGTGAGAAAAGATTTTCTACGTTGCATAATAATTAAATTTAAAATATTTGTTAAGACCCCCCAAAAAAAGGGCATGTGGATCAGGATTAGATTATACGTTTCATAGTTAACCTTAAAACATTGGAATTTGACCCAAATTTTTTTATTTAATCATAAATCTGTGCCCAAGGAGGCCAGAAATCTGCCAGAAAGGAAAACGGGACTCTCTCCATACAATGCAAGCCAGGCAAAGTGGCGCCCGCATGCAGATCATATTACTAAGTCATAGTAGAGAATTTTTGACCTAAAATTGCAAGATATATCAAGAAAGCAATTCAGACGATGCAGCAGGCATTGGGGTTCTCGTCGCTCAAGTAATAAGTGTAGCTGCTGCAGTGATTACAGCTTGTTGGAATGATGACACAAGTATGAATCTCTTTCGGTGGCTCCTGCTTCTGCTTACCACCAGGCTTTTTCTCCCCCTCCTCTTTGGCGGCAGCAGGCTTCTTCTCCGGTTCTTTAGAAGGGCCGACGCTCACCAATTCGGCCGATCCAAACTTTCTGAGGCTAGCCGTGAGGCACACCGGATCTGCGTCCCCGATTACAGTGATCTTCTGATCTTTCAAGTCAGCTGCTACCGAGACAACTCCTGCATTGGATCCACAAACTTGCTCAAATTTTGTACAAAGTATTGCATCATTGAATATGCGATTGCCTAACTCCACTTCATAATAAACAAATAAACAGAGAATTATACCTTCGATCCCTGCAACCGTTTCCATGGCTCTCTGTTTGCATTTTTCGCAATTTAACTGCACTTTCACCACGATTTTCTGTACCATCACGCACAGAATTCAAGTTAAAAAAGCCCTAGGAAATAAACGTAGAGGAGAAATGAATAACCGGTGGCGTACCTGGGACATCGGGACAGCTGCCGGAATGTAATATCGTTGCAGACCTTGTGGATGAAGAAGCTCTTTTCTTCGTATGTAATTGTTTCACTCTGGAGGATTCTATAAATGGAGGATAAAGTCGAGGACAGGAGATGCTCATTTCCGCGTCAGTAGCAAATGCGTACGTCAGCACTAGTACGATGCATGACGTATTCAATCGATTTCTTGAAGCTAAAGCTTTGGCCCTATTTTCGCTTCTTGGAAGTTTCTCAGAAGCTGCAAGCCCACGTGAACGCCAAGAAAAAGCACGCAGTGGTGTATGAAGGGGAAATTTGTTTTGTTTTGTTTTTAAATGTATTTTTTTTGGTTTAAATGTTATTGGAAAGTGAAAAAATTATAATTTTAAAGCCCCATGAGAAATTATATATAATTTTAAATTATTAATTTTACATAACATGCCTGTCTCATTAAATTATCTTTTAAAATAAAAATACAACCATTAAATTAGTTTTTACAATAAAAATTCAACCAACGAAAAGAAAAAATAATTTTATCGAATTTCACACAAAATAATGAACAAAATCACTTCATTAAAATAACTCTGCAAACATAATCATATTTAAAACGAGTTGGAGGATGGTCACATCTCAAAACAACTGTCCTGTAAGATGTAAGAAAAGTTAGGTCGGGCAACGACCATCTTTAATAGCATTGCAATTGAGCTTCCAAAGGATATATATATATATATATATATATATATATATATATATATATATATATATATATATATATATATATATATATATATATATATATATAGAGAGAGAGAGAATTTTAAAAAATTAAAATAGAAATTTTTTAAATTAAAATAAATACATTTTTTAAAATTATTTAATGTTTATTTTTATTTAATAATATTATTATCTATACTGAATTTAAAATATTTCAGTATCTAATAAATAAATGTTCAATTTTTTTAACCTTTCTTATCAATTTCCAAAATATTCTAAAAAAATCACATAGATTAACCATTAAAAAATAAATTAGTGTAAAATAACCTTTTTAATTTTAGCATTATTATTATAATAATATTCAGTCTCAAAAATCAGATCATTTGTCATTATTTTACCGTTTGATATTCGATACCCACAGCCCTATGGATGGAGCAGCTGAGCAAAAGGCCCCGGTTTTTCAAAATTAAGATATCTTCTTAATGTATAAACGTTTTACAATAATTTGGCCATTTTGCACGAACATGTTCTCTGTCAATGTTAAGGTAAAGGATTTGGTTTTATCTTTACAAAGATTTAGTTGATTTTTTTTAACAGTATCTTCAAAATAAATATAAACAAACAAAATAGATGGTTTCAGATTTATGACTTATACTTTTATTAATGTACTATTACATATGTCATTTAATTAAAGTACAAAATCCATATTAATGTACTAATTTAATTAAATACAAAATCCAATGAAAGGGTACTGCACTATACGCCCACATGACAATGAAATCTAACCACCACAAGTGACTGAGGGTTCCGAACGTGGAGTTTCCGCTGCTCCTATGATAACAAGTGTGCTGTTACAAACCCCCTGATTTTTAGATACTCATAAGCATTACATTCCAACATTTTTTATTTGAGTATATTTTGGAGAATTAGTTAAAATAACAATATACAAACACGTTATAGGATTAAATTGGGGTTTGGGCTTGAAGTTGCCACTATTGGTTGAAATTTTATAGAGGATTTTTTTTACCGTCTTTCTTACTTTTTCTAAGTTTTATTTGAAACAGGTGGATTATTTGTTAATTTCCGTGGACTAATTTGAATTAATGATTTTTTTTTTTTTTTTAATTTCAACTTTTTCAACTTGGTTTTCTCAACTTATTGTTGCAACGAGCCTAGCTTTCTTTGAGAATTATGTGGGATCTTATCATTTGTGTAGGCTTTGGGTTACCTTTTCTTGCTTTGTGAAAATGAAGTAGAGTGGGTATGAGGATGTGGAAACCATAAAGTGAAATAAGTTTTCACATAAAATCTTATATATGTTATTACAGTGCACCTTTAAGTTTTGATAGAAAAAATGGACCTTGCTTACGGCTAATCCATTAGTCCAATGAATGCATAAACTCCTAGAGTGAGGTATCGAAAAGCCTCACCCAAATAGAGATTGTGGTTAAAACCTTTGCCAAAGTATTAAACTAGGGAGACAAGGGGTTCATGCATAGACTTGCATTGCCACTAAACATTTTTGTAAAAAAAGTCTTTCACCTAAGGGTTGATGTAAATTTCTTGTTAAATAGTTGGAGTTCAATATTAGAAATATAGTCATGAAAGTCTATTTGTTGAGTCCAAAACCCATAAAAATGAAAAGAAAAACTACTCGAAGTGAGAAAATCAATGTTTTCATTAACATCACTGCATATGGAAATGGAACTAGATGGGGCTTCACCTACAAAATTAGTTAGAAACATGTGTTGGTACTGCAAAATATTTTTGGGAGAAAAATATCAAAAATATGTTGGTGCTGCAAAATATTTTTGAGAGAAAAATATCAAAAATATTTAGAAGAACCATTGATGAAATTGAATACACTATTAAGGAAATTTAAACCAGAATCTTCATTAAAAAACACACTAGAAAGAGGGTTGTACCCATATAGATGATTGTTCATATAAACACAAGTAGAAAGCTGAGAATGAGGAATAAGGCTAAACCCTAACATAAGCTAAAGGGAAAAAGAGCTCCATCATTTCTATCCTTAATCTTAGTTAATAACTCATCATCTTCTTTTCCACTATTTTTTAGAACATATAAGGCATAATATTTAAATGAATAGGCAAGCAGATTCTTATATGGGGTTGAATGAAAAATATAGTAATATGAAGTAAAATTAAGAAAAAAAAAATATTTACATTTTTATAAAATTAACAATTTCTAAAATGATGAATATAAAATTAATTAAACTATAATCTTAAATTAAAATATAATTATTACTAATAAATATTAATTTTATTTTATTTTTTACTTTAATTAAATTGTAATTAGTAATAATTAATTTTAAATTACATTAGGTAGATTTTAGAGGCCCTCTCAAAACTAAATATCAAGAAGAACGTGGCATACTTTTAAGAGGATCAATAAGTTTGTTCCAATGAAATTCCTCACTACTATGTGTATACTCTAGTGCAATTAATCAAGGCTTAAATATGTTTAAGCAAAAAACAAGTCGTGGGAATTGTTAATGAGCTCGTCATGTATGTAATTTTAAATATATATTTTTTGTCATGTTAATGAAATTTTTGTCTATGAATGAAGTTGGGTTACATATTTTGGCAATAGAGGGCATGTTTTGGGTGAAAAACAGCAGCTCAATCAAGTTATTTTAGCACTCGATCATGCAATGCTTGAGCCCTCAATCGAGTTGTTTGATGACATAAACAATGTAACTCGAGGTTATCTAGGAGCTTGATTGAGCCAATGGCTTAATTGAGCAACAAATTCGATTGAGCCATATTTTTGAAATATCCTGCCAATACAAAATAGGGAATTAAAAAAAGTGGCTCGATCGAGCCTTAAAGCTAGATCTAGCCTTAAACCTAGATCAAGATGTAAAGCTAGATCCGCCCTTTATTTAACCATGTTAAGGGCTTGATCAAGGATTTCTTAAACCCTCGATCGATTTATTTGAATTTTAAAATCAAGTGCTTGATCTAGTGTTTTAAGCGCTCAATCGAGCTCTTGAGGTCCTAAAAATCACAATTTTAGCACCCCTTATGCAAATTTATTTGCAACGCCATTTTGTACCTTAGCGGATTTGGGGAAGAATTTTTCCTTAAGTGGTAGAGCGTATCATGATGGATTTGTGAAAGAATCCTCTATCTAATGGCATATGAGTTTGAAAATTTTGAATTCATATGATATTTTTCATCTAATTTCTTTGAAAGATAATGCTTGATTTTTTTTTTAGACAATTTCAAAGGGGATGAATAAAAAATCAATAACAAAAAATATACACAACAAAAAAATTTCAAGAAATACCATTATCTTCTATGACGAGTCCTATTCAAAAAGGTACTCTTGGTTTTTCAATTTATTTAAAGAGTTGAAAAAAATATTAGGCAAACTATTAAATTTAGATAACCATGGTATGTTCTTTGCTTAATGCAATTTTACTTCAATCTTTCTTATAGGCCCAATTCAATTTAGAAATCACATAAACATGAAAGTAAAATGCTGATAGAGCATAATAATAGATCAACAAAAGACAAGCCAAATAATATATTAGAATTTGTAATTCTCCTTGTCCAACAAATGAATAGATAAATGTTTATTTCAACAGTCAACAAGATGACCTAGCCAGCAAAGTCTTGAGTTGGTCAAACCAACTTCTCCAACAACCAAATCAACCTTCCTCCAAGTGTCACACACACTCCTCAAAGAAAATTCTAAAAAGTCAATGCAAGTCAACCCAAACTGGTCAATGCAAAAGTCAACGCTGCAGTCAACGGACAGTAGTCAAAGTCAACGATTTTCCATGATTTATGTGTCATCCAATGTGGCCTCGAGAAATCAGAATTTTTGCCTGGAAAACGTAGTGAAAGTCAAAGTGTTGACCCAAAGTCAATGCTAGTCAACGCTGTCCAGAAACCCTAGAAACACTCTAAAAATTACAACAAATTTCTTCAGGTTTAGATTCACACGTGTGAGGGAGGGAAGCCTCTCCTAGGTTGTACGAAACAATCATATCACAAGATGAATGTGTGAGTTATGTTGATGATGAAATGAACATCATCTCTCTCCAATTTATATCGATCAAAGAGGGTGTGTGACACATCTATTGAGCTTGTGGCCTACATTATAAATTTGGATGACCTTTCACATGTGTGGAAAATAAAATCAAAATAGATGTTGTGCTCATCCAAACAAGATGATCTTTATATCAATCTTGCATCTCTCCAAAAGAGGAATCCAACAAAAATATAATAATCATCATATGAGCAGTGCAACATGGAGTCTGGACCTAGTTGAAAAAAATTAACACTCCCTCTCAACTAGAGAGAACTGCATATGTCCACCTGTGACATCTTTTCATCAGTACCACCATATACTATCATCATCATCATCCTGCAATACTGCGTCATCCTTTTATAACATGCTTTTCTGCCTCTAAGGGAAAACAAATGAGAGTGAGTCACAAAGACATCACACTCCATTGACTCGAAGTCAGCCTAGAGGGTAAAACCAAAATAGACTAAAAAAAGTCACATACTAACCCGAAGTTAGTTTACTGACCCAAAGTCAGTTTAGAGGTAAGAACCTCATCAGAGTTGATCCCAGATCAAGGTGTTGGACACAACCCATCCTAGACATAGGGAGTATGACAATCTCCAATGCATCCATCAGTCTTGCTATGGTCTCTATGTACATTTCCCACCTCATTGCCCAAATAAGAGGTACTTCCCATGAGTCTGAAACTCCATGGTTAGGATGCATGTGGGGCATAGATAAAAGAGAGGGTGAACCAAATTAACATCATAATGGTGGAGTAGAAGCAAAACAAGGTTCGGCAAGCCTAGACTCGTGTGTGCTTATAGCTCAAAGAAGTTATCCCCAAGCCCCCTGGAGGTCCTAGAGCTCATTGTCCAACTCATGCATGACCTTGACAAGAGGGTCTTTCCATGATTCCAAGCTTCTCACGGAAGGTTAGGAACTTGACCTTCCTCAGGGGCTTCAAGAGAATATCTATGACCTACTCATAAGTTCCTATGTGATCAAGCCTTACGGTGCCTCATTGTACCATATCCCAGATAAAGTGGTTCCTAATATCAATGTGCTTGGATCGATTGTGGAACATGAGATTATCAGAAAGACGAATCCCACTCTAGCTATCACAAAGGATAATGGTGGTATCTAGCACATGTCCAAACAACTCACTCAAGATCTTTCTCAACCAAACAGCTTCACAACAGGCCATACTCACTGCAATGTATTTTTCCTCAGCATTTCTCAAAGCCACTAATTTTTGCTTCCTGTTCATCCAAGATATCAAAGAAAAAGTCAAGGTGAAGCAACATCCAAATGTTCTCTTACGATCCACCACACTTCCAACCCAATCAACATTAGTATATCCATGGAGTCTCAAACTCTCGAAAATGTATCTTAGCCCATGGTTGATTGTGCCCCAAAGATATCTCAATAGATTCTTGACACCAATCCAGTGAATGTGATGAGGCTCAACCATATGTTGACTCAATGTTCACTACAAAACATACAGCTGGACGAGAGTTCACTAAGAACATCAGGGCCCCTGCAAATTGTCAATACTCGGTTGGATTTCCCAGCTCGGGCCTAGCAGTGCTTCCACACAACTTCTTAAAGTTGAGTTCCATCGATGTCGACATAGACTTACAATCCACCATACCAAATCTTTGCAGTAGCTTCACGACATATTTTCCTTGAGAAAGAAAAATCTTGCATGGCCTTTGCCAAACCTCCAAGCCTATGAAATAGTGTATCGTTCCTAGGTATTTCATCTCAAACTCGGAAGCTAGATCCCTCTTACATTGATGAATGAGAGGGTCAATGCTTATCAGGAAGAGATTTTCCACATGGAGAACTAGAATGAGAGGCCTTTCTTTATCAACCTTAAAATAAAGGTTTGGATCATAATCACTTTGAGTGAAGCCCAACTTCATCAAGTAGTTATCGATCCTCTCATACCAAGCACCGGGGTCTTGCTTCAACCCATAAAGGGCTTTCTTCAACCTGCATACATATGAGTCTCTATCTTGGACTTTGAACCCCAGAGGTTGCTCCACATAAACCTCTTCCTTTATCGAACCATGCAAAAAAGTAGTCTTCACATCCATCTCATGGAGACTCCATCCTTGCATTGTAGCAAGGAAAATGATAGATCGGATGGTGGTATAGAGGGCGACAAGTGAAAATATATCATCATAACTTATGCCTTCTTTTTGAGAGAAGCCTCAGGCAACAAATATTTCCTTGTACTTTGTAGCACTTCCATTGGCTCCATGCTTGATATTGAAGAGACATTTCAAGGTGATAACAGATTTGTCCTCTGGTCTCGGGACCACTTCCGAGACATCATTTTTCGTAATGGACTCATATTCTTCATGCATAACATCCTTCCAAACTTGATGCTTTATGAATTCTTCAAATGATCCAAGCTCAGATTGTAGAAATGTACTCATGGCTGTTAGATACCCTTGGTACCTATTCAACTTCTTACTTTCACAAAATGTCCCCCTTGGGGAAATATGTCTCTCGACATCTTAGAGAGTCTCCCTGAGCCATTAGGGTCTCCTTTTGTTTGAAGTAGGTGGATCAATAGGATCCATTGGTCCTTCAACATCGAGCATAGGTTCATCCTTTGATTCTTCCTTTCGTCCAACTTCTTCTTCTTCTTCTTTGTCTCCCTTTGAGCTAGGAAGATTTCTTACTTTCTTGAGGGAATCATATTCATCGAAGGTGACATCGTGGAATATATCCACCTCTCTTTGACCAAGAATAGAGATTCTATATGCCTTTGAAGTTTCACTGTAGCCCACAAACATTCCCTTATTTCTAGAAGCATCCATCTCGCTTCTCTTTTCTTTCGGCACATGAAAATAAACATGACTTCCAAAAACTCTAAAGTGGGAGAGATCAGGCTTCTTACCAGAGAAGACTTCATGGGGAGTTTTGGAGTCCAAAGTGGAATGCGGGCATCTATTTTGAACGTACACAACAATGTTCGCAACTTCTCCCCATAGAAACTTCAGAAGAACTTGGTCATATAGCATGGCATGGGAAGCTTCCACAATGGTCCTATTCTTTCTTTCAGCAACACCATTTTTCTTAGGAGTATACACAGTTTTTGTATCCCTATTAATGCAAGATTCCTTGCAAAATTCATTAAACTCATTTGACTCATACTCGATCCCATTATCAGTCCTCAAAATTTTGATTTTCTTCCCGGTTTGATTTTCCACCAAGGCCTTGAAGGTACAAAACCATTTGAATGCTTCGTCCTTCTTCTTCAAGAAATATATCTGGGTCTTGTGAGAGAAGTCATCTATAAAAGTCATGTAATAAGAACATCCTCCCAAGGATGTTACGGGAAGAATACCAGATAAATTATAATGTGGCATGATCATCTTTAAACTCGGGCATCCCTGTCACCACCTTCCTTGCTTCGGGAAGGGCTTTGTAATGAGGGTGTGCAAACCTTTAATGCCATAGCCTGGTTTTAAGAGTTGTATCACATGACATATCCCTCAAAAAACTTCCTCCAACCTGGTAGAGTGTATCAACTCTAAAACCAATAGTAATAGCTTCTTTGAATTTCTTCTTCCACATGCGTACCTTTCCATCAACGAATGCTACCTTGAATCCTTTATCTTCCATTGCCGAAACAGACACAGGTTATTCTTAAAATCAGGTACATACAACACATCTTGTAAGTAGAGGACTTGACCTTGAGATAGATGAAGGGTCACAGTTGCTGTCCCTTTCATGGGATAGGTGGCATTATCTCCAAGGATAATTTCTAAATTAGTATCCTTCTCAATAAAATCAAAGAGGGCTTCTTTATAACTAGTGAGGTGCCTTGAAGCACCACTATCAATCAACCAAACATCTAGGGTATCGAGAAGAGATGCAGTAGAGAGGGCAGATACAAGAATATATTCATTTTTCTTATTATCAACAACAATAGACTCATCGTACCTGGAATTTCTTGACCTCTTGAAAGGTTTCACAATTTCACTTCGATCAGAGGGAGCCTTCCTCTTTCCTTTGAACCTGTTGTTCCTTTGATTTCCATTCCCCCTGAAGTTGTTGTTGCCATCATCCCTGAGAGAGTCCCTTCTATTGGGGCACTCTCTTGCATAATGACCAGTCTTGTTACAAGTGTAACATCTTCCCTTCCTCCGTTTGGTCCTTGCTATTCCATGGTTTTGATTTCACAAGCCACCATGGTTCTTCTTCTTTGCATGAGCAGTGAAGGAAGTAGGGTCACCTCCATTTCCATTAGAGGGGTGGTTTCTCTCCATCATTCTTGTCTCCTCTTGAGTGCATCTCGTCAACAATTCATCAAAATCAAGTATCACATTATTATTAAGAATCGTAGTATTACATACATACCAGTCTCAGGGAAGTCCTCCAAGAGAAATCAGGCGAGCTCTCGATTAGATACTTCTTCTCCTATATCAAGGAGATCATTCTTGATTTATGTGAGCCTCATAAATATGATTGGATGGATTCATATTTTCCCTTCTTGATATTCTTCAACTTGTTCTTGAAGAAAATCACTTGATTAGCATTGCTAGCCCTGAACATGCTAACCAGGTTATCATACATCTCTTTAGATGTGCCTAGGTCAGAGATGTAAGTAAGCAAGTGCTTATGTATTGAATCCTTGATAATAATATTTTCTTTGATTTCCCCTTTTCCATACTTCATCTTTGTGGAAGCCGATGCATTTGATGAAGGCTCATGGATCTTCCCCTGCACATAGTCTATGACATATTGGTCTTCCAAAGCCAAATCCAAGGACATCTTCCATGCATGATAATCAGATTCGTCAGTCAACTTATCATCAGACTTGAAACCCTTGTATGTGGAGGCCATTAATCCTTGATAGGATTTCTTCTTCGGTGACTTATTTTCACATTATCTTTGGCTTTGTATTCACATCAACTCGGATACCATGTTAAATTTAGATAACCATGGTATGTTCTATGCTTAATGTAGTTTTAATTCAATCTTTCTTATAGGCCCAATTAAATTTATCAATCACATAGACATGAAAGTAAAATTATGATAGAACATAATAATAGATCAACATAATACAAGCCAAATAATATATCAAAATTTGTAATTCTCCTTGTCCAACAAATGAATAGATAAATGTTTGTTACAACAGTCAACAGGATGCCCTAGCCAGCAAAGTCTTGAGTTGGTCAAACCAACTTCTCCAAAACGCAAATCAACCTTCCTCCAAGTGCACACACACGCGTCAAAGACAACTCCAAAAAGTCAACGCAAGTCAACCCAAACTAGTCAATGCAAAAGTCAATGTTGTTGTCAAAGCTACATTCAATGGAAAAAATTCAAAGTCAACATTTTTCCTTGATTTATGTGCCCTCTAATGCAGCCTCAAGAAATCAAAATTTCTGCCCAAAAAACACAGTCAAAGTCCCAATGTTGACCCAAAGTCAACACTCGTCAATGCTATCCAGAAACCCTAGAAATAGTCCGAAAATTACAACAACTTTCTTTAGGTTCAGATAAGCCTCTCATAGGTTGTATGAACCAATTAGATCACAAGATGAACGTGTGAGTTGAGTTGATGATGAAATGAACATCATCTATCTCCAATTTATATCCATCAATGAGGGTGTGTGACAAATTTGTTGGGCCTGTGAGCCTACATTACAAATCTGGCTAACCTTGCACATGTATGGAAAATAAAATCAAAATATATGTTCTTCTCATCCAAATAAGATGATATTTAGATCAATCTTGCACCTCTCCGAAAGAGGAATCCAACAAAAATATAATCATCATCATATGAGCAGTGCAACATGGAGTTTGGACCTAGTTGCCCAAAATTAACACGAACACATGTGTCTCTAACATACAATTGAAATATTACTTTTCCAACTTCGAAAAATAAAAATAAAAATAATTTTGCATTAAAAAAAATATTAATATGAAAAACATAGTTCTCTTTGTGTAGATCATGCTTATATATATATATATATATATTAAAAATTACACATTTTAAACTAAGTTATACTAAGTGAACACATGCATACCTCTTGAGATGTGCAACAATTTGCAAAGACAAATATCACATTTAATTGAAAATTGAGAGATTATATGACCTAATTTTTTTTGCAAAAAATATCATAAGGACAACAACATAATTATCCACATATTATTTTTTTACTCCAAATCAAAATTCATAGTGCTTATATGAATTTTTAGGGCTTCAATTTGATAAAAGAGGAAAAAATTGAAATTTCATCGCCACATTTGAGCCTATTGTTAAAAAAGTGGTGGTTGAAGTGGTGAATACCTTGCACTAGATTAAATCATTTTTAGGTAATTTATAGTTTTATTTGTTTGGTAGTTGGAACTAGATGTTTTGTACTATATTTATGGACAGTTGTAGGCCCAATAAACATATGAATAGGTTTTGGACATAACTTAAAATATATCTGCACCTAATGTTATTTAGCTTTGTTCAAACATTTGTAATATATGTGTAAGTGTATAGTGACTTGGTGGGATCAACACTATGAAAGCTTCTAGTCCATATACAATAATATACATTTCTCCCTTACTCAAAACCAATGCACCATGTTTGACTTAAAATTTAAAATTCAATCCACAACACTACATCAAACATTATTGACGAGTATTGAAGAGTCGTAATTATATTATTTTTGACCGCTAAATTGCCACATGAATCACAATCTACCTTTCAAATTCCATCACAATCACCATTATTTCTTGGTTTTTTGATATATTTTTCTAAATGACAAGCTTTACACACTTTTCAATGGTAGATAACTTACACTAAAACTTGTACATCACAATCATCCTTATTGCTTTAGTCTGTTCTTCTTAATAGCAAGGTATAAAAACTTTTCCTTGACAAATGACCTTGATTAAAGCAAAGGAAAATTAATTCGAGTTCATTATTTCATAATACATTGGCCAACCTCATTAACATCCTTGTTTTCACGTACCACATAGAGTCATGTGAACTGGTTTTCAATAATTTGCGTGGATACTTATTAAAAGGAAAAAAGGCAAGTGGACAATATTTTTAGCTCATTGAAAATGCATCCATGTTTGAACATACCTCATGTCAATGGTTTCTTGATCTCTAAATATTAGTTTCGCTTTTCATTTCAACCATTTTATGGAACTAGTGAAGCAATTTGCAGGAAAATACCTAAATATTTTTCTATGTATTAAATCTATTTATATATTCAAAAAAATATTTTAAACAACTTACATGATTTTTTCAAAAAATATATTATCACTTTCTTGTGGAATAAAGTAAAAACATCTCATACTTAGAATGCACTATTTCCTAATGACTTAATTAGTACTCATTTGTGTTTTTCAAATTTGGAATTTAGTGATAAAATTCATAAAAAAGACATAAATTTGAGTTATTTAAAGTGTACACTTTAATATAAGGTCGTTGGTGGCGGCAGAGTGGTAAATTTGGCTTCGTTACGAAGGACCGGTCTCGTGTTCGATCCTGAGCAAGGTCGTGGCTCGTCGAGCGAGTAGTTAGACGAAACCAAGCCAAAGCCCACTACCTTTTTCCTGGATGCGAGTGGTAGATGATGTGAGAGGGTGCCACTTGGGTGCTAGGTGGCAGGGCACCTATCCACCCCATGCACCTACACATGGCCACCCAAATTATTTTAAATGCCAGAGCATGGGGCATTTACTCGCCACCCCCGCCATCGTCCCATCGACATGCTCTTCATTTATCTTTGATTTTTTCACATTTACTCAATCTATCTTTCCTTGGCCGCCTCCCATGGCCCTTAAAGCCACCACCCTCACTCCTTCTTCCACCATTCGACTCTCCCTTCGGCTCTGTGTAGATTATTCTGGTGTCTTTGCCGTGCCTTGGATCCTCTATTTTGTTCCCCTTCCCTGTGGTCGCCTCTCCTTGAAATTTGGCACCCCGGTTGCTCCATAGAACACTCCTTCTCCTTAGATTTCCTATCAGTCCCTAGCCTCTGCCATGCCTCGAAGACATAGGATGAGATGCTGCAGATTAGGAGGGCGGGGCCTCCCCTTCAGGCTTCCCATCTCGACCTCTGCGGGCAGGGCAGTGAATTTCTCTGTGGATTGGGAGGAGCAAAATGTCCTCGACCCCTCGACCCCGTCAATATTACTGCCCATATGTCCCTCCATATTTCGAGCTCTCCTTATCCTTCTGAACCCTCTGGCTACAGCCTCCACCCGAAAAAAATACCTCATAAATCCACCATTCCGTTTGCTCCAGCCTTCTCTCCTCGCAAAATGAAGGCCTTTTCGGTGCAGAGTGCTTCTAGTAGCGAAGCAAGTTCAAGCATCGATGTAGGTTCAAGCTCAGACGAGGAGGGCACAGATGCGGTTGCCAACACTTATGCAACCTCCTCCATTTCGCCGGACTCCCAAGTGTTGTTTCTCCCTCCGTCAATGGCCCACACATCCAAGAAGGAGTAGAACGAATCAGACTATGCATGCAGGATTGTGGAAGAGCCACGCCTCCCTCCAGAAAAAATGATAGCTCTCCATCAACTTAATTATTGGGTGCTCGTCTCTTTTTCCAGTTATCTGTTGGATATTTCTAGATTTCTAGTGTTCTGGTTATGTCCACTGGTATGGTTCTGTCCTAAAATTATAACTTGTCAAACTGGTTTCCTGCTATGGGCAACTCATTATCAACTCCTCTATCGGGCTGGTTTCCCCATCTGTGGCAGTCCCTTTTTTGAGTTTTTGCTTTTGAAACTTCCCTCCAGAATTGGTCTGCCAACTCCGGAGGATGAGAAATGTAACTTTTGGACCTTTATGATATAATAGAAGTAGCCTAATTTAGAGAAAAAAATGTACACTTTAATATAGAAATAGATTTAGTGTTTTAAAATATACATGAAACATATAAATTTTACAAATTACAATCAAAATTTTAAATTTTGAAAAAAACTTACCAAATTTATAGGTTTTTAAGTGAAAATAGTTTCATAGTGTATGTTTTCAGGCATTCGAGGTATGGGTTGACCGTCATCCAAGGAAAATATTAAGCATGTAGTAAGTCAATGATTATCTGACTTCTTTTCCATCTTGTCTCTTAGATGAGAATAAAGCATTTTCATCTTTCATTTTGTAACACCCTTGGTCAATGTGAATAATTGTTGATCTATTTTATTTCTTAATGTTTGGAAAGGCTTATGAACCTAAGTGCTGAAATGAAAAATCCTAATGAGACATTTGTTAATTAATATTTATATTTTTTATTTCAAGATAAAAAAGAAAGAAAGAGGAAATTGAAGTAATCTTTAAATTCACTGAAAATAATCCTAGATAAAAATTATTTTACCATAAAGTTGGAAGTCAGTTACCTCTCCCTCCTTGGAGATAAGAGAGTATCTCAAAGAAAGGAGCCAAGAAAGACAAGAAAGGAAAAAAGGTCGGAGGCATCTTGGAGGAAGGGAGAAAGATTGATAATCTATATGGGTCATTGTGTAGGAAAGACAAGACTCTGCCTATGAGGTGTTCTTGAGATGGATAGGGAGCTAGTGGAAGCCTCTACTGATAAAAATTAGGAGTTCTGGGTTGGACCTTGGGGGTCTTGATGCCCACGAACTACCCTATTGGGGTTATCGACATAAATTTGTTCTATTATGATAAGATATTCGGGGGATACAACAAATCTAATAGTCGATTCTCGTAGTTGGGAGGTAATGGTATTTTCGGGGAAATTCCAAGATAGCATTTGAACCACATATAAGTACCTAAACAAATGAACATGTTATTGTGTTTTTTTAGTGTTTTATTGTCAATAATAATTGTTACTATGCATTGGCAATGTTGTATTGTAAATAATATTTGTTATTGTGAAATGAAAATGCAGTATTGTAATTGATATATGTTAGTATGTGTGGATATTAGTGCATTGTAAGTAGCTAGTGATTTTGGTTAATAAAAAGAGGAATGCATAGAATACTGATGTATAACTGTTATTGTTTGTGAAAGAGACTATGTAAATAAATTACATGTACATTTTCTTGTGTCACTTGGGGTTCATACTGTTATATTGAATCACTTAAAGAAACTAGTTATGGAACTTAACAGAGTACCATCAAGAAGCATTGTAAAGATCGAAGTGAAAACCTTCTGGGGTATAAAGATGGTGCGAACTGGTTTCTACCGGGTTTGGAGAAACAACATTAAGTGGAAAATATGTAGGTTAACATAGAGGGAAGGGGTAGTCACAGCTGGGTTAGTACCCTAGCTTGGCCGAACTCAATCAACCTCCTAGGCACAATCCTTGTTCCACTCCACCTCTGAAATGATAGAGGAATTAGATCCGAAACTCTAAACATAACTCTCCAATTGTAAAATAATAATAGAAACATTTAAAAAAATACAACAAGTCATAAAATAGAAGTGAAAATACAATAAATATACATAAAAGTAGTGACAACAAAAGTCTCATACAATTGTCATAATAATTCTTGGTAATTAATTAAAATGCCCACAATAATATCCATGTTCTCTTTGCAACAATACAAAAGACACAAAATAATTCCATGACACATACATTAATATAATTTACAATGTTATTCTGGCATGATCCTTAAAATTTTCATATATACAAGCCTTAAAACGATTCATTCATTAAACCCTTAGGGGAAAATGGAGGCCCTTAATAATGACTTATTCAAAATCATGAATCACCAAGACCAGACTAGGCCATGAGAACCCTGGAAGGGTTTGAAAACCCAAGTCATAAAAAAATGCATTCAAAACCCTTTGTAGAGAATTGAAATTGAGGCCTTACAAGTCCGAAAGAAATGTGAAGATGAAAACATATTTGTGCACCCGTGGTAGGAAAATAAAATAGAGGTGAGGCCAGAGTACCAAGAGGCTTTGTCCTTCCATCGTGAGAAGTAGAGAAGAAATTGATGGAGTTACATAGGTCAACACCTGAAACAGAGAGGAACAACATGAGACTCACAGTTCAAGATAATCCATTGTGAAAAAAATCACAGGAAAGAAAGGTTATCATTTAGACCATACCTGAAGAAAATTGTGGCACCAACTGAATAGGGGTATTCTGACCTATAATTGAACCAAGAACTATTGAGTGCATAAACCCACCTTACTTGGACAATTAATCAATTGCAGTAGGGTAGGGAGCCCAGTAGGGTAACCTGTGTACTAAATTAAGTTTGGGCGACCACCCTTATTGAGATCTCCGACTATCTTTAGATTATCAACTCATAACCTTGGAAAATAAAAGAGAAGGGAGTTGGGAGATTTAACTAAGTGGAAAGAAAAAAGTATAAAAAAACCAAAGGGATGTGTAAGATACTATATCTCATCTCCGAGAAGAGGAAAATTCCAAATATGCCTCCGAGGAGCTAGAGTGTTACAAAGACCCTTCCATGTGCATGGTATGGCAAATGAGAAAACAAACCAAGGGGGGGGGGGGGCGGTGGCTGATAGTTACCCATTAACCATTCGCAAGGTAGCATGACCATCCAATGTGAAACCATACAAATTTGTGGCCATACTATTTCCAAGTGTATGGACTCTACATATCTTCGAGAGTTTTTAGTCGACATGACTCAGCTCCAAGTAGAAATTTTGTCCCAATGCTCACAACTTGATAGGAAGGGTTACATCTTGGGTGGAGAACTATCAAGTCATCCATTGATTTACTCACGACGATTTTTAAACAACAAGGGTTAAATTTAATTAAATGAAAAACCATAGTCTGGTATAAAACTCACATGGCATCAGAATGCACTATGTGAAACAACAAAAAATATTATGTGATGGTAAGAATTTATGGCTTAAATCGTCGAAATCAAAGTCCTTAACCATATTATAGTTAATTGATAACTTGAAATTAATGTTTTTACTCCATAAGGTAAATAATAAATAAAAATAATTAATATTTATGGTTGTGGTATCATAACAAAGGATGATTTTTTCTTCATTACTTTTGTAGTGTCTGTTATGGGTGGTACCATAGCCCGATTCAACATTGTGGCTTTCTTGGAAAAACAGAGTAATAAACAAGTGTGTTAATGTGCAAAAAGAAAGGAGGAACAAGAGGAATAGGGGAGCTAGAAGTTTACTCCCAATAAGACCAATTGTGGAATCTAGTACCATACTAATGGAAAAGGAGAATCCTAAAATGTGGGTACCACTGGGAGGGATATCAATACCCAATCACCATGATGGTGTAAACTCTTCAGGAGGTAAATTCTAAAACGACTCGGTTTAGTATAGGCAATGAAAAATTAATGATGGATCAATAATTAATTTGAAACATATTTCTGAAAGGAAGAATCATAGGAGTTTGATACCCAACCCTGACAATGGGGCCAGGGATGAAGAGCCTAGAAATTATAACATGCCCGAAAGAAGCCATACCCAAAGAACTGAGGGAAATAAGGATGATAATGATGAGTCTGGCAACATTTATGATCAAAGGAATACAAAAAAAAACAGAAAACTGAATTACAAGGGGAATTCAAAAAATTCAAATCCCCGACCTTTGACGAAGAGATAAAGGAAGTTTCAGAACCTTGAATTATCAACATGAATAAGTATTTACAAATTTATGAGTATGATAGTAACATTAAGGTAAAGCTGGCTATTTACCAACTTAAATGGAAATCCACCTTATGGTGGGAAGAGGTGAAGATAGTACAAGGAAATGAGGAGTAAGATGTGAGATGGGACGAGTTCCAGAAAAATTTCAGAAATAAATATCTGACCGAATGATTTTATGATGAAAAAGAAAAGGAGTTTCATGCCCTAAAAATAGGAAAACTGACTATGGATGAATTTGTGACTAAATTTACTTTCGTATTGAGATATTTTCCATATATACGGGAAGAAAAATCTAAAGTTCAATGTTTTTTAGCATTATGCCCATGTTTATGAAGGAATTATTAGAATTTGATAACCCTAAAACCATGGATGAGGAAATCTGAAAGGCTAGGATTTGCTACCAGAAAATGAGGCAAAAAGGTGAAAGCAATAAGAGTTCACCAAATAAGAAGGGGAAGAAAAAATTTTAAACCACAAAAAAATAAGGGTTGCAAATTCTAAGGGTGCATTCAAAGGGAAACAAAATAGACATCCTGGAAAAATTTAGTAGAAAAAAATATTTCCATGTGAGCACAAACCAAAAGAAGTAATAACTAAGCCAGAATTTGGTCAGACAAAAAACCTCCCTTACAGTGTTGGTGATATGGGGAACCCCATTACTAAAAAAAATGCCCCCACCATACTAGACCAAAGCTCATTGCTAATGTATAGGAAGCCTCTACAATTGGTGAAGTGGAAAGGAACATACCAAGGATCAACATTGCATTGGAATAACTCCAAGTAAAGTATCAACCTACCATGATAGAACTGGAAGGTAAGTTATCCAACTAGCACATATCCATTTTAATAGATCTCAGAGCAAGTCTAAGTTACGCCAGTCCTAGGGTAGTGGAAAAGTGTCATTTACAAACTCATAAAACAAAATTCCTCGTTGGTAAAACTATCTACGGGAGAAAAGAGGCAGGTGAATGCCCCGGTACTATACTGTCTTGTTGAAATAGGAAGCCAAAAAGTTAAACTTAACATGAATGTATTTCCCTTAGGATCTTATGACATGCTAATTGGAATGGATTATGTTCTATGAAATCTACGACTTCAAACAAAAGTATCTTCCCTAGACTTGATGACCTAGTCAAGAAACATAGAAAGAAAAGAAGATAATTTCTTCCTTAAACTAAATGGACAATGGAATGAAGCCTACATATAATCCATCGTAATTTTCTCTCCTCTCTTGGCTTGTACGTTCCAATCCTAGCTCGGATCACTATAATTATAACTTGCACAATTAAACAACACAAACCAATGATCTACAACATTTATGTAGCGTCATCTAATCACTTTATTCAATGGACTAACATGGCATTGAAATGCATGAAATGATAACATGACATACAGGAAAACAATGAAATATTTGTATTAATATAAATGGAGAGAGTTACAGCCAAATATACAAGTTGATGTTTTAGAAGATATTATCCAAGTTGACTTGTCCTTCCTTTCCAAAACGTGTACCTTAGTCACCCTAATGCATAGAATAATGACTGCCATAATAGCAGCATGAGGGTAGAATCAATTTCCAAAAGCTAACCTCTAGCTTCTGGATGGTAGAAAATATATAGAAGAAGATGGTAGGTTAAGAGTTCTTATCCATTTACCAATCTACGCTTGAGATCCACTCTTGATGGGAGGATGAGCTCAAGGGATAAGGGGTGAGATATAAAGGGTAGGATAGGCTAGGATTCTATACTTTCATCTGAGGTAAATAGTTAGAAAAACCTCTTGAAGCTTCTGCAAGAGGAAGCTTCGGGATTATTTTTATTTTTCAAGAGTTTATAGAATCAATACACCCCTAGCAAGGGGAAACCTATTGGTGATCAACACAGGCCAATAGAGGTCCAACGTGTTGGTGAATGTCGCTCTCTAAAGGGCCAAGGTGTGCTAGGCCTAAAAATCAATAAAATGAAGTAACTAAAGGTATGAATTCATGGTTTTAAGAGAGTCATGCTTAGCGCTTTTTGTACGGATGATGACAAAGTGTTCAAGGATGTGAATGATCTAGTTTGAATGCCCTATGACTAGATGTGACAAAATGGCATATAACATATTTCCCCCTATAGCAAAAAGTTAGAAATGGAAATTTCTGACTGAATGCTTTACATTGTGACAATTCAGGATCAAGAACAACCAGTGAGATCGCCTTCAATTACAATACATTTACATCATGACATATTTACTAAGGGAAGCATAGCCATACTCAACACATAAGATAACATTACATGTACAATGATTAAAATACACGTCCACTGATGAAAAAGGGTGGAACCATGACTAGATGACTATGTGTATGATCATGGCCATCATACATTGTAATCTTGCATTAATACTGAAAATGCGACATATATGGATGGAACTAGATCCATGGTCTTCTATCTCGTTCACTCAATCATGAAATGTACAAGTATAACCATGTGAATCAATGATTTGAGGTCGAACATAGCATAAAACATATGATTACCGGCTAATTATGTAAGCCGTTAAGAGACATGAGAGAAACCATCAATGATGTTAATGGATCTCAAGGTATTACCATACAATTCGTATGGTGTGAATGAATGAGTTGAAGTCGAACACTAAATAGAGTCTTTTGGTCAGAGGTGTTATGAAACCAACTCCCAAAATAGAAGAAAAGAGAGATCAACGTCTTAGAAATCAACCACTTCGAGCAGGAAACCTCCTTTACATTACATAAATGAATAATTCTTGGATTATTCAAATGAAATATACTCCTTTCTATATATAGGAGTCCACGGGGTCACAATATAATCCTAGTTGAGCTAACAATAATAATGTAAGGGCACAAAAATAATAATAGTGGATTTTTATGGGGCACAATAATAATACTATGGGGACTACATGGGTACAACAATAACAATAAGTGGGATACACTAACATCAATAAGGGACTAAACTAATAATATAGGGACCTAACATGCCCCTCTCCCTCAAAAAAGTGTTTTCATCAACTCTTAAGTAATTCTAGATGCTTCTGTATAAAAATTTCATCCTCCCATGTGGAATCTTTAGCGGGTAAGTTCTTCCACTTGATGAGATACTCTGAAATTGATCGATTTCATAGCTGTTGAGTTCTTGCTTCCATGACTGCTTCAGGTTCCAATATGATTTTCCTTCCTTATCAAGTTCTGTCAATATTGTTTGAACTAGAACTTTTTCACCTATAACCTTCTTTAAACATGAAACATGGAAAATTAGGTGCACTCGCGAAGAAGAAGGAAGCTCCAATTTGTATTCCATAGTACCAATCTTTTGCAACACCTTGTAAGGACCATAGAAATTTGGTGATAATTTATTATCCTTCTTAGCTTGCTTGAGGGAAATTTGTTTGTATGGTTGTAACCATAAAAGTAACGAGTCTCCTACATCAAAAATTCTCTCGCTATGATGTCGATCTGCCTATTGTTTCATTCGATTTTGTGCCAAATTTAGGTGATCCTTTAAGAGTTGGGGATATTTTTGTTGATGATCGATGTGATATTCCACTACTTTAACCTTAGAATTTTCTCTTAAAGATGATGTGATGGACGGTGGATGATATCCGTAAAGTGCCATAAATGGGGTCCTTTTTACTGCAGTATGGAAGGAAGTGTTATACCACCATTCAGCGAGAGGTAACCAATTGACCCATTTTGTTTATTTATCAGATACAAAGCAACAAAGATATCCTTCCAAACGTTTATTCAATATCGTAGTTTTTCCATCGGATTGAGGATGATAAGATGAGCTATGAGCTATTTGAGTACCCAAACAAGAAAAAAATTTCGTCCAATAATTTCCAGTGAAAATGGGATCTCTATCGGTTACAATAATCTTTGGGTTTCCATGTAGATTTTGAATTGTTTAAATAAATGAAGTAGAAAATTTACTCGCTTTAAATGGATGAGATAATGCACAAAAGTGTGCATAATTGGTAAGCCTATAACCTACCACCATCATGACACTCTTTCCTTCGAACTTAGGTAAACCTGTGATAAAATACATTGAAACCTCATACCAAAATTGATTTGGAATGGATAAAGGCTATAGTAGACCCAGGGTCTTAATTGTCTCAAATTTATTTTGCTGGAAAACGAAACATTGCGCCACAAACTTTTGAATATCAGATTTAAGGCCATACAAAAAAAAAAAAAAATCTTCGCCCTGTGGTAAGTTTTTAAAAATAATAAATGTCCTCCTAGGGGAGAGGTGTGTAATTCCAAAAGAATTTTTTGTTTTAGTTGGGAATTATTACAAATATATAAGCGATATTTGTACCATAAGGAATCATTTTTCCAACTAAATGTATCATATGTACTAGGATCTTGCTGCAAATTTTGAATGACTGTCCACACTTCTTCGTCATTCTTCCCTTCCTCCCTTGCTTTGGTTATCCAATCTGGTTGGATAATAGAAATGGCACAAAGCAATTCTTCCACCTCCTCATCCTTTCTTGAGAGTGCATATGCAACAAAATTTAGCTTCCATTTTTTGTAGATGATTTCAAAGTGACACCCAACATCTCTATGACCCATTTTTGTTGCTCTTCTGAAGATAGTCTTTGTTCCAAAAAATATTTAAGACTATCATGATCAGTTTTTTCCTTGAAGTGTATTCCCATTAGGTAAGGTCGCCATTTGTTTAGTGCATGTAATATTGCCAACATTTCCTTCTCATAAATAGCTTTCTGTAAATACTTTCCTTGGATTGAATGTATTTCAAAAGAAATGGATCTCCGTTCTTGCATGAAAACATCACTAATTCCATTTCCCGGGGCATCACATTCCACAATAAAGATTTTTGTGAAGTCTGGCATAGCTAAGACCAGTGCTTGGCACATGGCCTTTTTACGATGTTCAAAGGCCTTAGTTTCTTTAGGAGTCCTTAAAAATGCATCTTTCTTCAATAATGTTGTTAGAGGTTCTGCTATTATCCCATAATTCTTAACAAACTTGCGATAATACCCTGTTAACCCGAGAAATCCCCACAACTGCTTTATGGTTGTGGGGAATTTCCATTCCTTAATGGCTTTAATTTTTTTAGGGTATACCTTAACACCCTAATGAGATACAATATGAATTAGATATTCCACCTCTTGTATTCCAAAGAAACATTTGGATATTTTTGCATATAATTGTTTCTCCTCCAATAGTGTAAGCACCTTGTCAAAATTTTGAACATGATCCTTTGAGGACCTGCTATATATTAGTGTATCATAAAAAAATACTAACACAAATTTTCTAAGGAAGGGTTTGAAAATGGAATTGGAATTCAACAACCCTTGAAATGTAGAAGGTGCATTGGTAAGGCCAAAAGGCATGACCAAAAATACATAATGACACTCATGAGTTCGAAATGTTGTTTCCAGAATATCTTCAGTTTTCATTTTAATTTTATGATATCTTGAACAAAGAACCAACTTGCTAAAATAAATTGCTCCATGTAATTGTTCCAATAATATATCAATCACAAGAATGGAAAATTTATATTTAATAGTGAGCTTATTTAGCTCCCTATAATCCAGAAACATGCACCATGATCCATCCTTCTTGTGCTCCAATACTAATGGAGTAGAGAAAGAAATTTGACTAGGTTGAATTATACTGCCTTATAACATTTATGCAACCATATGTTCAATTTCACTCTTTTGAACATAAGGATATATATAAGGCCTGATGTTTGGAGGAACGCTTCCTGGAATCAAATGAATAGAATGATCATGACCACGAATAGGTGGGAGTCCTTTGGGAGTTTCAAACACCTTGGAAAGATTGTCCAAGACTATTTGGAGATCTAGAGAAATAGACGATTTTGATGTTGGAACTTCTAGTGAGCATAATGTTTCAACTACGCCTCATTGTTCTTTCTTCAAAATATTTGTCATGATATTAGAACTTATTATATTTCCCATATTTCCTGCGATACCCCATAATTCAACTTCCTTTCCTTCTGAAAAAAAATTCATGAAAAGTTCTTGAAATTTAAAAGCTATCCTCCCCAAAGATTGCAGCCATTGTCTTCCTAGTACAACATCAACACCTCCCATTGGAATAGAAATAATTGGACTATTAAATACATATTCCCCCATGGTTAGCTTAATATTATGGCAATTTCCAGAGCAATTTATATCTCCTCCATTTGCAACCACCACTTGAAACTCTGGTGCTGGGTATAGGAAACAATTCAATTCCTTGGATACCTTACAATGAATAAAATTATGGGTACTACCCGAATAAATCAACCCTATTACATTTTTCTTCTTGATATGTCCTTATATCTTGAGAGTTTGAGGAGTGGTAATTCCTTCCAATGCATTACAGGATATGGTAGGACTCATTTATTCTTTCTCTAGGGTTGGTTCCTGGTGTATATCCTCTTCTTTTGAAGTTTCTTATTCATTTTCTTCCTTCTCTTCACAATCTATGTAAAATAATTTCTTCTCACCACACTTATGACCTTTATTGTATTTTCTATCACAACTGTAGAAAAGCCCTTTTGCTCTTTTTTCTTCCAATTTTTGTGGTGTCAACCTTTTAGGTTGTGGAAGTCTAGGAGTAGCAACACTTCCATGTTTATAGAAGTGAGTGGTAGGCTTCCTTGTCGCAATAATTTTACTTTCAATTTTTCTTGCCAACCTGAATGCCTTCTCCAATGAACCAGGTTCCCAAAGGAGAACCTCATGTTGGATTTTATCCTTTAAAGTCCCTATGAAGACATCAATATTGTGTTCCTCTGGAATATCAGTTACCCTTATATTCAATTTTTAGAAGTTCTCAATGTGCTCCACAATTGAACCCTTTTGCTTGAGATTTATCAATTTTCTAAAGAATATGTTGCTCTTTGTATCCTCATAATGTGTTATCATTTCCTTCGTAAAAACTAACCAAGTGACAATTTTTTATGAGAGAAAAGCCATTGATACCATAAAAATGTATTTTGTTTTGAATATAAAGTTGAAATGTGTATCTTTTTCACATTATGGAGATCAAATTATTGCTCCATCTATAATATCCATGTTACGATATCCTTGCCATAAAAATTCCTCATATCGATCTTTGGAATATGGTGGGTCATCAATCCAACATTAGAGTTTATGAAATCATGAGTAAAATTTATTTTGTTCTCATCATGAGTTTCCTCTACTAAATTTTTGCCATTAAGAATCATTTATTGTATCAACTTTTTTATATCTTCCATTTCTACTTTTAGATCATTCTTCATGTCTTCCATGTTGCCTTTCATTTTTTCATTGATGCCATCCAAAATTAGCTTCCATGCCATCCATCTTAGCTTCCATGCCATTCTTCAAACCATGCATATTAGCTTCCACACATTTCTTCAAAACATCCATCTTAGCTTCGACACCTTTCTTCAAACCATCCATCTTAGCTTCCATTTAATTTTTTGTTGCTCTTTGCTAGAGTGAAATTTTTTGCACTTCGTCTTGTAATTTTGATATATCATGTTGCACTTCTTCCTCTTCATGATTCATAATAGAGCATTTTGAGGGCTCAATGGGTGCTGAATTTATTTTAGGGGCCATTTAAAAACCCAACACTAATTTTTATGCTTCAATATGCCCTTGGAATCACTTCAAACTAAATTTTCAAACAAGACATGCAATTTTTTAAAAAAAATACACACTTTTTTCTTGCTTTAGAGGAGCTCGATATTGAAACTGATGTATCTCTGTAATTTCGGCTCCCCAAGATTTTATCTTTGAACCTTTAGTATCCCTCAGAATATTTTTCCAATGCAATAGGTCTGACTTGATTTGGATTCTTCAAGACAAATTTATGCCCAATCTCCCATAATGACCTAGCTATGGGCTGGTTCCATAGAGTGAACTTGTACGGTGTGCCATGTGTCAATGTTTCCTCGTTTGGATCTGAAATTGATGCATATGAAACTAAATTTTGTGTACGTTCGGTCACCTTTTACAAAATTCCAATATGATGCTCAGAGAGAGAGTTATGACGATTTTCCTAAGGTCACCTCTTTGAGATGAAATTAGGGAGGCTACAAAATACCTAACTTCCACATATCATATATTCGAACATATTATGAACCAAGATCTGAAATTGTTACATGAATTTCCTCGAGATTTTTTCGCAAATGGGTTTTTGTTTTAGCTCTTGAACCTTCGTTGAACAAACTTTATAGAGAAAATTTCATGATGACCTATTTGAAGCAGCAAAACCCTAGAATCCAAAGCTCTGATAAAAAATGTTTTGAAACCAGCTCCCAAAATAGAATAAAATAGAGATCAAGGCCTTAGAAATCAGCCACTTCGAGGGGGAAACCTTCTTTACATTACATAAATGAACAATTATTGGATGATTCAATTTAAAAAACCTCCTTTCTATATATAGGTGTCCATGAGGTCACAATATAATCATATTCGACCTAACAATAATTATGTAAGGGCACAAAAGTAGCTATAGTGGAACTTTATGGGGCACAATAATAACAATATGGGGACTATAGGGGTACAAGAATAACAATAAGGGGGCTAGAATAACAACAATAAGGGACTACACTAGTAATATAGTGACCTAACAGAAAGACATTAATGAAAACTTGTCTCTGAGAGCAAGGAAAATTGCATTTGATGTATGCAAGCACTAATGTATCGGAGGGTATTTCTAAGTAAAGTTATTGGATAATGAGGTGATGTCGATAGGAAGCGACTCATTGCAGGAGGGCCTTGATGTATCCCCCATCAACGAAATGAAACAGGTATCATGATTTGAGATAGAATGATGATGATACAGAACTGGATCAAGAACGCTAGACATGGAGTGTAGGCTTAATATTATTGTAGTAGATATCGACTGAATTAATTCTCTTGAACACATTAGTGACACTGAATGGATTTGGAAACATTGACCCGAAACCGAAAATGGAGGCTTTAAAACGGTGTGATGAACCAAAATAAAAGCACATTTCCCAACCTACGATGATAAAGATGAAGTGGAAGAGTGTCATGTTCAAGAGAGAATCACTACCGTTAACATGTTGAGTACCCTATTTTCCCAATTTTCCTAACTTTTCTGGTCAGTACCTCTTTATTTGTTAACAAAATTTAGGAGGATAACATATGCTTGATCTGTAATTTCATCCTTCGGTGGAATCCCTCTAAGTATGTTTAACAAAACCTGAGAAGGAGTGATTCGGTCTTGTCATGTTCGATGAGTCCATCATTGTTTGAATTTTTTACGAGTCCAATCAAGGTAAAACTTGACATATTTGTCATGATTAGAGAGTTTGAAAAAGAGAAGAAAAAGGAAACTCAAAAGGTTCATTTTTGTAGATAGTCCCTTGAGTCTGAAAATGAAGAAAACAATACCCAAGAGAACCTCCTAGCCATGATCAACTAACGTATTCCTTTTTCATAAGTAGTATATCTCATTCCAGAAAATGGTTAAAATTATACTGAGTAAACATCTTTTCATTTACTTTAACAAGTTCGAAAAAAAAAGTGCTCAACAATCTTTTCATATTTAGTGAGTCTGAAAAGAGGTGAAAGAGGACTCCATCAGGAGGAACGAGTGGTATAAAGGGATAAAAACTAGTTCTAATCATGATGGAGCTACTCAAAACATGTAGAGGCTAAGAGGTTGGAAAAATAAAACCTCTCGCTGCACCTGTTTCTCAGGAAAGGGTAAAAAAACATTAAAGCGTATGATCAGCCAAGTATATGGTGACGATCGATTGAGAAAACCAAGGCTCATATTGAAAAAAATAATTGAAAAAATGATAATCACATGGGATAAAATGAGAACGATATCATTTTACAGAAGCTTGAAAGATGGGTAACTGTGTTTGAAATCAGTTTCATTTTCATACAAGCTTGAAATAAGGAAAACTATGTTTGAAATAAGTTTGCATTCCCCTATAATAATAACGTGATTCGAAGTACATTCCCCCAAACTTCATTTCATTCACCTGAGTAGGCTACTAGTTACTAACATTTGGATGGAATGAATTTTCATTTACAAGATCAAGTGAAAGACTCGACTGAGAATTTACGAGATCTAACCAAAGACTCAAATTTTAAGGGATACATGTTGCACTTTTTAACGATCTTGACACAGTAAATGAAAAATGCTCATGACACCTTGTTTCATTTTTTAATGAGCTTAACAGAAGAAAAGGAACTCTGTTCTTAAAACCTTGTTTCATTTCTTAAGGAGATTAACACAAGAAAAGTAACTTTTCTTCGAGGAACCTTAATCATGACCTGTAAAAGGCCATAGCTTCTAGGAGGTTCACATCAGATCAGAGAATAATTCTCTGGAATGTATCAAAGGATGAAACTAAAATATCATAATCCAATGCCCCTAGTAAATGATGCACTACATCACCTACTAGATCATTAATAGACACGGGCATGGAATAGGTTTCCACATAATTAATTTGTGGCGGGGGATATACCACTTATATATAAGGACAATTTAGGGAATTTGATTGATTGGGAATCATATTAGGACCAACGAATGAAATTTGGTTAATGGTCACGATTCTTCCTTCATGCGGGAAACAGATCACACAAAAGAGTGAAGAGACAAGAGCCCCCATGACATAAATGTAGTCACACCTAAGGAGTAAATTAAAATATAAAGGGCCTTTGACTACCATCACATAGATATAGATAGTCTTTCCTCCCAAAGTAATAGGCAATTGAGGAAGGATCCCTAATGGTTGACTGGTTCCTCTGTTAAAAGCCAACAAATTATGGGTAATGGGTGCAAGCTATGGAGAACCAAAGTATTGCCAAGAAGTTGATGATAGAATATTAAAAAATGAAACTTCATCTATGATTGTGCCAGGTATGATAATATTATAATCCTGTACCATGATATGGAAGGGAAAGTAAGGTAGAAGAAGATATCCTGTTACTCAACTCCAATCAAAGGAAGTGACCATACTACATTAAGGGGGTGTCGTGGGAACTAGATAATTTACCCCATGTGCCATGGGAATGGGAGAACTATTTTCTTGTACCATTGGAATAGAAGGATCCCCCCAGTTCATTGGAATTTGAAAAAATGAAAAGAACCTAAGCAGTATGAATCTCACTCTCTACAGGAAAGGTACGATCAACTAAAGGTGGAATTGAGTCAACCATTTTATAAACAAATGTTTGTTTTGGAACAGACTCATGGGATTCATGGTCAGAGAGAGTGGGATTGTTTAGATTCAAATTCTAATCTATCACTTCATTGAATAATGGAGGATTGGGAGAAATAATTCGATAACCATCCAAAAGATGAGGCTGATAAACTATAAGTTTTTCCAACACTTTTGAGGCTTCATCCATATACTAGGACAAAGGTTAATAGGATGATTCCATTCACATAAAATACATGGAAACTTAACTTTATCCTTTTTCCCATGAACCTTACCATCACTTGTTGAATAATTATCACGAGTATGATCTCCAAAGGCTGATGTGATCTTGTTGACCATACTTCTAATACATGTGGAATACTAAGGAAGTCTCTAAGAAGGTTGTCACCCTTACATAACTTACAATGGAATTTAAATTTGTGGGGTTGATCTTCCTTTTATTCTTCTTCTTATTTACATGGTTACTAACTTTGAGGCTTTCACCATACGAAGAGGTAAGAAGAGGAAGAAGACAGAACAAGAGTATAAGGAAAAGGGTCAACATTAGGATCAACTTGTTTAGGTGGAGGAATACTTGGTTGAGGAGCAATTTAGACATTCTGAACCATAGGGGTCGAAAACAAACAAACTGGAAAACCAATGGTAAATCTGATAAGGGACAACATTTCCATATAAGGAGCACTAATATTTCCAAAAGGAGGAAAAGGATGAGGAATATCATCAGAGCGATTTCCTTTATTGGTAGACTCAGGAATTGTCGCCATTAGTATCAACCTAAGATCCACTAAGGATATATTCCACGGTGATGATGTTTTTTCATAGTGAATTAATAATCTTTATAAATTAACAACAAAAATAAATAAAAAAGGGGTAACTAGGAAAAATTGTTTACCAAGTCACTATGAACTCCACTATACTACCTTGGTGAACTAAGTATTTACGTATGGCTAGAAAATATCCCTGAATGTTGTGTTCGTGTTTGATGTATCACAGTGTACACAGAAGCTTACTTGGTTACCTACGATGAAAATAAAAACATATGGTGTACTTCCAAGATATACTCAATGGTATGTGGAAGCGTAATCCCTACTAGTTTTGTCTAATGCGTAACCATTCGATGAGAGTGTTCCAATATACTTATCATGTGTGGCATGCTATCTGATATACTCGAAGGTACGTGGAGAACGATCCTACACACTTACGTACATGGAATAGGATATCACCCTTGGAATGTAAAATTTTCAAAGAATGACAACTCCTATGTTTAAATACGCCAGAACACATCTCTAGCATATACCTCTAAGTGTTTTGTTAAGTTTCAAATGTTCCTTAGATTAATTGAGGTAAATTTTAGAATTTATCTTGAATTATGTTTCAGTTTCAAGTCTTAAGACTCGATGTCACCTGAACACACCTATGATGAAAATAATATGAAAAAAAGAACTATTTTCATTTCATTTTAATAGTGAAATGCCTAACTAGGGGAAGAAGAAATCAATCAACAATGCAACAAACCAGTGATGCAACAATCGATCTCCTAAACTTCACTATTCCAATCAAAATCAAAGCCCTATATGAAATGCATGATGCATAAGATTTTTTCTTTTGGATTCCACTTAATTTTCAAATGAAAACTAAGATATTTTCCTAATCATTTATAAAAGAAACTATTCAGAACGATGACTGAAACATCAATTCCTTCAAGAGATCCAGCAATCAAGAAATCAGTTTTTTTATGAGCCGGTTGACAAGGAAAAAGAAAAATCTAAACAATTTTTTATCAAAGGAACTAAAAACCCAAATCAAACAAAGTGAAGGCTTTGGAGAGACCAAGACACACTTAGGGACACATGCAGGACCAACTGGAACAAAGTTAATTAGAGAGAAAATCACAAAAAGTAATTTTTTTTTTCATCAATCAGGGGTTAGTGCAGGTGCTAAAAGGGATAGGGTGCACTGCAATGTAGATTCAGAGAAGATTGGGGTGCAATGAAACGCAGGTGAAAAAAAGGCTAGGCTGCACTACAATGCTCTGTCTCCAGACTAGGTGGAGCGATGATCAAGGAATACCAAATTATAACACAAAAAATGCAACTGAAGCTCAATGAAAGGTCTTAATAGATGTGTTCAATACTGAGTGAGACAATGAAGGTCTGAAAAAGAGGAAAAAAAAGTACTAAGGACAATGAAACCACCAAGGGAATGAACCATTTCCTAGTGGAGTCACCAATGTTTTATACAGAATCTATGACTGTGAATAGAAGTATCTTCCCTAGACTTGATGACCTTGTTTAGAACAATAGAAAGAAAATAAGATAATGTATTCCTTAAAGAAAATGGACAATGGGATGAAGCCTACCTAGAATCTGTCATAAGCTTCGTTTCTCTCTTGTCTTGTATACTCCAATCTTAGGTACCATCCCTATAATTAGAAACTGCACAATTAAACAATACAAACCAATAATCTATGACATATATGTAGAATCATCCAATCACTTTATTCTATGGATAGACATATATTAAATCATAACATCACATATATGAAAAAAATGAATTGTTTGTATTAATAGAAATGTAGAGATATACAACCAAATATAGGTGCTGATCTTGTAGAAGATCTCCTCTAAGTTTAATTTTCCTTCCTTGCCATAAAAGTGTACCTCTGTGTCACCATAATGCATGGAATAATGACTCTCTTAGCAGTAGCATGAGGGTTGAATATATTTATAAAATCAAACCACTAGCTTGTGGATGGCAACAAATATATAGAAGAGGATGGTAGGTTAAGAGTTCTTATCCATTTACCAATGTAGGCTTGAGATCCACTCTTGATGGGAGGATCAGATCAATGGATAAGGTGTGAAATCTCCAAGGTAAGATAGGATATGATTCAATACTTTAATTTGAGGTAATTAGTTAGAAAAACCTCTAGAAGCTTCAAGACTCTTTTTATTTTTCGTGAATTTATAGAATCAACACACCCCGAGCAAGGGGTAACCTGCACGTGATCAACATAGGTTCATAGAGGTCCAACTTGCTGGTGAACGCTGGTATCTAAATGGAAAAGGTACATTGTGCCTAAAAATCACTAAAATGAAGCAGTTAAAGGCATAAATTATGGGTTTTAAGAGATTCATGCTTAGGGATTTGTGTAGGGATGATTACAAAGTTTTCAAGGATGTGAATGATCCATTATGAAGGCCTATTGACCATATGTGACAAAATGGCCTATAACAAAGGGATTATAGAGACATTGGTCCTTGGTAAATTTTAAATAGAAAAATATTAGTTTCATCACGAAAGATGGTTCTAGACAAGAAATCCAATGAGTAAAACGGCCAGTAAAACTATCCCCGTTACCACCTCGTAGATATGAAAGTGTATCGTAAAGGGTTTTTTGAAATATGTTATCTAGGTTGGATATATTAATGCGAAGGATAAGGAAGCTACTTTATAAAATATACGAGCCATTCAAGACTTTACTGATGTGTTTCCATAAAAGATCCCAAGATTTCCCCCAAAATAGAATACTGAATTTACAATAGAGTAAGTTCCTTGAGATGCTCTAGTTTCCAGCCCCTCTACCCTATGAGCATCCCCGATTTAATAAAACTCAAGATGTAGCTACAAGAATGACTTGATCAAGGGTACATCTTCCCGAGTTCATCACCTTGGGGAGCCCTAGTGTTGTTCGTACGGAAGAAGGATGGAATATTAAGACTTTCGATCGATTATATGAATTTAAACAAGTTGATCGTTTAAAAACAATATCCATTGTGTCGGATCGATGATTTATTCCATCAAGTCAAAGGAGATACATTCTTCTCTAATTTCAATTTACAATATCGATACCATAAAATCCAGATAAAGGAAAAATGAATTTGTAAGACAACTTTTAGGACCTATTATGGCCATTACGAGTTTGTGGTTTTTCCATTTGGACTTACCAATGCAACAACCACATTCATGAGCTTGATGCATGGCATTTTCCACCCATTTTTGGAAAATTTTGTCTTAATTTTCATAGGTGATTTTCTGATTTATTTTAGGAATCCAAAATAACATAAAGAGAATTTGTGGATAGTACTACAGGTTTTACGGGAACATTAGTTATATGCTAAATTTATAAAATGTGATTTTTATAAAGATAAAATTCAATAATTAGGACATGTGATTTCAGCTAAAGGAATATATGTCGACCCTGAGGAGATCGAAATTATTATTGAATGGCGTGTACCCAATAATATTGTTGATATAAAATCCTTCATGGGTATCTTGGGGAACTATCGTCATTTTATTAAAGGATTCTCCCGAATTTCCTACCCTATCACTTCCTTATAGAAAAAGTGTAGGGTCTTCAAGTGGAAAATTGAATGCTAGCAAAGATTTGAACAACTGAAATAGTTAATGACCAATGCCCTAGTGTTAAATATTTCTGACTCAAATCAGGAATTTGTGGCCTGCACTGATGCATGTCAAGAGAGAATTTGGGGAGATCTTATGCAGGAGGGTAAAGTGGTAGCTTACGAATCCTGAAAACTAAAAGAACATGAGAAAATATAAATTTCTTATGATTTGGAATTAATTGTTGTAATCCATGCATTGAAATTATGGAGGAATTATTTATTGGGTAAGAATTTTTTTTAATGACTAATCATAACAAGTTAACCAACTATTTCAAGTCGCCTACCTTAAACACCCGCAAGGAAAGATGGAGTGCTTTCCTCAGCGAATTTGATTTTGATATTAAATACTTAAAAGGAAAGGAAAATTGAGTAACGTATATGCTAAGTCAAAGAGTGAATTGTGTATATGAACTTCATTTCCATCAAAAATAATTTAATTTTTTTGGGTATATTAAAGAAGAACCCCAAAAATATCTCAAATATAAATGTATATGGAAGTAAGCACATCATACTAAAAATTCTAAAAAATAATATAGATATAATATTAATGAGAACCACCTATTAACTTTCAAAGGAAGCATATATGTTCCAAATAAGTTCTCACTCAGAAAAAATGATTTTGGATGAATTCCACAAAATCCCATATGTCACACATCCTAGTTACCAAAAATTGTTTTGAAAATAAAGAAAGATTGTTTTCTGGCCAGGCATGAGGTAAAATATTGTAGAATCTTTGCCTAAGTGTTCGGAGTGTGAGCAAGTCAAGGTAGAACACCAACACCCAACTAGTATTCTTCACCCACTACCCATTCCAAAATAGAAGTCAGAAGTTATTATGCTTTATTTTATAACATGGCTCCCAAAAAAAAAGAAACATAATGAATCCATTATGGTTGTAGTAAAGAAGTTAAGTAAGTCAATCCATTTCATTTCGGTGTAATCTACATACAAAAATGTCAAGATAGATGATATTTTCACGAGGGAGATCTTCTGAATGCATGGCATACATAAAGTAGTTATATAAGATAGGGATGTAAAATTCACCTCCACATTCAAGAAGGCACTTTTTACAATATTGGGAACTCAGGCACAATTTAGTATTGCATACCATCCTCATATGGATGGGTAGACCGAAAGGGTGAATCAAGTACTTGAGGACATGTTACAAATTTATGTTATGCAACAACCAACCAAATCATAGGAATATTTACATTTAGTTGAATTAAAACACAACAATAAATGTCATGAGTCATCGAAAATGAGCTCGTTTGAGGTGCTATATGAAAGGAAATGTAGGAATCCTACCGATTGGAACAATACTAAAGATCGAATAATATTAGTACCAGATATGTAACTTACGAGACATTAAGCAAATTGTCAAAAGAGTTTGGTAGAATCTAAAAGTTGCTCAGGATAAGAAAAATTCGTTTGCGGATAAAAAGAGAACCTATCGAGAATTTAATGTTGGGGATCATGTTTATATGCGATTTAGACCAAAGAAGAGTACACTAAGATGGGGAGGTTTCTCAAACCTTGCTCCCTGATTTTGTGGCCCTTTCAAAATATTGGAAAGAATGGGACCAGTGGCATATCGGTTGGCACTACGTAATCATATAAGAGTTCATAATGCATTTCATGTTTCATTATTGAAAAAATATGTATATGATAATAGACATGTTATTCATTGGTAGGATATACAGGTAAAATTTAAAAGTAAAGTCTTACAATTGAAATATTAGCAAATTGTATATGGTGATGGCATAATTTAATGACAATTTATGATTTTGTGGTAGGTCGAAACCGATCGAGAATTCCTGGTAGAGCCTCAACGTATTTTCGACAGGAGAGAAACAATATTACGTAGGCGATCCATCACCCAATTTAAAGTGTAATAGAGGGACTTTATCCCAGAGAAGGAAACCTGGTAGGAAGATAATTTTATGTAGGAAACTTATCCTAGCTTATTCCAGGGGAAAATTAACACCGAGGATGATGTTACACTCTAGGGGGGAAGATGTAACACCCTTCATCATTGTGAATCATTATTGAGTTACTTTTATTTGTTACTATTTGAAAATAATTACGAACCTAAGGGTTGAAAGGAAAAAGCCTAATGAGAAATTTGTTAATAAATATTTATACGTTTTATTTTAAGATTAAAAAAAAATAGGAAATTGAAGTAATCTTGAATTCACTCAAAAAAGCCCTAGACAAAAATTCGTTTACCATACATTAGGAAGTCAACTACTTTTACCTCCTTGGAGATAAAAGAGTATCTCAAAGAAAGCAGAAAAGGAAGGAAAGAAAGGAGAAAAAGTTGGATTCATCTTGGTGGAAGGGAGAAATATTGACAATCTATACAAGTCACTGTGTAGGAAAGGAAGGACGATGCCGATGAGGTGTTCTTGAGCTAGACAAAGATCTAGTGGAAGCCTCTAGTGATAAAAATAGGACTTTTGGGTTGGACCTTGGGGGTCTTGATGCCCACGAACTACCTTGCTAGGGTTACCGACAGAAAGTTGTTTTTGTATCAGAAGATGCTCGGGGAAGAGAATGAATGTAATATCTTATTCTCGCAGTTGGGAGGATGAGGTATTGAAATTCGAATATAAATTTTGAACCATAGATAAGTACCTAAAAAAATGAACTTGTTACTTTGTTTTGGTAGTGTTGAATTATCAATAATAATTGTTACTATGCATTAGAATTGTTGTATTGTAAATAATATTCGTGACTGTGAAGTGATAATGAGGCAATGCAACTGATATATGTTACCGTGTGTGGATAGGAGTGCACTGCAAGTAGTGTTTGTGGTTAATAAATAGAGGAAACAACAACAACATGATGTACAATTGTTATTTTTTACGAAATAAACTGTGTAAATAAACTACATGTACATTGTTTTGTGTCACTAAGGGTTCATACTGCTATGTTGACTCACTTAAAGAAACTAAATCTGGAACTTAACAGAGTAGCATCAAGAAGTATTGTAAAGATCAAAGTGAAAACCATCTCGAGTATAAAGATGGTGTGAATTGGTTGTTGTCGGGTGTGGGGAAACAACATTAGGCGGAAATATGTAGGTTGACATAGAGGGAAGGGGTAGTCACAGTTGGGTTAGTAAACTTGCTTGGCCGAGCTCAATCAACCTCCTAGGCACAATCCCTGTTTGACTCCACCTCTAAAATGTAAGAGGAATTATACCCGAAACTTTAAACGTAACTCTCCAACTGTAAAAGGATAATAAAACTATATACAAAAATGAAATGGGTAGTAAAAAAAATTGGAAATATAGTAAATATACATAAAAGCATCCACAATATAAGTCTCAATATAAATCTCATACAATTGTTGTAATAATTCCTGGTAATTAAATAAAATACCCACAATAAGATCCATGTTCATTTTACAAGACCACAAAAGAATTCCATGGAACATACATTAATATACTTTGCAATGCCCGTATGGAATCGTCCTTAAAATTTACATATTAAAAATCCTTAAAACGATTCATTCATCAAACCATAAGGGGAAAATGTAGGCCCTTAATAATGACTTATTCAAAATTATGTATTACCAAGACTTGATTAGGCCATGGGAACCTTGGAAGGGTTCAAAAATCAAAGTTGTGGTAGATAATACATTCAAAACCATTTGTAGAGAAATTACATCAAGGCTTTACAAGCTAGAAAGCAATGTAAAGATGAAAACATATTTGGGTACTTGTGGTAGGAAAATAAACTAGAGGTGAGGTCAGTGAGGCCAGAGTATCGGGAGGGTTTGTCCTTCTATCATGAGATGTAGAGAAGAAATTGATGGAGTCACCTAGGTCGGAACTTGCAACAGAGAGGAACACCATGATACTCCCAGTTGAAGATAATCCATAATGAAATAGTCAAAGCATAGAAAGGTTATCATTCATACCATACATGAAGAAAATTGTGGGGCCAATTGAACATGGGCATCCTGACCTAGAATAAAACTAAGAACTATTAGGTGCATAAACCCACCTTACTTGGACAATTAATCAACTACACTAGGGTATAGAACCCATGAGGCTTACCTATGCACTAAGTGAGGTCTAGGAAACCACCCGTGTTGAGCACTCATACCATCTTTAGAGTATCAATTCATAACCTTGGAAAAACAAAGAGAAGGGAGCCAAGAGATTTAACTCGATGGAAAGAACAACGTATACAGAACCCAAGGCATGTGTAAGATATTATGTCTCACCTATGACTAGAATAAAAGGCCAAAGTCACCACCCAGGAGCTGAGGTGTTGCAGAGACCGTTCAACGTGCATGGTATGGAAAATGCACTAAGAACTAAGGGGGACTCGACAGTTACCCCTTAACCATTCCCAAGGTAGCATGATTGTCCGATGTGAAACCCTACAAATCTAAGAACATACTGTTTTCAGGTGTATGGATTGTAGATATCATCGAGAGTGTTTAGTTGACTGGATGAGCTCGACGTAGAACTTCCATCCTGACGCTCAGAGCTTGACACAACGAGTTACAACCTAGGCAGATAAGTATCAAGTCATCCATTGTTTTACTCACGACGGTTTCTAAACAAGAAGGGTTAAATTTAATGAAATGAAAAACCATAGTTAAACATTCCATCAAGATATTATTAGTTAAACAACAAAAATCTGATATGTTGGTCAGAATTTCTGGCTTAAATCATCGAAATTAAAGTCCTTAACCATAGTTTAGTTAATTGATAACTTGCAATTAATACATGTATTCAATAAGGTAAATAGTAAATAAATTTTTTTAATATCTATGGTTGCCGTATTGTAAGAAAGGATCATATTTTTATCATCACTCTTGTACTGTATGTGTAACAGTTAGATAAAAATAAAAATAAAATCAAAAAATAATAATTCCATAATGGAATTATTACATGATATTTAATATTTTCAATCCTCAATAACCTCAATTATTATTAATCAAAACTCTACACAATTACGATCAATCAAAGACCATCTCTACAACTATATAAAATAATTCTCATAAAGAATAGATAGAAAACGTTATTAGCTAATGAAATTATAATTTTGATCAATCACAATAGGGGTAGGAGCTTCAAATCCGGAACCGTCTTCCCATTTATGGGGAATCCAGGTTTTTGAAAAGTGAAATTGGTTTATATAGTACTATGCACCCTATCCATTGACGGTAGGATTTAAATCCAAAGCCGGATCCCTTATCCAAGAAAGCTATATACACATCCCAAAAAAAAAACAATATCCACAAATTAGCTAATTTAAAGTACTAAAAGTTGTTTCAAATGAACTGAAGTTGAAGCGTCATAGAGATCTAAAGAGAAATATTGTCAACGAATTTTTTTAATGGATTTTAATTAAAAACATTTAAAAGTATACATATTGTTATATGTTACACTGTTTTTAGATTATTATTCTTGATTTTATGGATCTTATATTATAAATATATAAAAATCATACTTATATTAGTAAAAGCATAGTTATAGTTATTTAGAAGTGTTTTTATTTTCTAAAAATAAATTTTTTTTTTTTAAATCATATTAATTTTAATAATTATTAACCATTATCATCATACTTATGTGTATGGCAGATAAAATTTGAACCACATCTTTGATTTCAACATTATTGCTTACTATTAGTTTGTTATAATTTATTATTTATTAAGATATTAATATATTGGGTTAAATGTTAATTTTGATATACTTGGTTAAATATTATATAACAAATATTTTTTACATTAAATTTTAATATTTTGTATAATATTAAAAATTGTGATACGTAGACATTTAAGTCTTCAAAATCATTAAAAAATGACATCCGACATAAGCCACACCAGCACTAAAGAAATTAACTTGTCTCCTCTCCACCTACTCAACAAACTCATTTATGAGATTACATTTGATCATAAATCACTCTCGTCCTCAACTAATTGTTCTAATAAAACTTTTATAATGCAATAATTGTTTATCTTTAACGAACTATTTATTAACTCCATGAAATTATATAGATATGGCCAATATACAAATAAATGTGTACCTCTTTTATAAATAAAATTTGATGGAGGAAAAAAAAATCCATAATGATGCTTGTGGTATTTGAATTTAATCGACAATTGAATAAAATGAATTTCCTTACCACTTGTCGTCGACATGCATCCACTTGGTTTCTCCATTTTAAAATATTTTGACTACCACGTATCTGTGAATGATTTTCTTATATATTGTAAATTTAGTAAAATGAAGCAATCAGAACGTTTGGCTCCACAAATTTGAACAAACAATAGATGGAAAAGATATAAAAAATAAATAGGAGAAGGTTTCTATAAATATGACATTCTGTCAAATCCACATTAAGCAGAGGTTTTTGAATCGACATTCTTTAGGTTATTCGATCTCTTAAGATCCCCTTTGTTGTTTTCCAGAAATCGAAACAATCTCTTTGAAAACTATTATACATAACAAATGGCTATTCAAGTAATTGGCCCGAAAAACACTGTATAGAAGAGATATCAGGGTTTTTCTCTGCGGGGATCCGGCGGCTGCCTCGCTGCTGCGGCGCCTCCTCTTCTTCTTCAGCGACCTTTGGTTTGCCATCCCACACACAAAGTTCATTCGTCTCTAGTAGCGTTTAAAGCATGTGGCGGATAGGGTTTTGAGCTCTGGTTTGACTTCCCACACACAGTGCGTAGCGGATGGGGTCTCCTCTGCGCGGATTCTGGCGGCCGCCTCGCCGCTGTGGCCCCTTTCTCATTTTCTGCAGACATCCGTCTTTGGTTGGATTTAAAGCATGCGACGGATGGGGTCTTGTGCCCTGGTTTGCATTCCCACACAGTGTCGGTGGACTTGGCAGGAAACCATCACGGTTTTTGGGTGCGGCGGATGGGGCTCACCGCTGCGGCCCCTTTCTCATTTTTTGCAGACATCCGTCTCTGGTTGGGTTTAAAGCACGCGGCGGATGGGGTCTTGTGCCCTGGTTTGCCTTCCCACACAGTCTCGATGGACTTGGAGGGAAACCATCATGGTTTTTGGGTGCGGCGGATGGGGTTTTATGTCGCAAATGGGGTTTTCCCTGCGAGGGATAAGGGTGGTCGCCTCACCGCTGCGGCCCCTGGTGCACTGGTGTAGGGGTTTTGATCGATGCTGCGAACTCTCCTCTATTGTCTTTTTGCTCGCAGCTGCAACGCCATTTTCCATTCAGGGGTTGTATTTTTGTGGACCCTGTTGATAGGTCTGCTCTGGCGCTGCTTATGCGGGCTTGTTCTCTGACACCTTTCAAGCGAGCCTGCCTTTTTGGACCTGCGGTTTTGTTTTATGCATATATCAAGTGAGCCTGCCTCTCACTAATCTTATATATCAAGCGAGCCTGACTTCTTGATCAAGGTTTTTTTACAGTATCGATGGCGGTGGGTTGCTGATCGCAGTGGCCTTTGTTGGTAAGTCTCCTTTCATGATATCCGTTGCTGCTGTGGATGGGGCTACTTTTTTGTGATGCTGCTCATGGGTCTGGGCTGGCGCTACAGATGCTACTGCCACTTTTTTGGGGCTTGTACATTGGGTTTTGGGGCTGGTGTTTTCTTTATCTGGGTTTTTGGCTTTATGCATTTTCCCCTTTCCCTAGGGTGGTTGTTTCCTCGGGTGGGTGTTGTCGTGCCTTGCATGGTTTTGCTTATTCTGGGGATTTATGTTAATTCTTTATGGGTTTGATGGGTCTTTCGGTCTAGTTTATATTGGCTTATTTCAATCATTATTCTGCAGATATTTGTATTTTGGGAGTGATTCTCTGTATTCTGATCCATGATGTTTTTTCTCTAAACCAGATGCTATATGGATGTTTATATAACATTTTTTTTTCTAATAAAAAGTTGTTTTTTTCCTTCTGAAAAAAAAAACAAATGGCTATGAATATATTGCTAAAATTTAAATTATTGTATTTGGGATGTTTCGATGAATTAATTGTTCGCAACCTTAAATATAAGGTGACGGTATCGGTGTGAATTTGTTCGTAAGACGGATAAAATTTTATGAAATTTATAGAAAATCGATATGCACGAAAAACAAGAGAATTGCAGGTGTTATGTAGTTTCATTTTAAATGCTTAAAGTCTATTGCGAATTGTTTTAATGACCTATAGTTTATACAATTTTTTTTTTTTTCTAAACAAATTTCTCATAATCTTCGTATTCTTGTGAAATTTAAAGAATGAAATCATGTCTAATTTTGTTTCTGTACATCAAATTGTCCAAAATTAATGGTACATTTACTTTAAAAAAAAATTATGGTTATGTTTGAAAACATGAAAGCGTGAAGGTTTCACTTTTTTTTTATTAAAGTGGTTGTGTTAAAAATGATTGAATATTATGGAGTTTTCCTCATTTTCGAAATTCTTAATTGATTCAGCATTTGAAAATACATTTTCAAATAATTAAAAAAGCTAATATTTTTTAAACATTTAATATTAAATATATATAATTTATTCAATTTAAAATATTTTTAAACTATATATATATATATATAGCTATTGGGAAATAGACGAAAAAGTTATATTGCAAAATATTAATAATATAAAAACATTGTTACTTTTAGGTTTAAAGAGAAAATATGGTGTGAGAAAGATTTAGAGGCTAAAAGAAAATTAAGACATTATAAGGAGGTCATCAACCCTACTCTAGAAGATCAACAATATCTCTCTATTTTAACTAGCTCAAACAAAAAATTAATATAGACAAGATAAGAACGAACTCTCATGAGCAACATAGTGAAATTGGTAGTCGGGCAGTTCCTAAAACACCATGGGTGGAAAGGATGTGTCATCTCTGTGAGAATATGAGCATTGAGGATGAAAATCACTTCCTCTTAGAGTTCTCTGCGTACACCCACATTAGATCTCAGTTTCATAATATTTTTTGCAATACTGACCTTCCTAGCCTTTTAACATGTCAAAATTATAGTGAGTTGCAGATGCTTCTCTCCAAGCTCTTTGAGCATAGGAATACAATTTTAAATGAAACTAAATAATTAGTTTCTTTAGGTCCAATAGACCAAAGTTTGGTCTCAGTGGACTTTAACCATCTTCTTCTTCATCATCATCATATTAGTTTTTTAAATTAAACAATATATAACTATTCTGGATAAGCAATGTTTATTAAGATTTTCTTAGAAACTACGTTGAAAAGAAACAATAATAAGAAAATAAAGAAATGTAAAAAAAAAATTATCAAAAAAAAGATAGAAATGTTAAGGTTATGCATACATGAAAAGTAGATTGTTCATAGCTTAAATTAATTGACTTACGTTTATTTGACATAAATTGATTCAGTTCATTAAATATTGTTATGCGGAATTATGAATTAAGGATAAAACACATTCCCTAAATGTGGTGCTATGTATTTAGAACAACAGATCAAAGAATTTGCAGACACTTTCTCTAAGAGTAAATAGATACACAGAAATATGAAGGAGCTTATTTGTGATCCAAGCGCTTCCTATTCTCTTTATGTTGCTCTTGATGTAGCTTCTAATCTAACTTTGATCGCTAGACTAGTTCCTGCAAGTATAAACGCTAACCAACAAAAAGAATGCAATATATATATGGCTATTTATCTTAATCAGTTATATCGAGGAAACATGAAACATATATATCAGCTAAGAATCCATGATATGAAAAGTAGAAACATAAACAGATACATATGTGGGAAAATGAGCAGCAATCTTTATTAATGGAAAGAAGGGGAAGGTTACAACCATCGATCGATTTGATGTCACTAGCTCTAGCATTCATCCCACCCTCATCACAATAAACATATCACCAACATCATATCACTCTAATCACACACTCAATTGAGAATCCAACAACATTTCTTTAACAAATTTCTTCCTTCCTTAGCACTAGGATTTGTGCTAAATTTATAGGGCAACTAAAGGTAGTTTCTCAATCAATGACTTTCTAATAATAGGAAAGACATGTTCCCAAGCTCAGAGGTGTTACATGGACACATGGATTCAAATTTTGACACAAATGGACTCTTCTAGAAGGCACTAGCCACGTGAAACAATGAGATTGTTTCTCCCAATTGACCAACACACTCTTGAATGTCGGAAAGTGCTTTGCAAAGCACCCTTGAATGGAGGTAACTGCATATGCAAATTAGTTTGTCCCTTGAGAGGTTACGTTTGTGAGATCATAGGTGATATAACATGTACTTCAAATCTTGGAAACCTTGCAATGGAAGTCATGGATGATTTTTTCTTATTATTGTCTTAGGGCATGTAGTAATTGAAATGATAGGGGATGATAGACCCTATTTCATTGGTTCTAGGGATGATGTCTAGTTTAGCCAGGTCATTGGGAATGGTGCTCAAATTGAGCTATAACAGCTTCGCCTAAAGCATGAAGTCAGAATAATAACAATATTTTTTGAATGAGATACCTTAGACTGTGATGGGATGGAACTGAAGCAGAGTGACGACCTGCATCAATCTTACAATATTACATCATGATATATCCTCTTGATCACGAATTGCTGAGGGAAGGAATTCCCATGCTCAACACATAAACTATCTAATAACTTGTACATAGTGCAAAAAGTCGTCTACATTGGAATGTTACCCAATACATACATGCCTATAGATATAAACCCATGTTTGAATGACGATCTGTATGTAAGGCGACCGTATAGATGATGTGTACAACAATCCTGAAATCACAGCTTGGATGGCTAAAACTAGATCCAGGGTCTTCTTATCTCGTTCACTCAATCGTTCGGGTACAAGTCTAGCCATGCGAATATATGATTTGTAGTCGAGCATGGTAAGACATCGTTTGATTGATTTGAGTTGTTAACAAACGCAAGAGAACCACCATTGATGTAAATGGACCTCAAGGTATTGTAGTAAATTTTGCAAGGCGTGAATAGATGATTTGATGTCGAAATCCAAACAAAATATTTTGGCCAAAGGTCCGGAAGTGAGGATCTTGTCGATGCTATAACAAGCCTCATGGTACTGGAAGATGATGTTTCTAAGTGAACTTACTGGATGATGATTTGACGTCAACAGGAGGTTACTTTACTGCGAAACTGGAGTTATTGATTTCAGAGACAAAATGTGACTTGATATAGCAATGTTCAGGGATGACTGTTATGAGAATGAAGGTTTATGAGTATTGTAGAAGGATGATTATTCACTATATGACTTCTCTTCAACATATTGGCGACACTGAGATGAGTTGGCAGCATTGACCCAAAACTGAAGTGAAGGTATGATGAACCATAGGTGTGAATTAACCATCAAGAATATTAACCAACCCAAACGGTCATAGTGATGGAGTGAAGTGTCATGCTCAAGAGCAACCTGCTACCATAAAAGTTCTGTTCACTTTCCCAAAATTTCCCCAGTCATTTGTCGACCAGTATCTCTTTATTTTTTAAGAAGCTTGTGGAGGATAACATATTCTTGATCTATAATTCAACCCTTCGGGCGATAATGTATCACTATTTAATAATTTAACGAGTCTAGCGATGAATGAAACTTGATTCTTTCCATGATCGACAAGCCCATCGCTATTTTACGTTTTAACGAGCCTAATGACAGTGACAACCCGATCCTTTTTTCATATTTAGAGAGTTTGAAAAAGAGGACAAAAGAAAACTCCATAAGTACATTTTCGTAAAGTTGTTAGTGTAAAATGATATCTGAGAGAACCTCCTGGCCATGTTCGACTAAGGCATTCCTTTTTCATAAATAATCTATCTCAGTCCGGAAAAGGGTTAAACTCATACTGAGTAGATATCAATTAATTTATTTTTACGAGCTTGAAAAGACAAGTGCTCGAAAATATTTTCACAGTATCGGAGTCTGAAAAGAGCTAAAAGAAGACTCCATGGGTTCCTTTTTCATCGTTATCTAAGCTTGAAAAAGAGATAAAAGTGCGCTTCAAGTCCTTTTTCATTTTTATCAAAGCTCAAAAAATAAGGATAAAAGTATGCTTTGTGGTGGTCAAATCATTCTTGGAATAAATGTGCACGACTAATTTGTCATCAGTTGCAAACCTGTTCAGAACAACATCAAATGGATTAAAAATACTTGTTTCATGATAAAAATAGAATAAAACCATAGTCACAACAATAAATATGATTTTCAAATAATCAAATGACTAATTAAAAGATTTTTACTATACATTTTTACCATTTGAAAGTTACCGTTTGCATTTTGGAGTTCTAAACCTGTTTTTGTCCCCAAACTTCAGCCGTTGATTGCGATCAATTCTGTGGATGATTTTCATCGCCGTTTGATCTAGGTTGCTGCCATAAACCCTCTCTTTATTTTAGTAGTGAATTCATTTCATTTCACTGCAAATTCTTAGGGATTTGGGCCCCTTAGGGTAAATTATTTCTCCAAAGAGGGAAAAGCACCTTTGAGCATTGAAAAATGCATTGTGGATCACCTAAAATGAAGCCTAGGTGCATATCAATTGTACTATCTATTGATCAAGACTGCGTTGGGCGCAATTCAAATTCTTGATTCTTGCATTGTACCCAAATTTTTCCTAATTTTTGCATGAAAAGGAGTTTAATGAGTCTTATGGTTATGTTTCAGGGATTCATTGGACTACAATGACGATTAATTGGAGAGAAAGAGAGCATGAAGAACAAAATTTGATTTCCCTTAATGATCCAGGTACTATAAGAGCCCTAAGATATTACGGGTTATTAAAGTACTTTCGCTTGTCAGGTATGAGGCAAAAAATAGAACTTTTGGAGTTCCTAGTTCATGCATAGGATTAAAAAATTGAGGCATTTCAAATTAGGAACAAAGTTGTTCCCATTACATTGGAGGATGTATATTTTCTGACAAGCTTGTCGACGAGAGGCTTACCCATTTCACTCTCACGGTTTGCTCTCGGAGGAGAGATGGTGAGAGAATATGTTTTGCAATATTTCTATCCAGGGGAAGAGCCAAGCAAGGATGGGAAAATAAACATCAGTGGCATTCGTCATTTTCCTTTGAGAAACATTCTATTCATGATCGCAAAGTTTGCTAGCACCGTTACACTACATGTAGCGAATAGATCTTATATGTAGTATGCGCTAGAGTGTATGGAGCCAATAGTTTTCAACTGGTCTGAAGCTATAATTTATCAAATAAAAGAACAACTGAACAATGAAAAGGGAGGAAGAAAGAAAAATTTCAGTTATTGTTCGATCCTCATTTCTTTTGCCTTAGAGTGGATTCCACTGATGCAGCCTTAGCATGTGACACTGGGTTTTTCTAACCCTAGAGATCCAAGGATGCAGCGATCGGTAGAACTGATGGCTAGGCATGCAGGACAATCGTCCATTGTGTTCTTGACTACATTCTTCGCCTGGTTCAGGCGACAGGTTATTGCCATTGATGAGTATGCATACGAAGGTGTCGATTTTCGAGGAGATCCAGACTTAGCTTTACCAGAAGACTCTTAGTGGGGTGCAATCAGTAAGAATGTTTTGGCCATGTTTTTTAATTTTTCTAAGGTTTATAAATGTTTTTGTATTTTTATGTTTTCCCAAGACTAAACTAAGGTTTTAATATAATGCAGATGTTGGTCGAGTTCAATTATTGGAGGAACTAGAGCATGGAGCGGATGAGCCAATAGAGAGGGTTGTCGGGAGTGTAGTCCTTCAGGATTTAGACATGGCCGAGACTCTGTCTGAGCTTTGACAACACATAGAGGGGTTGAACTTTCAGGCTTCAGGATTTCTGGATCGAAGAGTTACCCATGCAACTATAGCACACACTATTGGCGTTCCTAACTGCTGGATGTGGTTACTGCGTAGGATAGCTAGATCGATAACATGTTACCATGAGCATCACTAGTTTACTTTTGACATGTTTCATACATTTTGAGGTCAGATGACCAATGTGTCTTGGGCACAATTTTTTGTAAAAAGCTATGACTCTCTATCTATTTTATTTCAATGTTTTCCTATGTTGATTTCGCAATCCTATTCAATTATGTGAATTTATCTTTACATGTGTTGCAAATTTCTATTTATAACATAATTCACTAAAGAATCAATCAATGTGTTCAGGTTTATGGAAATGTGTTTATATTGAATAAAATCAAAGTGTCTTTCCAAAAGTCGAACTCTTAGGAACAAATGATGTAGTGTTGGATTTCTAACATTATAAACACTAGTAAGTTGTAATACCACAAGTTTTGAGTCTAACCTTATGACGATGCAGTTAATACCAAATGAAATGGCATCAGAGAGAATCTCGATCAACGTGCTATTCGCAGCGATATTGTTTGTTGATCTACCGATAAAAATCCCTTTAAAACTCACTAACTCGCCGTTCGGAGCAGAAATGGCCCACACTACAGAGGATACATTCTGTGTAGTATGACTAGCAACATCAGCATATCCAAAAAATGGTTCCAAAGATTTAGACATTTGTGATGAAATGTAAAAAGAATTACTAACGTGAAGAAAACTCTAAAAAACAAACTAAGACAGTGAATGCAAATCAACAACATATATATACAATATAACACAAAAAATTACTACGCTCATGATTAAGCATTGTAACGTTTCAGATACAACCCATTTCTCGGTTGCGCCAACAGAATCCCATCTTCATCTACCAACTCGTAGGCACCCTTAGCAAGATATCTTTTGACAATATAGGGGTTGTGCCATAGTGGCTCAAATTTCCTTGTACCTATTACATCAGCTTTTTTATCACAAAGAACGACCAAGTTTCCCTCTGAGAAAATGCGAGGCTGGACATGCTTGTCGTATTGTGCCTTTATATGTCTCTTATGCACTTCGTTCGCCAATTCACGATTCCTTTCAGCAAGATGGATGAGGTTAAAAAGACACACTTCTTCATCTAAGGTGTTAGGTAACAAGTCGATCGCAAGTTTCAACGATGGTATTTCACATTGGATTGGAAAGATAGCTTCCAAACCATACACCAATGAAAAGGGGGTAAATCTGGGTGTGTTTCTCATTGAGGTTCGGTATGCCCATAAGGCCGAGTACAAGATAAAATTCCAGTTTCATTTATGAACTCCTATCATTCGTTGAAGAACTCGTTTAATAATCTTGTTAAGAGCCTCAACTTGTCCATTTGATTGTGGATAATAAGGAGTAGAAATATCATGTGACAATATTAACTTGGCAATCAATTTAGTCATAATATGGTTGCGAAAATGATTCCCATGATCTGTGAATATAGCCTGTGGGACCCCAAACCGTGCAATGACATGATTAAAGAAAACAAATGTAGATGTTTGTCCTGTGTTGTTGAATGTAGGCATCGCTTCAACTCACTTGGTAAAGTAGTCTACTGTGACAATAATATAACCATGCCCCCTAGAAGAACGAGGGTTACTGGTCATGAAGTCAATGGCCCATTTTGAAAATGGTCCCACAGAGACAACATGATGCATTGGCGCTGGCGGTTTACGGATTTTATGATCAAATACCTGGCATGCATGACAACTTCTGACCGTGAGGATGCATTCACGAAATAGGGTAGGCCAAAATTAACTAGCTCAGAGTATCTTCTGCAGGGTAGCATATCTAGACAAGTGTCCACCACAACCCCCAGCATGAAAATCATTTAAAACCTTTTCGGCCTCCTCATGAGTGAGGGAACTTCTTAAAATTGTATCGACACCATGACGATAAAGTGTATTGCCGAAGATCAAATAAACTTTGGCTTGGTATCGAATACGTCGCTGGTCAGAGTGAGAGGTATCAAGACGAAAATTCTGGGTGTGGAGATAAATTATAAAATCCCCATACCAAGGATCAGATGATAGAATCATAAACAAAGACTCGTTAGGAGTATATGGTTCTGATGTAGTAGCAATACTATCAAAGGGAAGGTCACATAGAAGCTCTGCCAAAACTAAATACTTCTTTGAATTGGATTTGATGAATTCCAAATCAAATTCCTGCAAAATGACAATCCATTTTGAATATTTTAACCCCAGTAACTAACGTGATAAAATATAAGTCATGGGGTTGAAATCCGAAATGAAAATGGTCTTCTGGAACAGGATATAGTGGCGAAATCTTTGGACAACCTGAACAACTTCCAAGGCAAGCTTTTATATGTACGAATACTTTACTTCCATATCATTGATATTACAAATCAAATAATAGATCGGATGTTCTATCCCATTTTCTACTTGGACCAATACCATACAAATGGTCGTATCAGTCGCGACGATATATAACAAATAATCACTCTGATAATTTGGGGGATACATTAATGACGCCCGGACAAGAGTATCCTTGACAACATCAAAATAAGCTTGCACAACTTGGTCCCAATGGAAGTGAATCCCCTTTTTCAAGAGCCGAGTAAATCCTTTAACCATTTCGGTGTAGTTGGGTATGAACCTCCTTAGGAAGTTAGCATTTTCTTTAATTTTCTGTAACTGAAGTAAAATTGATGGCGTAGGCAAATCAAGAATGCCCTGGACCTTCAATGGGTATTTTCGAATTCCTTCTTTTGAGACGACGAATCCTAGCAAATGACCAGAACCAAAGTAAAACATACATTTATGTGGATTGAGGCATATTTTGCAGTGTCAGCAGCGTAAAAAGATATCTCTCAAATGCATCGGGTGATCAATCCGATTTCGTGAATGTGCGGGTAAATTGTCTAGATAGGGTTGAACAATGTGCTTGATGGCATTGAAAGCATAATCCATTGCTCTCTGAAAATTTTCCCCAATGTTATTTAAATCAAACGGGAGTTTCCGATAAGCGAATGTGGCCCAGAGACAGATGAATGTTGTCTTATATTTATCCTCTGGGCAGATATTGATTTGATTGTAGCGAGAAAATCCATCCATGAACGAAAATATTTCACATCTAGCACAATTGTCAATAATCTGGTCGATAAAGGGAGTAGGATAGTTTAATTTTGGACAATAAAGATTAACATCCTGATAATCAACAGACACTCTGATGGTTCCTTGTTTTTTCATGACAGGAATGATGTTGGAAACCCACTTAGTTAGCAGAACAGGGTAAATGAAACCAGCATGATTTTTTTTTTCAACTTCTACTTTAATGGCAATGACCTACTTTGGATGAACAGGATGAAGGCATTGATGTACCAACTTGACATCAGGGTACATATTAAGAGTGTACTCAATGATACTAGTACCTATACCAGTAATTTCCTTGTAAGACCAAGAAAATACATCATAGAATTCACGAAAGAGAGAGTGGTATGTTTCGAGTTCTGATGGAGAACAAGACACGCCAACATGAATGTTTTCTACAACGCCAGGTTTGGTCGAAATATTGATAGAAATGGTTTCTTCAATATTTGACAAATTTCACTTGGAATCGATTGCATTAATAGGAAAATAATTCGAAAAGAAACTTTTGATCGATGGATGTGTTAGGAATCTGTAATTTTAGCAGATTGGTGAGACTAAAATTACAGAAACAACATCATTTCAACCACTTTCGGAATCTAGGATCTATCCCTCCTGAATCCGGAGAGGGATCTCTCCAATAAGTGCAAAGATGGATTTGTCTTTGAAGTTTGGGGTAATAATGTTAGGCTAGTTATGAAGGCCAAGGGTTTGTTTTGTTTTTTGGATGGTTGAGCATGAATACTGTTTGAGGTGGAAATTCCTAAGTGCAAAAAGTTTCAAAGGTGAGAATTTGCAAGTTAATAGAACAGCTAGGCTAAAAAGATAGATATAACGCTGGTTTTTAGTCCATTGGGCTATGGATTCATAACAGGGCTTTAATTGAACAACAACATCAAGAGTGATCCAAGGGGCAAGTCATCTATATCACACGATTATTGAGATTATAATGATGGAATGGGAACAATAAAGTGTTGGAGAGGTGGAAATTGATAATAATTTCACAAAGGATTTATAGTCAGTCCAAACAAGAAAAGGCTCTTAAGTAACTGTTTAAAACCAACCAAGTGCAGGGCTAACCATTGACTTCTTCGGCAAGTTTGTGTTAAAGCAGCTTAATTGACAAATAATCCAGTAATTCACATAATTACCTTCAGAAAGTATGAAAACATATAAGATAAGACAAAGTATAAACTAAAGATCAGATAAAGTACTTTTAAACCTAGTCTGTTTTCAGTCAACACCAAGGGAAACTTTCAAAATCTGCTTTTGGAGAATAGAAGCTAGAAACAGGGAAAACCATTACTTTCTAGTCTAACTTTAATAAGAAAATAAGGAAAATAACTTTCAAGAACAATGTTTAAGGCAAAAAGTAGGATGAGGGAACTCCTGCATTCCTAATTGCTTAAACTGTATTAAATCATTCTCAAATAAAAAAATTGGAGGAAAACATTGAGATAAAGCTTTCAGTCAGAGAAGGTTACTGATGTACAGTAGGTCCTAACTCTATAAATGCTGTTATTTATCAGAGAATAGTGAACAATATGACATACATAGAAGGAAAACAATAACAAATAAAAGAGCACTTCACCAATGGTATAGACCAAGATCCCAAGAAACAACTTGTTTATTGATGCCAAACCAATTACAGTACTCAGGTCCAATGTTTCAGTTCCGCAATCATCTTCACTATCTAGCCAAACTAATCTAACACAAATAGAGCTTCAAGGGCCAGTGAACACTATTTACAGATAGAAGTCTCAAGCTCAATTTACATTACAATGTTCAGCAACCTAATCAACCAACCCTTCACTCATCTTCTGCAGAAGTATATATAGAAGAATGAGGAGGTGAGATCTGATAAAAGATCTCAATTACAATTAATACAGACTTAATGGTTTCTGGCCTTTGGGGGTCTCAATGAAGAAACTTTCATACACATCCTCTGTATTAAATGATTTTCATAAAGATATTAAGCTCGGTGGGAGTTTTGTTGACCTTTGAGGCTCAATGTGGCATCGAAGTAACTCTGCGAATGTTTGTCATTAATTTGCTTGCAGAATTTACCCTTTGGTTGTGTTATGAGGCAGATATCTGGTCCTGATCAATAAATTCAGCCTCTGATTGAATACTTTGAGGCACAGGTGGTGTTGTGGTAGCTAAAGGGATCAATTTGCCTCATTTGTGGCAGTGGAGGTTTTTCAGCCGATAAAACACTTCAGATTTTCTTTAAACTGTGTTTTACTTGGGGATTAGGCTTTTGATAATTGTTCTTAGCCGTGATCCCCACAAAATCTATTTTTAATCTTCTATTCTGGCATATTTCTGGTTTTCTTCTATGATACTCTTTCACTGTGCTTGATTCACGTGTTTCTGCTGGTGTGCAGGGCTACGCAGGGGTCGAATGGCATCAATGCCTGAAGAAACACTGATGAAAAGTGTTTTTAAAAACCCTGTGATGATTTTCTTTGGTGAATCAAAGGCAGGACGATCGTCATCCTCTGTCTTCAAATTTTCTTCAAAAATGGCGAGAAAACCATTTAAACCCTGCAAAATACAAACAAATATTAAAAAATCCTGCATATATAGGTTTATTGCTGCGGAGGATACGTGGAGGAAGCGTGGCCGTTGGATGGCATCATCCAACGGTCAGGATTGATCGAGAGAAATCATAAAGAGGCAGAAGAATTGTTTAAATTAGAGCCGTCGATCGTGCAAAGATCGACAGTCGGGAGCGGAAACAGAAAGTCAAAGCAGAAGATGTTGACTGGGTGATCGAATCAGGGCAATGGAATATGGACTGTCAATCTGCAGATCAGATCTACGTGGAGATTTGTTAAATGTCGTGCCATAGCCCGGTTAACTGTCGGGCAACTTCGGTGAGCGATAGCCGTTGGATGGCCCGCCCCAGATCGGACGGTGTACAACGATATCGCGCGGGGTCCACGTCTGAACGTTAACGCGCGATGGACGGCGGTTTTATGAATAGTACCCAGGACGCGTGTCAACCGATGAGTGGAATCGTTGGCGATCGGGAAAAAACCGCCTTTGCCCAAAGGCGGTGCGATGAATACCGCGCTGTTTTTGGATAGGGTTAGTGGATGGCGGGGGCCACCGGGGAGACAGACTCTGCACCGTCCGATCATCAGATCGGATCGACGGTGCGGAACGATTTAAAATTGGAACCGGCGGAAATAATATAAAATAATTAAAAACCCAAAGTTTTGAAAATAACATAAGGTTTTTAATATTTTCGGGGCGGGATATGTATTATGTGGCTAGGTGCCCGTCTGCGGGGCTGCGGGTTACATGGAGGATCATACGACTGGGGGTTTATGCAGGAAGGGGCTAAGACCCATATATGTCTAAAATGCGGGTTTTTTATGGTTTTTAATGGTTTTCAAGGCTAGAAATGGGCAACGATAGAGAAGAAAAGGGAAAAAAGGCTAAACAAGGGGTATTTTGAGTGAAGGAAAGGGATTTTGGGAGGTTTTTAGAGGGTAAGAGGGGACTTTTGACAAGAGGGAAAAAGGGTTAAGATGAGGCTAGTTTGGAAGAAGGGGAAAAAAGGGAAATGGTGCTTGCAGCAATATTCTTTCTTGGGAATCAGTAGGATTTCTAAGTGTAAAAATGGGAACAGCAGTGAAGTTCAGACAGAGGATAGGCATGAGGCCTTCAAGAGTCTTCAAGAGCCAACAATTTTTAGCAATGAAATTTGTTCCTTGAAGGCTCAAAAAGTCTTAGCCACCTTTTGCTATAACAAATTTTATAGGTGGCTAACAGTGGCTCCACTTGGGGATGGTGCCTTCTTCAAGGCATCAAGAACTTAAGACCTGCATTCTCTGGGAGGCTGACCTGTGCCACATCCATTATGTTCTCTGGGAGGCTGACCTGTGCCTGATCCATTGGGCTGCCCTTCCTTTGTTGAGATGAATTTCTCTGAAAACCTATTAGAAACCATAAAAATAATGGATCTTTTATCAACAAGCTTTCTACCTACCCAATCCTATTGATCTAACATTTTTTCTTCATTAGAGTGCACTTGGATTGGCAAAATCTTTTTACAACATTTTATTTTTTTGAAAGCATAAAACTAATCTAATTCTACTCCTTATTTCTCCCTGAACTCAGATTAAACAGTTGAGTTTAGATGCTTCTCTACCTATTCTACTGTCTGTTGGGATTAAACTGTCCAACAGATTTTTATTCTCTAAATTATAAAACATAAATTTAAAAATAGTCAATTCAAGATTAAGCTGTTTGACTTGCTGTGGTCTATGGCATAAAAACAAGCTGCACATAGACATTTATTTTGCAAAAAATTAAATCAAAATGGGAGGCTTAAGATCTGAAAGTTTCTCATCATGGCCTTCTATTTTCATAGCTCTGTTTTAACTTTTTCTTTGAGTTGTTCCTTCTTTGTTCTCTAGTTCGGATTTTGAGTTAATTAGAACCAAATTTACATGTTTTTTGACTCAGAAAATGAAGCAAATTTGAGTCATCTCTTTTTGGAAACTTAGGTTCAGATTTTGATCATGTTTGAACCTTTAATTTCTATCCTAAACTATCTACTGATAAGCCAAAATTGAACAGTTTGGCAAATCAAATTCACTGTCCTATCAATAGAAAATTTAAAGCTAATTAGTCAAGATTAGACAGTTTGACTAACTAGAAGTGTGTTTTTCAGGAGTGGCATTTGAGCTTGCACACTTTCAGAATTTGTTTCTCTTTTTTGGCATGGGGCTATACCTTTCTTGTTTTCATAATCTGCCCTCTTTTCTTTCTTTATTTTGTTTTTGTCCTTTTTATTTTTACAACTTTGAATGCAATGGTGGGTGAAATATTTATAATGAGAAAAAAGATAAAAGGCTTCAGAACATATCATGGATCAAGAGAAGTAATGTTTAAGCATCCTGCCATTGACAGGACCCCCAAACAGTTCTGCTCCATTCAACTCCTGCAAGAAAAATGCATTGTTACCAGCAGTTGAATGAATAGAGTAATGGCCAAGCCATAAGTTGTCAAATTTTCCATGCTTTCCCTTCTCTTCCCTCCTTGAGTCCCACTTTAAAACTTGGTCCCCAATTTTGAAATTGCTGGCCTTTGTTCTTCTGTCAAAAATATTTTTAATGCTATCCTGTTTCTGCAATGCTTTGTTATAAACTTCCTCTTTGGTTTGCTGAAGATGAATGGTTTGATATATCCTTCTGATCATGTCATTATTTTCAGTTTGTAACTCTTGAATCAACTTCATCACTGGTACACCAAGGCTGTTTGGAAAAATTGCATCAGTACCATACACAAGCTGGGAAGGTAACATACCAATAGATTTCTTCAAAGTCAATCTGTCAGCCCACAATGGATGAACAATCTTTGTGTGCCAAGACTTTTTTTTATCCTCCAACAGTTTCTTGATTATGTTCACTAAAATTTTGTTTGAGGATTCTACAAGTCCATTACCTTGGGGGTAATAGGCCGTGGAATGCCCCAATGTTATCTGATATCTGTGACAGAAATCAACCATCTTGTTTGATCTGAATCCTGCTGCATTATTAGTGATAATCTTGGTAGGACATCCAAATCTAGAGAGAATGTTAGTCTCCATAAATTTTATGATAACTGAATCATTGGCCTGCCTACAAGGTATGGTTTTTATCCACTTAGTGAAATAGTCTGTGGCAGTGAGAATCCATCTATGCTGGGCAGAAGATGGGGGATGAATTTCTCCTATGAAGTCAAGTCCCCACTGTTGAAAAGGAGCTTCAACAGTAATGGGATGCAAAGGTAGGGGTAGCAATTTTCTTTTTCCTTCAAAAAGTTGACATTTATGACAGGCTACGATCATCTTGTGCACATCATGGAAAAGAGTAGGCCAATAGAAACTAGCCCTCAAAAATTTGTTTCCTGTTGTCTTCCAGTACAAATGACCTCCACACTCTCCTTCATGGAACTGGTATTTAACCTTTTCTGCATCAAACTCAGGCAAACATTTAAGCAATACACCACTTGCATTTTTCCAATAAAGACATATATCAATAACGCAATAGTTTACAGCTTTTAACTTTAGGAACCTTGACTTTGTTTTGGTCAAACCAGGAGGTGTATTAAATTTAAGCAAAACATAAATAATATCAGCATACCAAGGAGAATTCATAAAATGATCTTCAACTATGGGAGTTGAGAATTCTTCTTGGCCATCAAAAGCATTAATCATATTAATATCAAGAATTTCAAAATTTGATTCAACCATTAATCTAGCTAGACCTTGGCCTTTGAGTTTAGTGGGTTTTATCTCTAAATCATATTCAAGGATAATAGCAATCCACTTACCTCTCTTACCATCTGGGACCTGTGTTAGAATGTCTTTAACAACTGAGTTTAGGACAAAGGCAATGATGTGTGAGTGAAGAATGTATACTCTGAAGTCTTTTAAAGATTTAACGAAAGCAAAAGCTTGCTTCTCCATGATGTTATACTTCAGAGGGGCATCCCTCAATGACTTACTAAAGAATGCAATAGGTTGCTCTTATCCTTGCGGATTTTTCTGTAAAAGGACAGTAGCTATGGTATGTTGTGATGCAAATGAAAAAATATAAAAATCTTTTGAAAAATCAGGACTTATAAGAACCGGTGTTTTGGTTAATGCTTGTTTCACTAGTTCAAAGGATTTCCTTGCTTCCAAGGTCCATTTTACCCCTTGCTCCTTTTTTAACATGTTTGTGATATTCCTAAGGAGCTCAGCCAAGTTGGGGATGAACCTTCTCAAAAAGTTAATCTTTCCAATGAAAGAGTGCAACTCTTTGATGTTTCGAGGATGAGAGATTTGCAATATGGCCTCAATCCTCTTTGGATCTATCTTTATACCCTCTTCAGAAATGATGTGCCCAAGAAGTTTACCTTCTTGGAGATCAAATAGTGTCTTCTTAGGGTTTAAAGATATTCCAAACTTTCTGCACTTCTCGAAAACCTTTCTTAAATTTTCCAAGTGCTCTTCATCTGTTTTTGAAAACACAGTGACATCATCGAGGTATATAATGATGAAGAAGCCCAGTTCCTCCGAGAATGCTATGTCCATGGCTCTTTGAAAAGTTGCTCCAGCATTCATTAGACCAAAGGGCATTTTCACATACATGAAAGTGCCCCATGGTGTAGTGAATGCTGTCTTTAATTGATCAGCAGGGTGAACTAAGATCTGATTGTACCCTGAATAGCCATCCAGCAAAGAAATTCTTCTAGACCCTACCACCCTTTGTAAAATATGATCCATCTTGGGTAAAGGGTAGTTGTCTTTTAATGAAGCTTTGTTTAAGTCTCTAAAGTCTATACAAAGCTTGATCTCTCCAGTTTTCTTCCTAACAGACACCAGATTAGACACCCACTCAGAATATCTAATAGGGACAAGAAGACCAGCATCATACATTTTCATGATTTCCTTCTGAACCAATGGTAACTGAACAGGGTTTATTCTGCGCAGTTTCTGTTTGAATGGTTTTTGGTTTTCTTTGAGGGGAATTTTGTGCTGTATTATTTCAGTGTCAAAGGACTTAAGATCTTCGTAACTCCACGTGAAAACATCAGAAATCTCTTTAACCAGCTCGATGTATTTGAGTTTAATGTGAGCTGGTAAATTCTTGGACAGTTTAATCATTTTCGGCTTAAGTTCGCTGCCAATATTACATTCTTCCACTTCAGTCTCTACAGGTTCTAGTTTTGGTTTATTTGCCACATCATTAAAATCGAACAACTCTTCTAAAGGGGCCAGACCCTTAGGCAAACTTTCATCTTTAGAGTGCAGAGTTTCTAACTCTTCTGTTTCTAACTCTGCATTCAATTCTGTTTTGTTTATAATTTTTCTTGTTAACAGGTTTATATTAGTAAGTTCAGGAGACGGTTCTTCTTCATCAAGAAAAATTTCTTCCCTACAGTCTGCTTCATAGTCTGAGTTCGAACTATTTAGTTCAAATTCATTTCTGAATTGCATGAATTCTTCTATTTGTTTGTCATTGTCAAACACCTACAAATACTTCTCATTATCAGGCACAACTCGTCTAAATTTTATATGAGTTGCAAAGTCTTTGGTTTTATATGGCGTTAAGCATGTTCTAGCTGCAAAGGCTAAATTGTGGGCCGCAATATTTCTTTTTCTTGGGACAAAAAACAGTTTGGACTCCTCGAATGTTTTCAAAAGGTCCATGACATCATTTCGGTAGGCCCTAAGTCTGGGATGATTTGCGTTATACTCCCCATTGACTTGCCTAATGACTAACTCTGAATCCCCGTGAACTTTAATTCTTTTGGCTCCTATCTTTTTCAACAAATGTAAGCCTAGGAGAATGGATTCATATTCTTCTATGTTATTGGAACACTGAAAGTTTAGTTTGCAGGAAATGTTTTCTATGTGGTTGTTTTCAGTGTTAGTAATCCAAACACCTGCACCAGCATTGTTCTTCGTGCAGGATCCATCAAAATACATACTCCATAGAGGACCTTTCTTAGTTTCATTCTGGTCACTATCCTCTTCAACTACTGGGCTTTCTGATTGCTCTTAAGTACCAGCACTTAGTTGAATTTGTTTCATTTCCTCAGATATATTATTGGGTTGAGGACTGCTTTCTTGACTCTCAATGTTTAAAAGCAAAGGAGACGCAATTTGTGGCTCAAGACCTATGTTTTGTTTGCTAGATTTTACAGGTTCAGCAAACTGTTGAGACACACCTACATTGTCTTGTTCCTCCTCTCTATCTGTCATTGATCCTGTTATAGTGACCTGTTCACTAAATGTTTCATCATTAAACATAATAAAAGAATCAAGGCCTGTATTTACAGAATACAGGGGAGAGTTTTGTGGTCTGTCTTGACTTGTAACTGTGAATTTCATATGGGACTCCCTGTAAAGTCTTCTAGTTTGATTGAAAATAGGGATAGTCACATAGGCCATGTCTATTTGCATAGTTCCTTGTAACTTAGCCCCCAAAGATCTTGATAATAACATCCCATATTTTGGGGGCACATCAGCCACAACAATATCCATGACTAAACATTTGGCTGGAATTTGGGCTAAGTTAACAAAAAGGTCTTTGATTAATCCTAAACATTTTACTCTACTTGAGTCAAAGGAGTAAATATCTTTATAAGGTCTGGTGATTTCTAGACCAAGGCTCTCCATCACAGCTCTAGGCATTAAATTATGAGAAGCCCCGGAATCATGCATAGCATTGTGCAAAATTTTGTCATGAACGTTTAAACTTACATAAAAGGGAGGAACATGTCCCTCTTGATATCTACCTTCAATCTTAGGACCAAAAATCAGCTCTGGTTGGTCGTCATTAAGATTGACTGTGTCCTCATTTTCTTCTATTTTTAAAGCCTTCAAAATTTGGGTTCTATATACATGTTGGGCAGCTAACTCAGTCAAGGGAACAGAGATTTTGATCTTTGAAATTTCCTGCTCCAGGCTGAAAGGAATTTGACTCTTTAAAGTGTTGGTTTCAGCCTTATTAGCTGTCATTCTATCACCAATATCAGCTTGTTGATTTTTTTTATTTATACTTGTCAAAATAGTTTTCACAGTAGTACTAGCTGAAGTGTTAGTACTGCTAATGTCTGCACTTTGTTTTTCTTTGTTTTGAGTGTCTTTCTCTTTATCATTACCAGAATTTACAGCCGCTGTTTTGTCCTTTTGTTTGGTAACTCTAGGCCTGGTTGTAGTGTTGTTTTGTGAAGATTTATCAGAGGTTTTGTTGTTGGGGGTTTGTTGACTGGTTTTGCTTCTAAGGTCATATTATTTTTGAGGTTCTATGATGACATTTTCCATGTCTTGATAATAATTTTCATCATCATCTCTTATTTCATCATAAGGCTTGTATAGACCTTGTTTTCTATCATAATAAATCTCAAAGTCATCATTACCTACCCCCATCATGTTGATACCATCTTCCTCTACTATGTCATATATTTCCTCAACCTCACTTACATAGTTTTGATGAAAGGCAGGAGTGATCTGCTGATCATCTTCCCTAGGTCTGTTTGGAGGTTGCTTCCTTCTAAAATTCTGATTCTGGTTCTGATTTCTATTTTGAGGAGCAGTTTGGTTTTGGCTTGCTTGTGCTCTCTTAATTATGCTCATCTCTTTCATCATCTCCTCCATCATTTTATCCATCTTTGAGTTGGAAGTAGAAGGTGTAGATTCCTCTCTAAATGACACTTTCTTTTCATTTTTCATTCTTGCTCTCTTCTCCATTAAGTTGACTTATACAGAAATAGCACCTCTTTTCATATCTTCAAGAGTTGCAAAGTCTCTCTCTCTCAGCTGATAGGCCATCTCAGGGTCAAACCCTTTAGGAAACTTGTTTAAAGCTGAGCCCTCTGGAGGTTTTAGTTCTGGGGAAAGTGCATTATACACACTATTAAATCTAGTGCAATAAGCTTGCATGCTTTCCCTAGTGTTTCTATGGAGGTTCTTGTAGTCAGAAAGGACTTGGAGAGGGTTTTTTTTTACTTCCCATTTGTTTAAGAATGTTTGATGGAAGGCTTGGAGATCATTAATACTATGGGGGGTTAAACCTTTAAACCATTTTCTTACTTCTCCCCCTAAGCTCTGAGAAAATAATCTAAGCTTGACAGAATCATCATCAATTTCATTTCTGTCAAAGTAGTCATTCATCTTATCCACATGTTGTGATGCAGTTGTAGCATTGCTAGCATCATATAATGGAATTTTGGACTGATAGTCTTGTGGAAGATTGACTAATGGTGCATGAAGGACTAAGGGAGCATACCATGTTGCCATGATATGAGGTGGGGGTGGATTTACAAGAGGTGGATTAACAAGAGGGGAAGTGGGCTAAAGTGGAGTGGTTTGAACAATGGATGTAGGGTGAGCAGAAGTGGATGGACCAGAAATAGATTGCTGAGTTGATCTTGGATGAGAGATACCTAAATTGTGAAGGAAATGCAAATAAGGAGGTGTTGTTTCTCTACTACCAGGATTTTCACTTGTCTCTGGGGATGAAAGTGAAGAATCAGAGTCTAGCTGGATTATATCATCAAATGACCTAGTTCTAAATGGATTTACTAAGTCAGCTTGTGATCGTCGTAGAGCTGAAAGATTTTCAGGGACATAATTAGTTCTCAAGGGTGATCTGAAAATAGTTGATAATTTAATCCTAGGAGACTTCCTAAGGATACTTTCTGGTTTATCAACAAATTCAGGTGAATCAGGGTCAGGATAGGCTCTAGTATGAATCTTTCTAGGAGCCACTATGTTGTGTTTTTTAGACCCAAATAAACAAGAAAATTTCAACCAGGTATGACAATCTTTGAGGGGTTAACTAATCTGTTTACACAAATTTTAATCCTACAGTCCTCTAACTGAGTTTGAAAGATATTAAAATGATAAGGGTTCTTCCCAGTGGAGTCTTAAGGTCTGTTAAGGATTTTGGAGTCGCCAAGTGGAAGTTTTTAGCTCTTTTCAGAGGTAAAAGGTTTTATGGTCCACCACCATGTTTATTGAATACCAATCTAAAATATTTTTGGGTTTTCTGAGTTCTTTTTCAATTGTGTGGTTTCTAAGGATATCCTAACTTTGTTCAAAAATTTGCTACGGTTAAGAGACAAAGACAATGTACTCTTATGGCTAAGCCAGCTGATTTTTCAGGGTTTAGATAAAGTCTTATGAGAATCCTAGGGTTTACCTAGTTTGTCACTGATTCAAACAAGTTTCACCATGATTACCATTCTTTGGTAATGCTTGAAAAGGTTGCTTTTTACTCACAAGTTTTACGAAGTTTTTAAGGGAAGTAGTCCCCAGCAGAGTCGCCAAAAATGTTAGGAATCTGTAATTTTAGAAAATTGGTGAGACTAAAACTGCAGAAACAACATCGTTTCAACCACTTTGGGATTCTAGGATCTAGCCCTCCTGAATCCAGAGAGGGATCTCTCCAATAAGTGCAAAGATGGATTTGTCTTTGAAGTTTGGGGTAATAATGTTAGGCTAGTTATGAAGGCCAAGGGTTTGTTTTGTTTTTTGGATGGTTGAGCATGAATACTGTAGGTGGAAAGTCCTAAGTGCAAAAAGTTTCAAAGGTGAGAAGTTGCAAGTGAATAGAACCACTAGGCTAAAAAGATAGATATAACGCTGGTTTTTAGTCCATTGGGCTATGGAGTCATAACAGGGCTTTAATTGAACAACAACATCAAGAGTGATCCAAGGGGCAAGTCATCTATATCACAAGATTATTGAGATTATAATCATGGAATGGGAAAAATAAAGTGTTGGAGAGGTGGAAACTGAGAATAATTTCACAAAGGATTTATAGTCAGTCCAAACAAGAAAAGGCTCTTAAGTAACTGTTTAAAACCAACCAAGTGCAGGGCTAACCATTGAATTCTTGGGCAAGTTTGTATTAAAGCGGCTTAATTGACAAACAATCCAGTAATCCACATAATTACCTTCAGAAAGTATGAAAAAATATAAGAGAAGACAAAGTATAAACTAAAGATCAGATAAAGTACTTTTAAACCTAGTCTGCTTTCAGTCAACACCAAGGGAAACTTTCAGAATCTGCTTTTGGAGAATAGAAGCTAGAAACAGGGCAAACCATTACTTTCTAGTCTAACTTTAATAAGAAAACAAGGAAAATAACTTTCAAGAACAATGTTTAAGGCAAACAGTAGGACGAGGGAACTCCTGTATTCCTAACTGCTTAAACTGTATTAAATCATTCTCAAATAAACAAATTGGAGGAAAACATTGAGATAAAGCTTTCAGTCAGAGAAGGTTACTGATGTACAGTAGGTCCTAACTCTATAAATGTTGTTCTTTATCAGAGAATAGTGAAAAATATGACATAGATAGAAGGAAAACAATAACAAAGAAAGGAGCACTTCACCAGTGATATAGACCAGGATCCCAAGAAACAACTTGTTTATTGATGTCAAACCAGTTATAGTACTCAGGTCCAATGTTTCAGTTCAACAATCATCTTCACTATCTAGCCTAACTAATCTAACACAAACAGAGCTTCAAGGGCCAGTGAACACTATTTACAGATAGAAGTCTCAAGCTCAATTTACATTACAATGTTCAACAACCTAATCAACCAACCCCTCACTCATCTTCTGCAGAAGTATATATAGAAGAATGAGGAGGTGAGATCTGATAAAAGATCTCAATTACAATTAATATAGAATTAATGGTTTCTGGCCTTTGGGGGGCTCAATGAAGAAACTTTCATACACATCCTCTGTATTAAATGATTTTCATAAAGATATTAAGCTCGGTGGGAGTTTTGTTGACCTTTGAGGCTCAGTGTGGCGTCGAAGTAACTCTGCGAATGTTTTTCATTAATTTGCCTGCAGAATTTACCCTTTGGCTGTGTTGTGAGGCAGATATATGGTCCTCATCAATAAATTCAGCCTCTAATTGAATACTTTGAGGCACAGGTGGCGTTGTGGTAGCTAAAGGGATCAATTTGCCTCATTTGTGGCAGTGGAAGTTTTTCAGCTGATAAAACACTTCAGATTTTCTTTAAATTGTGTTTTACTTGGGGATTAGGCTTTTGATAATTGTTCTTAGCCGTGATCCCCACAAAACCTGTTTTTAATCTTCTATTCTGGCATATTTCTGGTTTTCTGCTATGATACTCTTTCATTGTGCTTGATTCACGTGTTTCTGCTGGTGTGCAGGGCTGCGCAGGGGTCGAATGGCATCAATTACTGAAGAAACACTGATGAAACATGTTTTTAAACACCCTGTGATGATTTTCTTTGGTGAATCGAAGGCAGGACGATCGTCATCCTCTGCCTTCTAATTTTCTTCAAAAATGGCGAGAAAACCATTTAAACCCTGCAAAATACAAACAAATATTAAAAAATCATGCATATATAGGTTTATTGCTGCGGAGGATATGTGGAGGAAGCGTGGCCATTGGATGGCATCATCCAACGGTCAGGATTGATCAGGAGAAATCATAGAGAGGCGGAAGAATTGTTTAAATTAGAGCCGTCGATCGCGCAGAGATCGACGGTCGGGAGCAGAAACGGAAAGTGAAAGCGGAAGACGTTGACTGGGCGATCGAATCAGGGCGATGGAATATGGAGCGTCGATCTGCAAATTAGATCTACGGCGGAGATTTGTTAAATGCCGCGTCGTAGCCCGGTTAACTGTCAGGCAACTTCGTTGAGCGATAGTCGTTGGATGGCCCACCCCAGATCGGACGGTGTACAGCGATATCGCACGGGGTCCACGTCCGAACGTTAACACGCGATGGATGGTGGTTTTATGAACAGTGCCCAGGACGCGTGTCAACCGATGAGTGGAATCGCTGGTGATTGGGAAAAACCTGACTTTTCCCAAAGGCGGTGCGATGAATACTGCGTGGTTTTGGACAGGGTTAGTGGATGGTGGGGGCCACTGGGGAGGTGGACTCCACACCGTCCGATCGTCAGATCGGATCGACAGTGTGGAACGATTTAAAATTGGAACCGGTGGAAATAATATAAAATAATTAAAACCCAAAGTTTCGAAAATAACATAAGGTTTTTAATATTTTCGGGGTGGGATATGTATTATGTGTCTAAGCGCCCATCTGTGGGGCCGTGGGTTACATGGAGGATCATAAGAACGGGGGTTTATGCAGGAAGGGGCTAAGACCCATATATGTCTAAAATGCGGGTTTTTTATGGTTTTTAATGGTTTTTAAGGCTAGAAATGGGCAACGATAGAGAAGAAAAGGGAAAAAAGGCTAAACAAGGGTTATTTTGAGTGAAGGAAAGGGATTTTGGGAGGTTTTTAGAGGGTAAGAGGGGAATTTTGACAGAAGGGAAAAAGGGTTGAAATGAGGCTAGTTTGGAAGACGGGGAAAAAAGGGAAATGGTGCTTGCAGCAATATTCTTTCATGGGAATCAGGATTTCTAAGTGTAAAAATGGGAATAGCAGTGAAGTTCGGACAGAGGATAGGCATGAGGCCTTCAAGAGTCTTCAAGAGCCAACAATTTTTAGCAATGAAATTTGTTCCTTGAAGGCTCAAAAAGTCTTAGCCACCTTTTGCTATAACAAATTTTATAGGTGGCTAACAGGATGATATAGTTCACTAAGATTATTCTCTTCATAATCAGGAAGATGGGAATGATGATGATAATATTCCCATGGTTCTCCTTCTGACATCATGGTTTCCAAAATATTCTCATCTTTCAAGAAAGTTGAGGAAAAAGGATCAGATGGAGTACCAAAATCTAATGAACGATCTACCCAAACAATCAGTGGTGATGATTTTGGATTCTCCGCCCAAGCCAGATAAATTGATTGCTATGCCAACTCAATAGGGCCGGGTGGCAAAAACTCATCCAACATAACAAGTTCATAATCACCCGTAGTTTTCCTTAAGCCAGATGGAGTGGAAGAGATCATCTAGCAGGTCTCTATACTTGCAATTTCTGCTGAAGTCACAGGTGGCGTAATGCAAAGGTTCGCATGAGAGTGGAATCCTTTAAGAGTCCTACACCAATGTTCTAAAGTGCAAGTTGGGGTGTGTGAACTAACAGAACACTTCCAGTTACCTAGGAAATGGAGGCAAAGAAGGATAATTGATTGATGACTGTGATAACACCTTTATATGGAAAGGCGATCATTCTAAAATATGTACAAACAATTACAGTGATAGCATATACCCAAGGCCTTCCAAGTAAAATATTGTAGTCAAGGGGTCCGTCAACAACCTCAACTTCAACATTCAATGTTTTCCCCCCTAATTCAACATGCAGGTTATTGATAATACCACAAGGCTTATATGTATGTCCATTGAAAGCCTTCAACGTCGTTGATGATTGAGATAAGCGCAACGAGCCAAGTGACTTTCAACAGTTTAGAGACATAATGCACACAGATGATCCCTCATTAATAATAGTACGATGAAAAAGGTGATTGATAATATTCACTTGGATGGAGAATGCGAATTATGCTGGTAATTGTGGCACATAGCCCATATGATTAAAGACTAGAAGATTAAAATCTACCAGATTGATTCTTCCAATTGCCAACAATAGAGCCTATTTCTGGGAGGGAAAATTTTGTAGCACCTCAAGCACTGACATAACTGAATGGGATTGAGCCAAATATTCAACTGTATTATAATTTTGAGCATCTATGGCTCGAGTATTAAATATCAATTTATGAGCGACTCCCTTCGTTGGCTTGATTGTCAATTCAAGAACAGTAGGTGGCGGTATCAATTCCGTAGACGGATTCGTGGTTTTGATAGTAGGTTGATAAGAGGCTTGACTATTGCAATATTTATTATGTGTTGAAACCAAAAAATCTATCGATATCTTCGTGATATATAGCATAAGTACTTGGGAACTAGAAGATGGATCCAAAGGAACCAAATTTGTGTCCGGATTCAGAAACGGATCTGTCAACACAACCAATGCATGTGAGGTCTTGACCATTTTTGAGACTTGTGCGAGGTGAGGAAAATCCTAAACAAAGTGTTCCTCATTATATATTATTCATGGATAACAAGGTTTCTGATTTGCACACAATTGATCAGATGATCTTTCCTGCGCGGTAGATGTTTTATTTTTCTTTGATCCCTTTTTTCTTACTTTCGGATTGCTTGTCACTTTTTCCTTTTTCAAATCACAAAGCATTGATTTCGGAAGAAGGCACAAGATTAGATGGAGTAGTATGATGTGTGCTTCAAGTATTGATTGTACTGTCTCCAGCATGAGAGTCCTTTCATGGAGGAGGAACAGTAAAATTAGATCGCGGAATGTTAGGAATTTTCTCGTAGAGCGTGCCAGACTAAGTATAAATCAAGTCTAAATATTGAGCACGAGCAATAACCTTATTTTTAGTAACGAAACCACCCTTAGCCACATCCTTATTTATATATGGTAATATGGACTTAATGAACCACTCAGCAAGGAGATGATCAAGAACAAATTTCTTAACCATTCTACGACGATGACGCCACTCATGAATATGATAAAAAATGTGAGTAAGATTAGTCTGTTTAAAATTAGTCAAGGGTTCCTTTCTAGTTTCATATCATATGGGTAACTGGAAGTGAGTCAAAAATACAGTTGCTAGGGTAGTCAAATTATCAAAAGAAGCTCTAGGTAACTCAATGTACCATTTTGTGGCTGGACCAGTAAGCGTACGCTGGAAAAGACATAGTCGAACAGAGTCATCATTCAAGGAGGTTGATGACACCAAAATGATAAGTCATAACATGAGTCAACGAGTCTTCCCCAGGGTTTCCATTAAACTTAGGAATATTTGAGGGTAATTTATGAGGTATCACCGACCACCAAGGAGCATAGTTGATTGGATCGTTGGTGAGCCGGTTTAAATCTGGTAACTGTAAAGTTGCGACAAAGGGCAACTGTCGATTGAGGTCAAGTTGAGCATAGCCAAGTAATGATGGAATTTCCTGGGCAACAAGCCTTTGAGCACCAGCATAAGGAGTTTATTTTTGGTAACCCAGATAGGGGTTGTTTTGATAGGCAAACGATTGAGGATTCCGTTGACCAAAACCTGGGTACAATACTTGTTGAAATGAAGGTTGTGACATTTGCGCCTGTGGTTGCCAAGAGGTCTATCCACTAATGTTATAAACCAAATTAGAATAACATGGATTCGGTTGAGGATAGGTATAACCTGGTTGTGCTGGCGAAATCCCATAATAGGGTAGTACAACTTGTGAATAAATGATTCCAGGTGCTGGGGGTTGTTGTAAACTAGCCGAAGGAGTTGGAGTCTGAGGGCCTAATACTTCAGGGTATAGATCCTCTTGAAATGGTTGTTGTACAATAGTTTGAGTCTATAACATAGGTAAATATGTATTAAAAAGTGGAATGGATGTGGGTGCAACAGGCTGAACTGGTTGATACGAGTGTACAAACGTTTGTGGTTGGATAGGAAGAGTGGGCTGCCATTGACAAACATTTATTTCGACATTAGGTTGACCAAAAACCGACGCGGTACTGTCAAAGTGGGTGACCATAGGCTACCCCCTAGCATGAGGAGTATAATAAGATGAAAATTATTGTTCTCCAAAGGCAGGGAGTCTAGTTGAGATTGTATTGGATGGAATAGACCTAGATGGACCACCTTGATATTGCCATGATGATGGATATAAAGGATCAAGCCATTCAGTACTCACTATAGGTTTACTAGTTAGAATACCAGACGATTACATTGGTGAAGTCCATGGATTTGAAGATGCACCAGAGAAAATTCTAGATAAATATTTATAACTTGATAGGACCATAGTGCCACCATGTAAATATGACTCTAGTGAAGTTGTGAACATCGACGGGGTAGCGAGAGGAGGTGTTGATGCAATCAGAACAGATGGTCCAATTGAAGATGTTGGTTCATGCATGGTTACTTGACCAAATGTATACCTTTTTGAATAGAAGGGAATTTGAATAGGCATAGGATCAACAAAAGTAGAGGGAGGTGATTGAGGAAAAGACTCATATAGGTAAATATCCTCCCCAAAATGGGTTGGAGTTAAAGGTGTTTCGTCTTGTGGTATTTCTTTAATCGAAGTTAAGACAGGTGGAAGTATTTCACCGTTAAGCCCAAAGTATATTTCAGGAGGTTGATTGCGCGATATGGGAGACTTAATGGATACAATAGATTGTGGGATGATCGATACAGGAACAAATTCTGGTTGTTAAAATTTGGGATGTAGATGTTCTGGTAAAAAAGAGAGAAGATCTGGATCAACTTTGACTTGAAAAACGTCGGGTTCGGGAGGTATGGTCTAATTGATTGGATGAATCGTGACCACGGGTAGCCGTGAGGACTCCATCTCAACAACAGTAGACAAACTAGGATTTGTAGAAACAACTTGTGCTAATTCTGGTATATGGGAAGATAATGCTTCACTAGAGGTATTGATGGTACTATTTTCTGTAGAGTGGTGTCGCATTTGTCGACCAGAAGAAGCTTTTGGTGGTAACGGTGGTTTTAATGTAAGTCTCCCCAAACGAAGGGGAAATGGATTTTCTTCTTCCACGATGACTTATTTATTTTATAGCCAAAAAAAATAAACAAAATAAAAGGGCAATGCTAGGTAAAAGGTTTACTAAGAAACTGTGAACTACAGAATACCTTCTGGCGAACCAAGAAGTACTGGAAGACAATCTCCCTGAATTTTGTGTTCGGTGTATCACAATTTACAAGACAGCCGACTCGGTTCACTATGGATGGATGGCAACCTAATTTTTTCCTCTCAAATATACCTGAAGGTATGTGGAGGCCCAAGTCCGTATTAGTGTTGTCTAATGCGAAACCACACATTGAGAGCACCCCTTTATATTTTTCATACTATAACGTCGCCCGATATACCCAAAGGTACGTGGACTAGCTATGATATACTTACGTATGTGGAGTGAGCTATCAGACTCAGAATGTATCACATAAAATTAATGACAACTTCTATGTTTTATGACACTGGGACACGTCTCTATCCTACACCTTCTAAATGTTATCGTTATGGTTCCAATGTTTTTTTAGGTAAATTGATGTAAATTTTAAGTTGATCTTGTTTATCAATTTTCCTTTCAAGGTGCACCACTATGATGTGATGGAAATTTTTAAAACGAAAACTAAAATGATAAACAAAATTTTCAATTTTAGTTTTTTCAATGAAAATCCTAGCTACTAAAGGGAAAGAGCAATCAGTTTTGAGAGCAAACAACAAAGAGCACAAACTAATATGCAACTTTCCTAATTTGTTCCTATGCAAAACACACAATTCACTACATGAAAATGCAGGTTTTTCTTTTCATTCCCCTTAATGTGAATGCAAAAAGGAAACTATATGCATCCAATGAACAAAAACAAATGCTTCCTTCTTTGAGAAATGATGAATTTAACAACAATTTCTCTTTTAGGAAAAATGAAGAATGGAAGTACAATTTTTCCTACAGGAAATGAAGAATTTAACGACAATTCCTTTATGAAAACAAATGGATCTAATGTAGAAATAAAAATACTTTGAATTTTATTTGTGAATGATAAAGAAAAACACTTAAAGAGACATTGAACAAACTTACTTTTCAAAGGAGCAAGGATAAGGAAAATTCACTAATCTCTATGAGGTATCATTCAATTCAAAACATACCAAAAAAAAGGTTGAATGTGAAGGAAATGAAAAATTCAAAGGAAATTTGGTTAGCTTAGGGGGAAATTAAGTCTCTAAGGGGAGACAGTGCATTGCAAAGCACCCCTGAGTGGGAGACAGTGCTATGCAAAGAACCGTGTCTTGACCAACAGTGCGTTGGGTGTAGCAGAGATCAAAATTCAAGCTACTAAACACACTTCTAATGCAATTATTTATTTCAAAAGTCTAATAATTGATAGTAGATTCTACTGGGTGGATAAGCGGATGAAAAAACACAAGGAATGAAGGGAATATCCTTGACGGAGTCGCAAATTTGTTATGCAGAATTATGAATTACGGATAAAACACATTCCCTAAATGTGGTGCTATGCATTTAGAACAACAGATCAAAGACTTTGCACACACTTTCTCTAAGAGTAAATAGACACACAGAAGGATGAAGGAAATTACTTGTGATCCAAGCACTTCCTATTCTCTTTCTATCGCTCTTGCTATAGCTTCCAATCCAAGTTTGATCACCAGAATAGTTCCTGCAAGTATAAACACTAAACAACAAAGAGATTGCAATATAGAGATGGCTATTTATAGTAATCAATTAAATCGATGAAACATGAAACATATATATCGGCTTATAAGAATCCATTATATGAAAAGTAGAAACATAAAGAAATACATATGTGGGAAAATGAACAGCAATATTTATTAATGGATAGAAGGGGTAGGTTACAACCAACAATCGATTTGATGTCACAAGCTCCAGCATTCATCCCAACCTCATCACAATAAACATCTCACCAGCAGCATATCACTCTAACCACACACTCAATTGATAATCCAAAAGAATATCTTTACCAAATTTCTTCCTTCCCTAGTGTTATGCCTAAATCTACCTCAGGCTGAAGGAAGGCAGAGACAGGATAACACCAAACCACGCTCAGTCTGGTAGCTAGCCCTACCAGAACAGGAGAGGGCTCTCTCCGGGTCAATCTCAGCGAAAAGTATTCAATGGGGCTTGAGATGACAGAAAAAACAACTGATCTTAGGCTAGATATGCAAATAGGAGGATTTGTTTTTATTTTTTGAGGTTTTGTTGGAAAAAAGGGAAAGGCAATTTTGGGCTTGGGGATGAGGCCAAATTCTTGCAGAGTTCAAGTTGGGGCAAGGAAGGCAATGGCTTTAATGTCTTAGATTGATTGAATGGATAGAAAATACTGTTGAGGAGCTGAAGAGGGCAAGAGGCTGCAAGGATCCTCTTCAAACGGAGGAAAACATATAAAACTAAACAAAAGTTTAAGGCAGAGCACCAGCAAACTAATGAATTCTACCTTAGTTACTCATTTGTTTAATTTCAGAAGCAAAGAGAAGGGAAATGGCATCCCTAAAAAATTAATGAAACTTACAGATACATGGAGAAAAACATCATCAAAACTCAGAGCCACAAGGATCCCAACAAGTGCTGCAAAACCCTAGTCTTTCCTTTGCCAGAAAGCTGAAATGAATATACAATGAGGTGCCAAACTTTTCCCAAGAGTCCAACCTTGAAAATGTCTCAGAAAATACATGATATAGACCATCCTAACCCCTTCCCATGCCTCTAGGGGTCAAGCTTATCCTTCTAGGAGCTGTTTCAACCAATTCTAAGCTAGGAACTGAAATCTAGGCAATCAAACAAGTTGCCTCTATATGGAAGGAAACTGATTCATTCGTTTAATTTTCACTTTTTAGTGAATGAATCCTATAGAACAAGTAAATATGTGCCAAAATTACATCATAGTCATCAAATTACATCAAGATAGATCAATAGTTACATCAAAAAGAAAAACTAGTCAAAACTGGGCGAAATTTTGAGCTGAAAAGTGAAAATGGGGCCAAATTTCTCTATGCGCTGCGCTAGAAAACTCAATGCGTCGCGCCGCTTTGGAGCTGATTTTGAGGCACTTCTTGAAGTCAAAATTGAGCTCATGATAGCTAGTTGGAAAGCCCTGTCTGTCTATTATCCAAACCAAGTAGAATTTCTGGATTTGGATGTCATTTTCCCCTTCAAAACTTCAATCTCCCAAGACTAGTTCCTGTGTGTGCAAATGGTGGCAGAAAGGCCATTTTGAAGGTGTTTTTGACCCTTTAAACCACCCAAAACTTGATGAAATCTCTCAGCCATTCCTGAGCATGCATAATTTATCATAAAAAATCCATAAATATCAAATTTTCCTCCAGAAGATGTCCCAATCATAAGCGCGCGCAAGGTGGCGCTACGCGTCGGGCAGAAAAACCTGTTTTGTGACCAAAAAAATTCAAAAATGACAAAATTTTCTCCAAATTTGCTGAAATTTGGAGTGAAGGTCCCCCATCAAGTATCATGCTCAGCCAAAGAAGCTTCGGCCAAGATTCGGAGTCTATCCTCCCTTTTTTTCCGTTTCAGTGCCCTCCTTAGCCTCGCTTTCAAGATCTTCATCTTCGCTTTGCAAACATGTGTGTGGGCCCAATAGTGGTTCTTCATGTGCCTGAGCATGTCTTTGTCCCTATTGGCCTTCGCCAACAGCTTCTCAAGATGAATTTTGACTCTCTCAAGACAAATCTTCCGCTCAAAAGGTGTCATGTCACCCTATCTCTTCCGGGCCAATTCCCGGTCTTCACGTATTTGCCACAACTCTATGAGTGTCTACTGATCCTCCAGTTGTTTATTCCGCTGCTCCAAGTAATTTATAACCCATTGAGCTCTCTGCAATTTCTCGGTCAATGTATCGATCTCAGCTTTCTACTCCTGGATGATTTCTTTCAGCTTTGAGCTGTGAGAGCTCAAATCAACATCAATGAGTGTAAAATCAGTGTCTTGGCCTCCTGAAGGGCCCTCATCCTGCATAGGCCTCTTGCCTTTGTCCTGAACCTGTACCTGTGCTGATGTTGAAGGCGAGACCCCTTCCACCCCATGTGGAGATAGTACTCGCGCTGCTGATCAAGGTAACGAGACCCCTTCCACCCCGGGTGGAGATAGTACTCGTCGTGCTGCTGCAAATAAAGCTCTGGTACCTCTCTGATAGGTAACACACATTGGAACACTAATAGGCTCTGTCTCGGGACCCTCAAATTGATGTGAAGGCTCACCTGCACCATGAACAATCTCTGGAGGAGGTTGAGGGGCTGTGAAGAAGTCACTGGAAATGAACTCCTCCCATGCAATGCCCTGCAATCCAAGCTGATGTACTACAATGATCTTAATGAGCGCATAATGATAAATGCTGTTATGTTGCCGCTCAGGGGTCTTCTTCTGCACAAGAGTAGTCATCCACTCTATGTTTCGACATATGAAATATGGAATGCAGATCAGCCTCACTCTCGTGAAATGCATCAGTAATCGGATATGGTAAGCATAAAGGCGCGAGAACCGGCCCTCATAACTGAAGTATCTGATGATGAGTTTCATCAATGGCGCATAGGACTCCTTCAGAAACCGGAATGGGAATACCCTGCTGAGCTACCTCAAATAGCTAGGCCTGATGTAAGGTTCATAATATGCTCTATCTAGCTGCTGTCTCTTGTCCACTCTTCACCTATATTCAGTATCCCGGTTGCCTGAGAAATGGTTTCTCGTGTCAAGGTGAAGTTCACTTCAGCAATGTTTACATGACCATCACGCAAATGTAGGACAAATAAAACAGTGTTACCGATGAAATATGGTAACCGCATTGTTACCTACTTTTTTTTGGTAACATAAAAAGCACCCGATTTTGAAAAGTGGTGATGCAGAATCACATTTTTTTTGTTTGGAGCACATTTTCGACACTCTAATATTATTATTTATGAAGTATGAATATTTGTTTTAAAATGTTAGTGATTTTCATGCTAATTTTGAAACGTATTGATGCAGCATCAACTTTTTTTTTTTTTTTTTTAGAATGGTGATTTTCATGCTAATTTTGAAACGTATTGACGCAACATCAACCTTTTTTTTTTAGAGGTGATTTTCATGTTGGTAATAAAACACAAAACTTATATATATATATATATATATATAAACAATAAAAAGGTAAAAAAAACAAAATTAATTCGTAAAAATAAAAATTTTAAACGAAAATAAATAAATAAAACAAAAAAAAAACAAAAATATTCGAAAATTATATCAAAAGAAATGACAAAATTTGAAAAAAAAAACACATAATTTAAAGAAAAAAAACAAAAATTAACCAAAAAAATTAAAAAAAAAACATCAAAAACATTTTTTTTCTAAGTTATTAAAAAAAAACATATAATTAAAAAAAAAAATTAAATAGAAAATTTAAAAATAATTTAAATTACAAAATTAAAATTTAGATAAAAAAAATAAAATACAAAAAAGAAAAATTAAATTTAAAAATTTAAATTAAAATAATAATAATAAGAAGAAAAAAATATACAAATTTTAAAATTAACAAAAAAAACAAATTAAAAAAAAAAGAAAATTTAAAATTGAAAAAGAAAATTTAAAATTGAAAAAGAAAATTAAAATAAAAGAATTAAAATAAAAAAAACTATCATTAAGAAACAAAAAATATGAAAAAAACCACGTGCAAATAATTAAAAAACAAATATCCATAAATTTACTGTTTTTTTTTAAATGAAACAATTTATAAATTTTAAAAATGAAAAATTAAATAAACTAAAAGATTAAAAAAAATAAATTTAAATTAAATTAAAATTTAATAAATTTAATAAATAAATTTTAAATTTTAAAAAATAATTAATCTAAAATATTAAATTTAAAAACAAAATTAAAAAAAAAAAACAAAAAAAATTAAAACAATTTAAATTAAAAATTAAAAATTTGAATTAAAAAACAAATAATTTTAAATTTTTTGAATTAAAAAAAAAAAAATTAAATTAAAAAAATATATATTAAAAATTAAAAATAAAATAAAATAAAATAAAAAAGAATTTTTTGATCGTGGTGGCGCTGCCAATCGGCCTCTCGCCCGGGTGGTGGCGAAGGCTGGCCGCTGGGCGGGAGACTGATTCCGGGAATCGCCCTCCCGCGGCGGGAGGTCGATTCCGGGAATCGCCCTGAGGCCGATTCCGAGAATCACCCTCCCGCGGTAGGAGGCCGATTCCGGGAATCGCCCTCCAGCGGCAGGAGGGCGATTCCTGGATTTGCCCTCCCGTCGCGGAAGGGTGATTCCCGGAATCGGCCTCAGGGCAATTCCCAGAATCGGCCTCCCGCCGCGGGAGGGCGATTCTCGGAATTGGCCTCAGGGAGATTCCTGGAATCGGCCTCCCGCCGCGGGAGGGCGATTCTCGGAATCGGCCTCTCGCCCAATGAATGGCCTCCGCCACCACCTGGGCGGGAGGCCGATTGGCAGCACCACCACGATCAATTTTTTAATTTTATTTTTTAATTTGATTTTTTTTTTTAATTTATTTTTTATATTCGAAATTTAATTTGTTTTAATTTTTTTTTTTTTTATTATTCTTTTTTGTTTTTAATTTTTTTTTTCTAAATTTTGAAATCTTTTTTAATTTAATTGATTTTTTAATTTTTTTTTTTAAATTTTTTCGTATATTTTTTTTATTATTAAATTTTATTTTTAGTTTTTTCATTTAATTTTTTAAAATTTAGTAAATTTTGTATTTTATTTTTAATTTGAATTTAATACTTGTTTTAATTTTATTTATTTATTATTATTATTTTTTTAGTTACATTATATATATATATATATATATATATATATATATATATATATATATATATATATTATTTCAATTAAAATTGTGTATATAAAATTATATATATATATTTTAATTAAACTTAATATTTTCAAATTATTTTGTTTTTTATTTAATATATATTTTTTAATTTATTTTTTTCAATTTTTAAATTTTAATTGATTTTAAAAGTTTTTTAACTTTTTATTTTAACAATGTTTTTTTTTCTTTCTTTATATTTAAAATTTATTTGTTTATTCATTTATTTATTAAAATTTAATATTTGTTTTTTTTAAATTTAATTTTTTATTTTAATATTAACATTTTTTATTTTAAATTTAATAAAATCTAATATATATATATATATATATATATATATTTTAAATTTAAGTTTATATATATATATATATATATATATATATATATATATATATATATATATTATTATTTTTTTTTTAATTTAAGTTTATATATATATATATATATATATATATATATATATATATATATATATATATTTATTTTGTTTTTTATAATTTAAATTTAATTTATTTTTCAAAATCTATTTGTTTTTTTAATATATATTTTTTAAATTTAATATTTTTGTTGTATTTTATTTTTCATTTTTCATTTTTAATTAATTTTTCATTTTTTTAATTTCAATAATGTTTTTGTTTTTTTTTTAAAGTTTTTTAAGTTTTAAATTTATTAAAATTTAATATATTTCTTTAATTTTAATTTTTTATTTTTAAAATTTAATTTTTTTTTTCTAATTTAATAAACATTTTCTTTTTCTTTTTTAAATTTAATTTCTATATTTAATTTTTTATAATTTCTTTCCTTTTTTAACTTGGTTTTTTTTTTAATTTAATATTTTTATTTTGTTTTTTATTTTTATTTTTTTATTTCTATATATTTTGAAATTTTAATCTTTAATTTTTTTTTATTTTTTATTTTTTATTTTTTTCTTAAATTTTAGGTTTTTTTAATGTTTGAATTAAAAATTTTATTTTGTTTTTATTTTTATTTTTTTATTCCTAGATATTTTTAAAATTTAAGTTTTAACATGTTTTTATTTTTTAAATTTATTTTTTTTCTTAAATTTTAGGTTTTTTTTAATGTTTGAATTTTAAAAATTAAAAATTGTTATTTCTATTTGAATTTTAAAAATTAAAAATGTCAAAAATATGACACATTTTTTTTTTTGTTATTCCAGCATCAACTGGTTTTGTTTTGAGGGTGTTTTTTCAATCCTTTTTTCAAGACACAAATTTGTTTTTAGCATAATTTTATAAAATGTTGAAATTTGACCTTAAAAAAAAAACAAAGTGTGTTTTGGAATACACTTTTTTTGTTTTTGGGGTGTTTTTTCATGTTTTTTGAGTCTTTTTGGGTTAGAGTTCCCATTTTGAGGTCAGGTTACCTATTTCATCGGTAACAGTGTTATAAGCGAACCAACTCCTGATGATGCTGAATCTGAGCAATCATCTCACAATACTGAAAGCACGACTGTTGCTGAAAGCATGCCATTGCAAGCGGGCAGGCCTGCAATTGAGTCAAGGAAGTAGGCTCTTCTCTGACGTGCTTGCCACTTTTATGAGGCCTTCTCGGTACATTGGGCTTTGTGGTTGAGTCACTGTCTTGCTCATATTCTTGCTCATATGATGAATCTGTCTCTGTCATGGTGCTGCAATATATATGTCAAGTGTATGTTTGGTTTGGTTTGAAAATGAGAAATAGGTGTTTTTGCTTCAATGCCAAATATTCCAAAGGGAAATGAAGAGCTGTGGTAAGTATGAACTGTGGGAAAAGTGGGGGTTTGTCAAGTGAAATTAATGCAATAACAGTCACTTGACTGTGTTTAGGGATGTGGGGTTTGGGAATTTGCTACAAATGATATGGGAGAGGGAAAATGATAGGGAATGGTAGGGTTTAGGATAGGGAAAATGGGAAGAAGGGATATGAGTAGTTTGGAAGGTTAGGGCATAAGGGATTGACTATAATGATGGAATTATGAAAGGGAAAGGATCACAGGTGGGAAAGGAGACTTGGCACCAAAATTACAATTTCAAAACAACAATTTCAAAACCCAAAGGAGCAGATTTTGATATAAATATAGGGTTTATATTTTCAAACTTTAAACTTTCAAATCTTCCCTCCAAACAATACCCAACACAAGCTACATTCAATGGCAAGAGCTCTCAAAATTACTTGGAGCAGAAGAAATGGAGTTGTTTGGTTTTTGATGAAAGCAGTGTTATTAAATTGGGCTGTCGGCTTTGTGTGCCGCGCACAAACCCAGTGTGCCGCGCCTCCTGGATGCGCCGCGACAGTGCAATTCTCCACAGTGAGATTTGTCCCAATGCACCGCGCGGTCTATGTGCGCTGCGCCTTCTCCCAATGCGCCACGCGCACTCCAAACACACAGTCGGTCTTCAAAAAACACAGTTTCGCCTTCCACGATCTTCTTTTGAGTGTTTTGATAACTTCTTGTTTGAAAATGACATTTGAATAATGAAAATATCTCTTATAGTCATGGCTTTGATTTTTTCTTCTTACAAACCCATTTTTGTAATGTTTTGAAATTGGCACTTTTCATATTTTTAATGTAAACTCTGATTCTTGTTTCCACTTTGATTTTTGGCTGAAATGATGAAACTCTTGGAAATTTTTTTCGTAGGGATGATTTGGCATGTGATTTCGGCAAAGGAGACCAGGGCTGTGCTTGGAGATTTGTAGAATTTGAAAAACCTTAAAAATTACATATTTATTACAAACAGTAAATTTGACGATTTCTTCTTCAAAACAGAGTTTTGAAGAAGAATCATCCTTGAGCATTATTGATGATGAAAATTTTGGAATAGAACTTATTTTGAACCTCCCCATGGCCTGCTGGCATTATTTGACATTCTGAAGACCAAACCCTAGACCTAAAATCTGAAATGACTCTTGTTTGACCAAAACACCATCTATGACTGTAAATGACTGAAATCAAATTTGATGAATTTTGATAAATTTTGACCAAACCAGCAGGTGCAAACCTGAGGGAAATGAGTGAAGAGACCCTTCCATCAGATAATGGCATGCCCCCTAACGGAATGCAGATGAATGAATTGCATGGGACACCTAAAAATGAAATGCAACAAGAGAAATGATCTCTGATGGAGGTATGACCAGACCGACTCTAACATTGGCTCTAATGGGGATGGTAGCTCCTGGGAGGTGCCAAGAACTACAGAAATTTGGGCAAGCAGACAATGCCTTCGTCCATTGGGCTATGGAGTTCATTATTACGAGAAATCCACACAAGACTCTTGACTCAATTTATTGACTGAAACTTGACTCAAACTAACTCAATTAGGAAACTAAAATGACTGAAAACATGACTCGACACACTGAAACCAAAACTGCAATCCTTCTTCAGAATTATAGCCTTCACTTTGGGCCCCAGATTGAAGAAAAGATCATAGCACACACTTGCAATGAAACTGAAATAAAATGGTATATACAGTGACAATGTAATCAGCAAAAAAATCTCAGAAATGATACCGCTTGAGCATCCGACCATTGACCGGCCCTCCTGGACAATCTTCCCCGTTCATATCCTTCAGAAGAAAGGCATTCTGACCCCGATATGATGCAATCTTAAAGGGACCTTTCTAGAGATTTTCAAAATTACTGTGCTTACCCTTTTCCTCATTCCTTGCGTCCCACTTCAGCACTACTTCTTCCAATTGGAATTTGTCCGCCTTCGCTTTTCTGTCATAGATTTTCTTAATTCTCTCCTGCAACTTGAATGTGTTCTGAAAAACTTCTTCTCTCGTTTGCTGCAAATGAATCATCTGATTTATTATTCTCTGCATATGACTTTCTTCACTGCCAGCTTCTTGAAGAAGTTTGACCACCGGAACAACAAGGGAGGTAGGAAACATTGTGTCTACTCCATATACCAACTCAAAAGGAGACATACCAATGGATTTCTTCTGACTTACCCGATCAGCCCAAAGTGCATTTACTAACTTCTTATGCCAACCTCTTTTATTGATTTCCAGTAACTTTTTAATGATATTGACCAAAGATTTGTTGGAAGATTCCGCCAATCCGTTGCCTTGCGGATGATAGGTGGTTGAATGTCCCAAAGTGATGTGATACTTGTTACAAAACTCAACCATCCTTTTCGATTTGAAAGCTGTTGCGTTATCAGTGATTATCTTATTCGGGCAACCAAAATGAGAAAAAATGTTATTCTCAAGGAATGAAATTATTACCGCATCCGTAGCTTGTCTAGTGGGAATTTCTTCGATCCATTTCGTGAAATAATCTGTCACCGTGAGGATCCATCTATGCTGAGCTGAAAAAGGAGGATGGATCTCCCCAATGAAATCCAAACCCCACTGCTAAAAAGGGGCACTTACCTCAATGGGGTTAAGCGGCAAAGGCTGTAATTTCTGTCTTCCTTCGAAAATTTGACATTCGTGACAACTCTTGACAATCTTATATACATCAGCAAAAAGTGTCGGCCAATAGTATCCGGCTCTCAAAATATTATTGGCCGTAGTTTTCCAAAAACGGTGACCCCCGCAGTCTCCTTTATGGAAATCATCCATGACTTGCTTCGCTTCCTCTTCCACTAAAAAATTCAGCAAAACACCTCCAGGGTCTTTCCAATAAAGTGCAGAATTCAAAATACAATATTTTGCAGCCTTTAATTTCAGAGTTCTACCTTTATTTCTAGTCATGCCGGGTGGTGGTGACAAATTTTGAAGTACATACACAATATCTGAATACCAAGGAGAAGCAACAAACATTTCTGATACCTGAAGTGGCGAATTATCCTCATCCTCATCAGACATAGCAGCAATCAAATTTATGTCTAATGCATGCAAATTCGATTCAGCCATAAGCTTTGCCAGCCCCTGTCCTTTGATAAGTTTCGTGGGATTTATCTCCACATCATACTCCAGCAAAGCTGCAATCCACTTGCCTCGTCTTCCTTCCGGATCAGTTTGTACTAAAACATCTTTCACGGCAGCGTTAGGAACATAAGCCAAAATATGAGAATGCAGAATGTATACTCGGAAATCTTTTAATGCTTTTACCAGTGCCAGAGCTTGTTTCTCAATGATGTTATATTTCAAGGCTGCATCTCTTATAGTCCGACTGAAAAAAACTATTGGCTTCTCATGCTCATCTCTTTTCTGCATTAACACAGCTGCCATGGTATGCTCTAAAGAAAATGAAAACAAAATAAAATCTTGGGTGTAATCCGGGCTGATTAACACCGGAGCTAAAGATAGTGCCAACTTCACCAAATTAAAGGACTTTACCGCCTCTTCAGTCCACTTCACTTGGCTGTCTTTTTTAAGCATATTTGTAATATCTCTTAGATGTTCAGCAAGATTAGGCACAAAGCGGCATAAAAAGTTCATCTTACCATTAAAAGACTGAATCTCCTTCTTGTTCCTGGGAGGGTCAATTTGCTGAATTGCTTCTACACGTGCTGGATCAACACGAATGCCATCTTTTGAAATAATGTGACCAAGTATTTTGCCCTCATCCATGGCAAAAATATGGGAATTTTGAGGTCTAAAATGGCCTCCTAAGGAAATTATAAAATAATAGTGGAAAAAATCTAATAATATTTGATGGCATCATCAAATTTTAGAGGGAAAAATGAAAAAACTACTTTTTCAATTCATATTTTCAACTTATCTCCCAAAGTTTTTACTCAAATTTCGAGCGGGAGTACTCGTTGGATGCAGAATTTAATTCCCCATCCAAGGAGTACCCATGTGGCATACTTTTGATGGGTCCTACTACACGAAAAATGAGAAATACATAAAAAAATGTGATTACAATCACGTTTTTTAATGTATTTCTCATTTTTCGTGTAGAAGAGTTCATCGACAGTATGCAACATGGGTACTCCTTGGATGAGGAATTAAATTCCGCATCCAACAAGTACTCCCGCTCGAAATTTGAGTAAAATTTTTGGGAGATAAGTTTAAAATACGAGTTGAAAAAATAGTTTTATTATTTTATTATTTTTTAATATTTTTTACTTTTTTACTCCAAAAATGGTGAATCATCCATTATGGATGACATCATCATCTTGAATCCTATTGGTTGTTATAAAGTTTATTTTTGTTGTACATTTTTCTTATGAGGCCCATTTTAGACCTCAAAATTCCCCTAATGCAAGCTCTTCTTCAGATTAAGTGACACACCATATTTTCTGCACTTTTGAAAGACAATTTTCAAATGATACATATGTTCTTCATCAGAATTGGAAAATACCGTCAAATCATCAAGGTATACAACAAGAAAAACATCCTTCTCATTCGCAAAATCCATGTCCATCGCCCGCTGAAAAGTCGCACTAGCATTCTTTAAACCAAAAGGCATCTTAGCATAGTGGAATGTCCCCCACGGAGTGGTGAACGCTGTTTTGTCTCTGTCGTCCTCATGGAACATAATTTGGTTATATCCAGAATAACCATCGAGTAGTGACATACGAGATGCTCCAACTACTCGCTGAAGTATATGATCCATTTTGGGTAATGGATAATTGTCCTTCAATGACACCTTGTTCAAATTTCGGAAATCAATGCACAACCGAATCTCACCTGTCTTTTTCCGCACTGGCACCAGATTGGAAATCCAATCAGAAAATCTAATGGGAACAATGATTCCTGATTTGTACAACCTGTTTACCTCCTTCTCAATTGATGGCAGCAACTTCAGGTTGATTCTTCTTAGCTTCTGTCTGAAAGGCTTCTGATTAGGCTTGATTGGAATAGTGTGCTGAATTATATTGGTATCATACGTCTTTAAGTCTGAGTAATCCCAAGCAAACACATCAGCAAAAGAGGACAATAAAATGATATATTTAGCCTTTACCTCCGGTGGCAATGCTTTTGACAATTTCACCATCTTTGGATTCTCAGCTGGTCCAATGTTTACATCTTCAACTCCCTTTTCAGTTGGCCGCAAGGTTGGTTTTTTAGCTACATCATCCTGATCGAAGAGCTCTTCTAAAGGTATCAAACCCTTAGGAATAACATTATCTTTCAGCTGCAACACTTCCATTTGATTGACTTGAACATCAACGTCACCATCATCATATTCTACATCAATTGAGGTATCTTTGAACTTGCCTTTATTTTGCAGAAATTCATTAATCTCATCATCATCTTGGAAAACTTGCCAACATCTTTGATTATCCCGGATGGTAGGATGGTGCTTCACATGGATTTCAAACTTATTACTTGAGTTCATTGGGATCTTCAAATTACTTGCTGCCTTAGCAAGTGCATCTGCAATTCCATTTTGAATGCGAGGAATACAAGTCAAGGTATAATCTGAAAACTGCTTCAAAATATCAAGAACAACATTCCGGTAAGCCCGCATTCGGGGATGCTTCGTTTGGTATTCACCCTTCACCTGCTTAATCACCAATTCGGAGTCGCCATAAACAACAATTCTCCTAGCATTCAGCTTTCTAAGAATTTTTAGGCCAACAATCAGAGCTTCATACTCAGCCTCATTGTTCGAACAATCGAATGCTAATTTGTAAGAACATACCCTTACATTTCTCGGTACCTTGTTTGGAGCGGAAAAAGGACTGCGTACCCAAATACCAATTCTAGCACCATCATTTCCCACTGCACCATCGAAATCCATGGTCCATAGACCCTCTTTATCATCTTCTAAGTGCTGAAATTGTGCTAGCTCTGTTTTTTCTGCTTGTTGTCCACTATCTTTAGCTGATTGCTCTACTGTGTTTTCCGGTTTTTGCCTTTCTTTCCTCAAAAATTCTCTGAAATTCTTGGTAATCTCTGGAATATCTTCTGCTTGAACTAACTGACTATATACATCATTGAAACTATCAGCAAACAAAACAAAAGACTCTAAATCTGTATGTACATAATTAATCGGATGATTACCGGTTTCTCCTTGGTTGTAATCATGTACTTCATTTTTTGTTCCCGGTACAACTTTCTCATTTGGCCAAACACAGGAATCGTTGCATAGGAGAAATCTAATTGTAATGTCCCTTTCAATTTTTCTCCCCAAGATCTGGAAAGCAGCATACCAAATCTGGGAGGAATGTCTGCCACAACGTCCATCAAAACATTCTTTGTAGGAATCTGATCCAAACTAACAACCAAGTCTCTAATGAGCCCAATACATCTCACTTTGCTAGAATAAAATGAATAAAGATGGTACTTCCTCGTGATGTCTAAACACAACTTCTCCATGATTTCTTTCGGCATAAGATTATGGGAAGCACCGGAATCAAATATGGCATTGTGCAATACAAACTCATGCAATCGAAGACTGATATAAAAAGGAGGCACTTCGCTATCTAGAGACTCACCATCCAAAGCTGGTCCAAATATCAGTTTAGGTTGATCATCTTCAATGTTCACCATATCGGACATAGGATCGAAATTCAAAATTCTAGAAACTTGACCTCTATAACTGCTGTTCTTCATTATTTCAGTCAAGGGAATGGATACCTTTAATTTAGAAATCTCATTCTCCAAACTAAAGGCTGAAGTCTTTTCGATCTCTTTGGCTGGAACATCTTTATTTTCAACCTTCTCCCTCGATGTAATTGGCTGATTGTATTTTTCTGCTGATGATGACTTGGTGGTAGCGGGATCAACTATCTCTTTTGCTTTCTTTTGTGCAACGGGTGAATCGTTTTTAGGTGCTGAAACTTAATTTCTCTTTTGGATTGGGTTGACAGGAACATCTCTGTTTCTAAGAGAATATTGCTTCTGCTGGGCTGAAAAGGCATTCATATAACCTCTCTGATACTCATTCAACTCTTCCTCAAGGGCTGCATCACTGGCCAAAATAAAAACCTCATCTATTTGTACCGCTGAACTTTCTGCATACTCCTCATCTTCAGTGATATAAATGGGCAAATCATCAGGAGTAAAGAAGTGATTTTCCTCCCCTACTACATCATCTTCATCATCTAAATCCTGACCAACAAAATTCTGCTGAAGAGGTGTCTTTACTTGCTGTTGGACTGCTGGTTCTTGTGCTCGCTGCTCTCGTTGTTTGATCCTGAATTGGGGCTGCTGCTGACCACGAAAATTGGGATTTTGAATCTGCGGTTCGGGCTTATCAAGTGTGAGCTTTTCAATCATTCTTTCCACCTTGCGAAGTAGCTGATCTGATGTAGATGTAGAAGCTTCTTCCTTTATTACGACTTTCTTCTCAGCTCTCAATCTAGCTCTCTTGTCATTCAAATTAGCTTCAACACTAACAGAAATTTTCTGCATATCTTCTAAAGTGGGTGGATCTCTCTCGTGTAATGAATAGGCCATGTCCGGATCAAAACCATCCAGAAACTTAAGCAAAGATGATTTCTTAGATGGCCTTAAATCATCAGGAATTGCATTATAAACCGCATTAAATCTGATACAATAGTCTTGGACGGACTCACCAGCATTGCGCTTGATCTTGGTATATTCAGAAGTGATTTGAAGTGGATCTTTCTTTATTTCCCACCGATCTAGAAATTGTCTCTGAAGCTCAACCAATGTAGCAACACTTCTGGGCTGCAAAGCTCTGAACCACTTACGTACCTCACCTCCAAAAGTTTGCACAAACAATCTCATGGTGACATTCTCTTCATCAATTTCATGGAGATCAAAAAAGTCTGTCATTCTATCAATGTGCTGCTGAGCGGGCACACTTTGAGGAGTACCATAAAACAAAGGGATCTTACTCTGATAATCAACGGGCATGGGATCCAAGTTCTGGGGCAAGACAAGAGGTGCGAATCTAGCAGCCATTGCTCTTGGTGGATTTATAATATGTCTTGGAGAAACAGGTGGAGTAGGAGCAATGGATGTACGAGGTGCATGTGGTGGGGATGGAGGAGAAACTACTGCAGATTGCTGATCAGATATAGATGGTTGTACGGGAATGGTAGGAATGAAAGAAGGCTCAGCGTGAACCTGATAATTAGAAGTAACTGCTGATGGACCAAGAGTTTCAGATGCAGACTCTATGAATTCAAGGATATTCGTTGCCACAATGGAGTTCTAAATGTTCAGGATGTAACTATCAATGGATCTATTAGCTTGTTCAACCTCAAGATACTTGATAAACTCGGGATTTATGACAGTAGAACTAATAGCACTTTCAGACTTAGTTTCAAACAACGACAACTCGAATTGATCATCAAACTCAATATCTTCAAGGAATTCAAATACAGTAGGGCATGAATGAGATTTAAAGAAAGGGATCACGGGACTTTCTCGACGGAGGATTCTTGGAATCAGATTGGGATTCTCATACACTGGAGGTGGATCGGGATCAGGATTTTCTCTAGTATGTCTTCTGGAAGCCAGTGTGTTGATCTATTCAAAAATCAAAGGGACACAACCGACTTGTTTCAGCCTATCAAATTCTAGACTCAATCACCCAAAAGTCCAGAATGATCTGATATACTGGGGTAATTCACAAGTCAAGTGTCACATTCACAAGCTAAACCGGAGATTGACTGAAGCAGCGTTTATCTACTTCCACTAATGTAAAGAAAAAGCGTTTCGAAGGCTACCTGGCGTAACTTCAGGCTCCGTCTATAGCTTATAAAACAAGTAACACCAACAAGCAAACCATTTTATTCCCCAGTATGGTCACCACTATGTTATTGCCTAAATCTACCTTAGGCTGAAGGAAGGCAGAGACAGGATAACACCAAACCACGCTCAGTCTAGTAGCTAGCCCTACCAGAACAGGAAAGGGCTCTCTCCGGGTCAATCTCAGCGAAAAGTATTCAATGGGGCTTGACATGACAGAAACAACAATTGACCTTAGGCTAGATATGCAAATATGAGGATTTGTTTTTATTTTTTGGGGTTTTGTTGGAAAAAAGGGAAAGGCAATTTTGGGCTTGGGGATGAGGCCAAATTCTTGCAGAGTTCAAGTTGGGGCAAGGAAGGCAATGGATTTGATGTCTTATATTGATTGAATGGATAGAAAAGACTGCTGAGGAGCTGAAGAGGGCAAGAGGCTGCAAGGATCCTCTTTAAACAGAGGAAAACATATAAAACTAAACAAAGTTTAAGGCAGAGCACCAACAAACTAATGAATTCTACCTTAGTTACTCATTTGTTTAATTTCAGAAGCAAAGAGAAGGGAAATGGCATACATAAAACATTAATGAAACTTAAAAATACATGGAGAAAAACATCATCAAAACTCAGAGCCACAAGGATCCCAACAAGTGCTGCAAAACCCTAGTCTTTCCTTTGCCAAAACGCTGAAATGAATATACAATGAGGTGCCAAACTTTTCCCAAGAGTCCAACCTTGAAAATGTCTCAGAAAATACATGATATAGACCATCCTAACCCCTTCCCATGCCTCTAGGGGTCGAGCTCATCCTTCTAGGAGCTGTTTCAACCAATTCTAAACTAGGAACTGAAATCTAGGCAATCAAACAACTTGCCTCTATATGGAAGGAAACTGATTCATTCATTTAATTTTCACTTTTTAGTGAATGAATCCTCTAGAACAAGTAAATATGTGCCAAAATTACATCATAGTCATCAAATTACATCAATATATATCAATAGTTACATCAAAAAGTAAAACTAGTCAAAACTGGGCGAAATTCTGAGCTGAAAAGTGAAAATGGGGCCAAATTTCTCTATGCGCTGCGCCAGAAAACTCAATGCCTCGTGCCGCTTTGGAGCTGATTTTGAGGCACTTCCCGAAGTCCAAATTGAGAAAATGATAGCTCGTTGGAAAGCCCTGTCTGTATATTATCCAACCCAAGTGGAATTTCTATATTTTGATGTCATTTTCCCCTTCAAAAATTCAATCTCCCAAGACTGGTTCCTGTGTGTGCAATAGGTGGCAGAAAGGCCATTTTCAAGGTGTTTTTGACCCTTTAAACCACCCAGAAATTGATGAAATCTCTCATCCATTCCTGAGCATGCATAATTTATCATAAAAAATCCAAAATATCAAATTTTCCTCCAGAAGATGTCCCAATCATAAGCCCGCGCAAGGTGGCGCTACGCGTCGGGCAGAAAAACCTGTTTTGTGACCAAAAAAATTCAAAAATGACAAAAGTTTCTCCAAATTTGCTGAAATTTGGAATGAAGGTCCCCCATCAAGTATCATGCTCAGCCAAAGAAGCTTCGGTGAAGATTCAGAGTCTATCCTCCCTTTTTCGCCGTTTCAGTGCCCTCCTTAGCCTCGCTTTCAAGATCTTCATCTTCGCTTTGCAAACATGTGTGCGGGCCCAATAGTGGTTCTTCATGTGCCTGAGCATGTCTTTGTCCCTATTGGCCTTCGCCAATAGCTTCTCAAGATGAATGTTGACTCTCTCAAGCCAAATCTGCCGCTCAAAAGGTGTCATGTCACCCTGTCTCTTCCGGGCCAATTCCCGGTCTTCACGGATTTGCCGCAACTCTATGAGTGTCTACTGATCCTCCAGTTGTTTATTCCGCTGCTCCAAGTAATTTATAACCCACTGAGCTCTCTGTAATTTCTCGGTCAATGTATCGATCTCAGCTTTCTGCTCCTGGATGATTTCTTTCATCTTTGAGCTAGGAGAGCTCAAATCAACATCAATGAGTATAAAATCAGTGTCTTGGCCTCCTGAAGGGCCCTCATCCTACATAGGCCTCTTGCCTTTGTCCTAAACCTGTACCTGTGATGATGTCGAAGGTGAGACCCCTTCCACCCCATGTGGAGATAGTACTCGCGCTACTGATGAAGGTAACGAGACCCCTTCCACCCCGGGTGGAGATAATACTCGTCGTGCTGCTGCAAATAAAGCTCTGGTACCTCTCTGATAGGTAACACACACTGGAACACTGATAGGCTCTGTCTCGGGACCCTCAAACTAATGTGAAGGCTCACCTGCACCATGAACAATCTCTGGATGAGGCTGAGGGGCTGTGAAGAAGTCACTGGAAATGAACTCCTCCCATGCAATGCCCTGCAATCCAATCTGATGTACTACAATGATCTTGATGAGCGCATAATGATAAATGTTGTTATGCTGCCGCTCATGGGTCTTCTTCTGCACAAGAGTAGTCATCCGCTCTATGTTTCGACACATGAAATATGGAATGCTCATCAGCCTCACTCTCGTGAAATGCACCAGTAATCGGATATGGTAAGCATAAAGGCGCGAGAACCGGCCCTCACAACTAAAGTATCTGATGATGAGTTTCATCAATGGCGCATAGGAATCCTTCAGAAACCGGAATGGGAATACCCTGCTGAGCTGCCTCAAATAGCCAGGCCTGATGTAAGGTTCATAATATGCTCTATCCAGCTGCTGTCTCTTGTTCCACTCTTCACCTATATTCCGTATCCCAGTTGCCTGAGAAATGGTTTTTGGTGTCAAGGTGAAGTTCACTCCAGCAAGGTTTACATGATCATCACACAAATGTAGGACAAATAAGCGAACCAACTCCTGATGATGCTGAATCTGAGCAATCATCTCACAATACTGAAAGCACGACTGTTGCTGAAAGCATGCCATTGCAAGCGGGCAGACTTGCAATTGAGTCAAGGAAGTAAGCCTTCTTGGTACATTAGGCTCTATGGTTGAGTCACTGTCTTGCTCATATTCTTGCTCCTATGATGAATCTGTCTCTGTCATGGTGCTGCAATATATATGTCAAGTGTATGTTTGGTTTGGTTTTAAAATGAGAAATAGGTATTTTTGCTTCAATGCAAAATATGCCAAATGGAAATGAAGAGCTGTGGTAAGTATGAATAGTGGGAAAAGTGGGGGTTTGTCAAGTGAAATTAATGCAATAACAGTCACTTGACTGTGTTTAGGGATGTGGGGTTTGGGAATTCGCTACAAATGATATGGGAGAGGGAAAATGATAGGGAATGGTAGGGTTTAGGATAGGGAAAATGGGAAGAAGGGATATGAGTAGTCTGGAAGGTTAGGGCATAAGGGATTGACTATAATGATGGAATTATGAAAGGGAAAGGATCACAGGTGGGAAAGGAGACTTGGCACCAAAATTACAATTTCAAAACAACAATTTCAAAACCCAAAGGAGCAGATTTTGATATAAATATAGGGTTTATATTTTCAAACTTTAAGCTTTCAAATCTTCCCCCCAAACAATACCCAACACAAGCTACATTCAATGGCAAGAGCTCTCAAACTTACTTGGAGCAGAATAAATGGAGTTGTTTGGTTTTTGATGAAAGCAGTGATATAAAATTGGGCTGTCGGCTCTGTGCGCCACGCACAAACCCAGTGCGCAGCGCCTCCTGGATGCGCTGCGACAGTGCAATTCTCCACAGTGAGATTTGGCCCAATGCGCCGCGCGGTCTATGTGCGCCGCGCCTTATCCCAATGCGTCGCGCACACTCCAAACACACAGTCGGTCTTCAAAAAACACATTTTCACCTTCCACGATTTTCTTTTGAGTGTTTTGAAAACTTCTTGTTTGCAAATGACATTTGAATAGTGAAAATATCTCTTATAGTCATGGCTTTGATTTTTGCTTCTTACAAACCCAGTTTTGTAATGTTTTGAAATTGGCACTTTTCATATTTTTAATGTAAACTCTGATTCTTGTTTCCACTTTGATTTTTGGCTGAAATGATGAAACTCTTGGCAATTTTTTTCGTAGGGATGATTTGGCATGTGATTTCTGCAAAGGAGACCAGGGCTGCGCCTGGAGATTTGTAGAATTTGAAAAACCTTAAAAATTACATATTTATTACAAACAGTAAATTTGACGATTTCTTCTTCAAAACATAGTTTTGAAGAAGAATCATCCTTGAGCATTATTGATGATGAAAATTTTGGAATAGAACTGATTTTGAACCTCCCCATGGCCTGCTGGCATTATTTGACATTCTGAAGACCAAACCCTAGACCTAAAAACTGAAATGACTCTTGTTTGACCAAAACACCATCTATGACTGTAAATGACTGAAATCAACTTTGATGAATTTTGATAAATTTTGACCAAACCAACAGGTACAAACATGAGGGAAATGAGTGAAGAGACCCTTCCGTCAGATAATGGCATGCCCCCTAACGAAATGCAGATGAATGAATTGCATGGGAAACCTAAAAATGAAATGCAATAAGAGAAATGATCTCTGACGAAGGTTTGACCAGACCGACTCTAACACCTAGCACTAGGATCTGTGCTCAATTTATAGGGAAAATGAAGGTAGTTTCTCAATCAATGAGTTTATAATAATAGACAAGACATGTTCCCAAGCTCAGAGGTGTTAGATGGACACATGGATTCAAAGTTTAACACATATGGACTCTTCTTGAAGGCACTCGCCATGTGGAGATTCTGGAACAATGAGAATGTCTCTCCCAATTGACCAACGCACTCTTGAATGTCAGGAAGTGCTTTGCAGAGCACCCTTGAATGGAGGTAATTTCATATGCAAAGCAGTTAGTCCCTTGAGAGGATGCATTGGTGAGCTCATAAGTGATATAACATGTACTTCAAATCTTGGAAAACTTGCAATGGAAATCATGGATGATTTGTTCTTGTTCTTGTCTTAGGGCATGTAGCAACCGAAATGATAGGGGATGATAGACCCTATTTCATTGGTTCTAGGGATGATGTCCAGTTTAACCAGGTCATTGGGAATGGTGCCCAAATTGACCTATAACAAATATATTTAATTAATTTTAATATATATTGGAGGATTTAATACAATGAATAGATATTACATTTAATGCATTCAATAGTTATTAGGTTTTACTAGTTTCAATAGAATTTTTTAAATATATTTAATTGATTGTAATAGATTTATACTGAAAATAAAATTTAAAACCGATCAAATATTATTTATAAATTTGGTTGTATCTTTTGTATAGATGGTTTAATATTATAAACCCAAGAAATCATTGCTAAAAACCTAACAGATTATAAACCTAATTATTTATAAAATTTCAATCATAATTACAATAAATACATAATTTAATTATAATTTTTTATATATTCATAATTATAATAAAAAAATAATAAAAATTATTATAAACATATTTATTTATATAATAAAATTATATATTCAAAATTTTTGTTATTAATAATAATAGTTAATTTTAATTAATAATTATTGATGATAATAATAATCACTAATTATAATTAATTATAATTCTAATAATAACTAATTATAATTATAACTAATTATAATTAATTATAATATAAAAGTAAAGCAATGGAAAGGTAAATATAAGGTTTATTTTATTTTTATTTTATAAGTGAAATAAATTTGATTTATAATGAAGGTAAGGTAAATTTAATGTGTAGTTAAAGTAAAGTAGGTTTTGTTTAAATATTTTTTTTAAACCCAATAATAATAAAGATAAATGAATTTAATTATAATTTATTATAATTAAAATTAATTATTATAAATGTAAAATTTATTTTAATTCCATTTTATATATGGAATTAAATTACATATATTTAATATATAATTAAGGTAAATTTAATGTGTAGTTAAAGTAAAATAAAATTTGGGTAGAAAATTTCATATTTTATGAAAATAATTGTGATAAATATTGTTTCAACCATGTTTAGTTTAGCATCTTATTATTTATTTTAGAGTTTAGATATTTTGGGTTTATAATATTAATCCTTGGTTTTAATATTATTCCTTTGGGTTTATAATCCTTTAGGGTTTTAGTATTAATCCCTTCGGTTTATTATTCTCTTGGATTTATAATATCAATTTTTTGGGTTTATTAATCTAAGGGTTCATATTCCTACGGTATAATATTATCCATAAGGTTTATAATATTAATCCTAATATTTAATATTATCCCCTGGGTTTATAATCATGCTAAACCATGGTCCAATGTCACATTGCGGTAACAATTGTCTCAATTTAAAAATCAAGTATGGCATCCCCATGGTCAATCATGGTCAATCATAGTCAACCATGGTGAAAACTCACGTTGCGACAAAGATTGTCTCAATATGAAAATCAACCATGGTCAACCAAGGTTCAACATTGCATCGTGACAAAGATTGTCTCAATATGAAAATCAACCATGGTAAACCATGCTCTACCAGGTTTATTTTAGGGTTTACAATATTTATCTTAGGGTTTATATACCCCAAGTTTATAATCCCTTGGGTTTTTAGTATTAATCCCTTGGTTTTATTATCCCCTTTGGATTATAATATGAATACTTAGGTTTATTAATCTAAGGGTTCATATTAATCCTTGGGTTTAATATAATATTAATCCTTGGGTGTAATATGATTCATATGGTTTATAATATTAATCCTTGGGTTTAATATAAATCCCTTAGGTTTATAATCATGGTCAACCATAGTCCAACATCACATTGTGGAAAATATTGTATCAATATGAAATTCAACCATCGTCAACCATGATGAATCATGGTCAAGCATTTTCAGCCATGGTCCAACGACGCATTGTGACAAAGACTATCGCAATATGAAAATCAACCATGGTCAACCATGTTTATTTTAATGTTTATAATATTAATCTTAGGGTTTATATATCTTGGGTTTATAATATTAATTAATTGGGTTTAAAATTATTCCCTTGGGTCTATAATTGCATGTGGTTTTATTAATAATCCCTTGGGTTTATTATTCGTTTGGGTTTATAATATTAGTCCCTTGGGTTTATTAATTTAAGGGTTCATATTGATAGGGTGTAATGATATTCATAGGGTTTATACTATTGATCTTATGGTTTACTATATATCCCTTGGGTTTATAATATTTGTCAAACATGGTCAAGTATGGTCAAGGAAGGAAATAAAGGGAAAAATTGTGGATGCACCATGGTATAAGGGACAAATATTGAAAATGTATACAGGTCACTGTGTAGGAAAGGAAGGCGGTTGCTTATGAGGCATTATTGAGATAGACAAAGAACCAGTGGAAGCCTCTACTGATAAAAATTAGGATTTTTGGGTTGGACTTTACCCTACTAGGGGTACTGAAAGAAAGTTGTTCTGTTATGAGAAGACACTCTAGGAAGAGAACTTACATAATATCTGATTCTTGTGTTTGGGAGGACGTGGTATTTTTGGTGAAATTCCAAGATAAATTTTGAAGCACAGATAAGTACCTAAACAAATGAACTTGTTACTTTGTTTTGGTAATGTTGTATTTTCAATAATAACTGTTACTATGCATTGGAAGTGTTGTTTTGTATATAATATTCATGGTTGTGAAGTAATAATGCGATATTTTAACTGATATATGTTACTATGTGTGGATAGTAGTGCACTATAAGTAGTGATTCTCGTTAATAAACAGAGGAAACAACAACAACATGATGTACAACTGTTATTGCTTGCGAAATAAGCTATGTAAATAAATTGGATGTACATTTTTTTGTGTCACCGAGAGTTCATACTGCTATATTGACTCACTTAAAGAAACTAACACTGGAAGTTAACATAGTACCGTCAAGAAGTATTGTAAAGACCGAAGTGAAAACCATCTCACGTATAAATATGGTGCGACTCAGTTGCTGCAGGGTGTGGGGAAACAACATTAAGCGGAAAAAATTTAGGTTGACATATAGGGAAGGGGTAGTCACAGTTGGTTTAGTACACTAGCTTGACTGAACTCAATCGACCTCCTCGGAACAATCCCTTTTTTACTCCATCTCTAAAATGACAGGGGAATTAGACCCGAAACTCTAAATGTAATTCTCCAACTATAAAAGGACAATAAAACCATTTACAAAAATGCATTGGGTCATAAAAAAAAAGTGAAAATATATACATAAAAGTAGGCACAACAAAAGTCTCATACAGTTGTCGTAATAATTCATGGTAATTAATTAAAATACCCACAATAATATCCATGTTCATTTTGAAAGACTACAAAAGACACAAAAGAATTCCACTAAACATAAATTAATATACTTTGCAATGTATGTATGGCATCGTCCTTAATATTTACATATTAACAATCCTTAAAATGATTCATTCATCAAACCCTAAGGGGAAAATGTAGGCCCTTAATAACGACTTATTCAAAATCATGAATCACTAAGACCAGACTGGGCCATGGGAACCCTGGAAGGGTTTAGAAAACTAGGTTTTAATAGACAATACATTCAAAACCCTCTATAGAGAAATTACATCAAGGCTTTGCCATCTCGAAAGAAATGCGAAGATGAAAAACATATTTAGGCACATGTGGCAGGAAAATAAACTGGAGGTAAGGCCAAAGGAACCCGCAACAGAGAGGAACACCATGATACTCCCAGTTGAAGATAATCCATAATGAAACAGTCAAAGAGTAGAAAGGTTATCATTCAGACCATACCTGAAGAAAATCGTGTGGCCAATTGAACATGGACGTCGTGACCTAGAATCGAACTAAGAACTATTATGCACATAAAGCCACCTTACTTGGACAATTAATCAACTGCACTAGGGTATAGAACCCAGTCGGGTTACTTATGCACTAAATTAGCTCTAGGTGAACACACTTGTTGAGCACTCAAAATCTCTTTAGATTATTAGTTCATAACCTTGGAAATACAAAGAGAAGGGAGCCAAGAGAGTTAATTTGGTGGAAAGAGCAAAGTATACAGAAAACCCAAGGCATGTGTAAGCTACTATATCTCCCCTGGGAGTAGAATAAAGGGCCAAAGACACCACCGAGGAGCTGGGGTATTTCAGAGACCCTTCGACGCACATGGTATGGAAAATGAACTGAGAAGTGGGGGGGGGTGACTCAATAGTTACCACTTAACAATTCTGAAGGTAGCATGATCATCTGATGTTAAACCCTTAAAATCTACTGACAAACTCTTTCGAGGTGTATAAACTGTAGATATCTTCAAGAGTTTTCAGTTGATTGGATGAGCTCCACTTAGAACCTCCATCTCGAAACCTAGAGCTTGACATGACAATTTACAACCTAGGTGGATAGCTATCAAGTCATCCATTGATTTACTCACAACGATTTTTAAACATCAAGCGTTAAATTTAATTAAATGAAAAACCATAGTCTAGTAAAAAAAAACACATTCCATTGGAATACAATAAGTTAAACAAAAAATATCTGATGTGTTGGTAAGAATTTGCGGCTTAAATCGTCGAAATCAAAGTCCTTAACCATAGTTTAGTTAATTGATACCTTGCAATTAATGCATGTATCCAATAAGGTAAGTAATAGATAAAAATAATATGTATGTATGGTTGTGGTATTTTAATAAAGGATAATATTTTCTTCATCACTGTTGTAGTTGTAGTGTATGTTACAGAGTTAGACAAAAATTAAAAAAAAAATGATATTTAATAAAAAGATGAAAAAAAAAAAATCATAATTAACTTATTACATGGTATTTAATATTTTCAATCGCTCAACAACCCCACTTATTATTAATCAAAATTTTACACAATTACCATACAATTACCATCAATCAAAGACCATCTCTACAACTAATTACGCCGAAAGGCATTCTTTTTGCTTGCTTGGGGTGATCAAACACTATTCATCCCAGCCAATGAGAAGCCTTTCTTATCACCCTTCTAGCCAGTACAATTTAGACATGTGGCACCTCCTCCAACCAATGAAATATTCCATTTGGCCCTGTTACTAGCTGTATTCTGCCGCCACGCCCCTCGAATTGGCTTTGCAATGTTGTAACTTTTCAGCCTTTCTGTATCTTTTGAGTTTTAATGGGAGACTCTCTCATCCTGTTGCGGTCGTCACCATGATCTCATTGAAAATATTATCTATTTATCGTGCCCTTTGCTATCTGCCTCACAATTACTGTGTTCTAATGCTACAAATCAAGCAGGATGCCTGCTGTCGAAGAGATTTGATGCTATCGCCACGTCTCGAGTTCGAATCCCCCTATGGCGAACTACAAGGGGGTTCTGTGGATATTTTTCTTTATGTTTTTGATGGTTTTGCTGGAGGATTTTGTTCATGCAGATCCGGAGGATGTGGCCTGTCTCTCAGGCGTCAAGGGTTCAATCCAAGATCCCGCGAACAAGCTCACGTAATGGACCGGAGACAAGATCAAAACCCTCTGCAACGGTAGCATCTCAGAGCTCGAAGGGATAACCTGCAATAACGATAGGGTTTTCAAGCTCAACTTCATGGGATTTGGCCTGGGTGGGAAAATATCACCTTTTATTTCCAACTGCACCAATTTACAGTCCCTTGACTTGTCTGCAAACCGTTTAACCAACGAGATCTCGACGAAGCTCAAGTATTTGGTCAATCTTGCAGTCTTGAATCTTTCTATCAACGAGCTTGCGGGTCCGATTCCCAAATATTATACTCAGTTTCACAGAATAAGTGATGTTTGTTGTCCTCTACAACGTTTGCAATGCATTCATAAGTTTTCTACTTGTTGAGAATGGACGCGAGCTACGTCGACCCCGTGGAGATTTTCCTTCTCCTTGTCACAGGTTGCGACATCTGGCCCTGGGGTACGTTAATGGTAATCAATTTATTATAAATACAGTGCCTTGGTTCATACTCTGATATGCGTATGGTCCAAATCACATGTCGAATCCAAATCAGAGTGCCAACAATGCAGGCAATTTCAATGGTATTAAGAATTCAAAAAGAAAATCTGTGAAATCATGGAGTTTAAGTGACCCTGAAGTGAAGCGAAGGAATATGGTTGCAAGCTACAAGGTGTATGCAGTGGAGGGCAGAGTGAAGGCCTCGTTCCTTAAGAGCTTACGTTGGATCAAGGACAAGTACACAAACATACTGCGAGGATGGTGATCAACTGAACCATTCTTACATTCATTCATTCTGTAAAGTTAAACTTTTGGTTTCTGTTGTTTTGGGTTTATGAAGACCAACTTCTGATTTCCATTTTCAGTTGATGAATCCTTACTTAGCTACATTATTGGCTTTCGTGTGCTCTTCATGAGGCTCTTTGGAAGGGAGAATACATTGCAACTGTGTACATGAGAGCTTAGATCATGACTATTTCTTCATCTTTTGCATCTCAATTATATATATTGAGTAATACGTATTGTTTCCTATGAAATATTGTATCTTGTGTCCACTTTTGTGGAGACAGTGCTTGATTTTCTGAAATAATCATTGACACGAAAAGAATTAAAATATTTTTTCTTTGCTGTTTTAAATTTCAGTTGCAAATATTTCATCTCTTCATGGATTTTATGATTGATGGTATCAGGTTATAGGTATCTGTGTGATATGGTAGGTATATGTTGTCACAGTGCCATTCTCCTCTGTAGATTGTTGGGTGAATTTGCTACTGCATATGTTGCAGATTGAATTTTTTTCTTTGAGCTTTTGGATGAGTTTTTAATATTTATGTGATCCGTAATGAGTTTTGAACCCTAACACCCAACTTATAATACAGTAACCTATTTTAGCATGGTCCCCAACTCGGCATTAACACAATATAACACAATACAGTAATTCATTTTAACATAGATCACCAACTCTGTATTAATAGGGGTAGCATCGGGGTTCCAAGTTTGCATCAACATAATACAATAAGCCACTATAAAATGGGAAGTGATGGAACTTTGATCACTTGCATTTAAATATCAATGCCTTTATGGTTATATATATATATATATATATGCACTTAAGGTGAATCATATAGCTGAATCATATATTGTTTGTTGTAGATTAAACACAAAACATGTTCTCACCCCAGTCTGGGGACAAGAAAAGAGAGTTTTAAACCCTCCAGATATGAGCAGGACCTAAAGTTTGGCAGCCTCAAGACCTTATGTATATCAGGGTCCCAACTGAATAGATATTGGAGATTGTGTGATTTGTTCTGAATTTTAGAAAATGTAAATGTGATAGCTTTCATTTTTAGTTGGCCCTGAATTTTGGCAGGCTCAAGACCTTACTTATATCAGGGTCCCAACTGAATAGATATTGGAGATTGTGTAATTTTTTCTCTCTAAATTGTTTTTTAGAATTTTAGAAAATGTAAACGTGATAGCTTTCATTTTTAGTTGTAAAATTTGTAGATCTCTCATATTTAGTTATGTGAGACATGAGGATATACAAATTATAGTGGATATGAATGTCAGACAGTGGATATTGATGTCAAATGAAAAGTAGTTTTGTTTTCTTCCCATGCACATTTATAAGAAAATTTCATGTTCTGTATCGATATTTTTTCAATTCTGGTTCAAAATTGGCTAGATGAATGAAAATTAAATGCGTAAATGGGTTAGAACCTGAAATTTTACTAATTTTTCTTTTAAGGATTTCATGTATTACAGTTAATGGCTTTTTCCCACTAATATTTACTTGGACATATTTTCTGATTCATTGCCATATTTCCGACTTTCATTAAATCATTTGCTATTGCAATTTCTGATATCTTTGTTTTATAGAAAATTTTGTGGGTAGTGAGTAGTTGTAGTTTTTATTGATTTTTACATTGAAATTATAATTCGACAGTGCTTCTACAATATTTTATTTGGATAAGTATAGTTTAGTCTAAATATTTTATGTTTTGGGGTTTTTTTGGATTTATATTTTTTGGTTAATTTGCTAAAATTTTATAGTGATTTGTTATAATAAAAAATTTGAGTTATAAAATCTGTATAGTCCAAGAGTGTAAAGGGATTTACAGAATGTTGATTTCATTTATCTATATTCTAAAAACACATTTTAAGTAACAAAAAATCATGAATTGACCAAAAATTGTATCTCCAAATTTAAAGGAAAATGACCAAAACATAAAATAGTTAAATTGTACCTAATTAAAAGATCTTGAAACCTGTGTACAATGTTAACAACAATTGTGTGTACAATGTTAACATAGTTAGGGTTTGTTGCTGAATCTTCTTTTTTTTGAAGTAAAAAGGTCTTTAAATGTTTGTGCAATGTTAGCACAGTTCGGGTTTGTAGATCTTGATTCCATGGGCCTCTATGTCAAAATGAATTTGTGTGTAGTGTAAACAGAGAAGGTTCATAACCATTCTCCAAAAACACAATTAAAAATAAAAAATTTGAAATACGTAATGTGAAAATTGTAAAAAATATTTCTAAACAGTATTTTCCAAACGCCAGAAACCTTGATAAGAAATGCAACTAAATCATGATTGCAGTGGGTTACTAGTGCCGGAGTGTTGGTGAGTAATGCCTCACATTGCAGCATCAACAGAACAAATTGTGTGTCAAATGTGAACTACAGATGATGCTCATAAATGGATATGGTAAAACTAGGCAGCCCAAGTGCCAAAACTACCCAGCTACACCCCTTTCTCAGTTAGACTATACATGTACTACAATTGTGATTCTTGCAAGGCTCGTTGGAGTCCTTTCACTGACCTGCACAATTGGTGCACAATTTAACAAGGCTGGTTGTAGTCATCCACGGTCCACCAATACATCATCAGTCCTTTCATTGATATACACAGTTGTTGAATGTCTGGAGATAATATTTTCTTATTTAATATATTGGTTACTTGTACCAGATAAAAACTGGATTGAATAGAAACTACAGCTCACAGGTTAGTACTGCACCTGAAGACTGCACACAAATGGAGAGTACACTCTACATTCATTAATCAAATGATACAACTATAAGTACATCACAAAGAAGTAGGAAGTTGTAAACAAACTCCTATATCCTAGGAACTAATCCTAACTTAAGGAACTACGTTACAACAATGTAACCATTTCTCCATTAATATACAAATAATATTAATTATTTCCAACTCTCCCCCTTAATGGAGAAAGGATTACTCTGAATTCCTAACATCCATCTAAACAATTTAAACTTTATTCTCCCAAGAGGCTTAGTAAAAATGTCTGCCATGTTGTCACAATATTTACAATATTCAACAAATATTTCGTTTGATTGAAGTTTTTCTCGAACAAAATGGAATTGAGTATCGATGTGTTTGGTGTTTTTGTGAAATACTGGATTGTATGCGAGCTTGATGGTGCTCTAGTTGTCACTTTTAATGGTAGTTTCTTCTTTATGTTCTTCTCCTGCATCATTGAGAAGTATTCTCAACTAGATAGCTTCACATGTGGTTGCACAAAATGCTTGGTACTCAGCGTCAACTGAAGATAAAGCTACAGTACTTTTCTTTTTGCTGCTCCATGCTATGACCCTGGATCCAATACTGAATGCATAACCTGTGATAGATCTGCGATCATCCAGATTGGCTGCCCAATCGGAATCTGAAAAACCTGCTAGAGTAACATCAGATGTGTCAGTGTATAAGATACCATAATCACTAGTACCACAAAAGTACCTCAACACACTCTTTGCTGCAACAAAATGAATTTCGAGAGGTTTAGACATGAACTGGCTCAGCACACTAACAGAGTATGCCAAGTCTGGTCTAGTTTTAGTAAGATATATCAGACTCCCAACTAGTTGTCTATACATAGTGGCATCCACCTCCTTAGTGCCATCGTCACTGCACAACTTTAGATTCTGCTGCAATGGTGTTGCTGCTGACTTACACTGCTCCATCTCGAATTTTTCTAGCAAAATTCTAGCATACTTCTCTTGAGTAAGAAAATTTTGTCCAGAATCTCTCCATACTTCCAGACCCAAGAAATAATGGAGATTTTCGAGATCTTTCATTTCAAATACTTGAGACATCTGCCGTTTGATTTCTTTGATCAGAGTATCTTCATTACCTGTTATAATCATATCATCCACATACAAAGAAATCAAAATAATTTGCCTCTGTTTATTATACTTGGTATACAGATTTGGATCATTCATGCTTCTATGAAAACCATGCTATAAGAAGAATGAATCGATCTTCTCATACCACGACCTGGGTGCTTGTTTTAAACCATATAATGCCTTGTTCAATCTACAAACTAGATGTTCCTGCCCCTTTTTAACAAACCCTTCAGGCTGAACTAAATGAATCTCTTCTTCCAATTCACCACTTAAAACCTATGGGTGTTTTTCCTTTAGGCAGTTCAACTAGATCCCAAGTATGGTTTTTATTAATTGGTTCAATTTCTTCATTCATCGCAACCCTCCATTCATCAAATTGACTTGCTTCTTTATAGTTTGTGGGTTCAAAAATGTTTAAAATACTTGTCATTAAATCATAGTCTTTCAATCTGGCTGGTAATTGTGTCTGCCTACCTGATCTCCTTGGTAGGGGAATTACCTCAAATCTGTCTTCTTCAGACTTGTACGGGCTTGCCTTATTGACTACATCACCTGTTTCTTCTTCTTCATGCTCCTGCTCCTGATTATCCCCACTGTTTTCTTCCAACAATAATGGAATATGCCATTAATTATTACTATCAACCTTTCCTTCCTCAACCTGTTCATGAAATATCACATCTCGACTTGCAAATATTTTATGAGTCACAGGATTAAATAACTTGTATTCTTTAAACTCAGTGCCATATCCTACAAAAATACATTTCATGGCTTTAGGATCTAACTTCTTTCTATCCACCTTGGGTATATGGGCAAAGAATTTTGACCCAAATACTCTCAAATGACTCACTGCTAGTTTGAATCCATATAATGCTTCAAAGAGAGTTTTGAAGCCAAGACATTTAGTAGGACTCATATTATTTAAATAAATAACAGTGTTGATGGCTTCAGCCTAGAAACCATTTGATATACCCTTACCTTGAAGCATACTCCTTGCGCACTCCACAAGAGTTCTGTTCTTTCGTTCTGCCACTCCATTTTGCTGTGGTGTATGAGGCACTGTAAACTGTTGAAAAATCCCATGATTTCTGCAAAAATTCATGAACTCAACCAATCTGTATTCTCCCCCTTGATCTGAGCAGAGAATTTTTATACATTTTCATGTCTGCTTTTCTACCAAAGCTTTAAATTCTTTATAACACTGAAAGGTCTAAATATTTTTACTCAAAAAATATATCCAAGAGAATCTAGTGCAATCATCAATAAACAGAAGAAAATAATATGCACCACCTAGCGACCTGGTCTGCATAGGTCCGCATATGTCTGTATGCAGCAGCTCTAGAATATCTCTTCTCTTTCTATCAATATGTAAAGAAAATTTCTCTCTATGCATTTTACCTAATGCACATCCATCACAATCCAACTGAGCACTATGAAAAACAGGGAGTCCATCGACCATACCTTTTCTTTGAAGTAACATGAGGTCTTGTAAATTAAGGTGATCGAATCTCTGGTGCCAGAGGTTTTCAGCTGTCAATCCTATTGCGACCATGGATTTTTGTGACATGCTTTTGACATTTAGTCTGTACAGGCTCCCCACACACACTCATGATGTAACTGTTTCCATCTTGCTATACTTTATGACAAAACATGTTTTGAAAAATTCAACTAGCAGATCCTGATCTGTTATCATAGATACAAAGATCAAGTTTTTCCTAATCACGGGCACATACAGTACATTCTTAAGATGTCTAATGTCACCATTAGGCAATCTTACTAGAATATCACCATACCCTTTTATCTCATATCCTCTGTCATCTCCTAGAAATTTTTAGATCCATATGAAGTTTCTTCAAGAAGTTCAAACCATTCTTTCTTACCTGTCATATGTGAGGATGCGCCAGAATCGACATACCATATGTCATCCTCATCTTCCTTAGAAGCTGAAAGCGCACAATCAGCTACAAATATTCAAGTTTCATGACTATAGTCTTCATGTTCATTAATAAAATATCCTTTGTGCCTACTATGATTATTCCTTGCTTCGTCTGTCTGCCTCTTAAAACAATCCCTAATTTCGTGGCCAACCTTCCCATAGTAAAAACATTTCTTTTTTGAAAATTTGTTTGTAGACATACCTCTAAATGGTCTCTTTTGAAATGTGTTACCTCCTCTCTGTTGCTGCTATGGCTGCCACTACTGCTATGGTTGCATCCCTCTAAACTGTCGCCTCTTCGCCACTAGAGCAAGATCATCATTCTGCGGTCTTAAATTTTGTCACCGCTCTTCTTCTTGTAGCAAAATTCCTGTCAATTCTTCAAATGCAGGGGCTTTATCCCTCGCTGCCAATCCTGTGATGAACATTTGATCTTAATCCTTCATTCCATTCAATGTAATTGTGACTAGAACGGAATCAGACACCTTTTCTCCGATGTCTCCCAATCTATCCTTTAGGTCTTTAACCCTTGCAATGAATCTAGCAGTAGATTCATTTTCCTCCATCCTCATTGCAAACAACTTGCCTTTGAGTGACAAGATGCGATTTGTATTTTGTGTCCGGTATAAATTCTTGAGTGTCGTCCAGATCTCAGTAGACGATTTGCCATCTCTAATGTGTGGGATAATATTATCCTTGACGGACATCTTCAGTATGACTTTTTCTTTGTTCTCCCTTTTATCCTAGTCTTGTAGAAGTGTGGTTGTTCTTGTTACAATATTTGGTTTCTTCTCCTCACCTGTGACAATCGACCACGCATTTTCTCCCTCAAGCAATGTCTGTAGCTTGAATTTCCAATTGGTGAAATTGGACCCATCGAGTTTGCTAGACTCGTTGAGATATGTTTCTATGGTATTATTCATACTGGACTATTCTGATTCCAGACCCTCCGATGATTCTAACCAGTTGAATAATTGCAAGCTACAATAACAAAAAATTCAATACATACCAGATCCTGATCTCCGATCTACCTCCAATCTGGCCCGATCTTATGACTGTAACTCAGATCCTACACTGATCTGATGATTACTGTGTCTGTGACTTGAATTTACCACCAACGAGCAAATCCATTTTTCAAAACTGCCAATTAATGTATCTGCGACTCAAATCTACCACCACCAGGAAAATCCCATGTGCAGAACCGGCAAAAACATCTGCGACTCGGAACTACTACCACCGGGAAAATCCCATGTGTAGAAATTCCAAAGAGAGAGATTGGCATTTTTCTAAGGCAAATATCCACGCCAAATTAAAGATTCATGTAAGTGCCCAAATTGGCACGGGTATGGCCCTGGCAGTCGCGCCAATTGTGCTTTTCGGCCCGACTGTCAGCAAAAAAGCCGCGCCAACCCTCCTGTGCTCAGAGATTCCAAAAAATCATCTGAGACCTATGAGTCAGGTGTTTGCTGCAGACCGCTTGCTCCTGTGAGCAAAGAAGCTCTTGTGTGCACCGTAGCCACTAAGGCTATGTTGCCACTAAGGCTTTGTAGCCACTAAGGCTCTCAAAACAAATCAGGCTCACCCGGTCTAAGCTCTGATACCAAGATAAAAACTGGATTGAATAGAAACTGTAGCTCACAGGTGAGTACTGCACTTGGAGACTGCACAAAAATGGAGAGTACACTCTACATTCATTAATGAAATGATACAACTATAAGTACATCACAAAGAAGTAGGAAGTTGTAAACAAACTCCTATATCGTAGGAACTAATACTAACTTAAGGAACTACGTTACAACAATGTAACCATTTCTCCATTAATATACAAATAATATTAATTATTTCCAACTATACCATCAACCATACCATTTAAAAATAAAAATGCAGTGAAATTATTAAAAACAAGCTTTTGCTGTTTTTTTAGCAGGGCAATACCATTTTTGGTAAAATTATGAATTTTAAAATGTGTTTTTCAGTAGTATTCAGCACACTAAAAAATCTCTAGGCATTTGATTTTTGCAAATTAAATTTGGTAATTAATGAATTTAAATTGTTAAAAATGCATATTTTTTAATGTATAAATAGATTCATTCAACACCATGAAAAATTAGTAGACATTTGATTTCTTAAAAAAATAATTTTCAATTTTAAATTTCAAGAAATTTATACAAAATTTCAGTAAAAACTGATAAAAAAAATTACTGTTGTTGGAGTCACCCACCAACTACCTTGTACTAAAATTATGTGTTTCAAATGTGGATTACATGTGGAGTATAGATGATGTTGGTGTACATGCACATCGAAATGAGGGTAGTTGCAGGTATGGCCAAAACCAATCTAAAAGTTACCCTATTTTCAATACTTATACTTTATCTTCCCTATGTAGATTCACTTCTAGTAGTGAATACAAGGTGAAGGATGAAGTGGGTAGTGTCAAGGCATTCGGTTTTGGCTCTTTCAACGGCTAGAGGAGGTTAGTGGATGGGATTTTTCAAGACTATTAGAATGATTGGAGGAAGCCTTTGGAATGGAGGGATTTTACATACCGAGTTTCATATCCCCTCGGGAGTCCTAAAGCAGCCTTATGTGCAGATATTAGTGTTGGTTTATCAAAATCTGGCAATTGGTTTTCTTTATATTAACAATAATCCCTGATTTGAATTTGTAGCACTAATATTGGGTATCTTGGTTTATGATGCCTCAAACTTGAGCGAAGTTAATCAGCACGAGCTTCAATTTTTGGCAACCAATATCAATTATATTTCAAGAGGTTTGAGAGGGATTGACAACCATTTATGTATCCTTCTACTCAAATAGGTCAATGAGCCTCACTAATGCCTCTATCTTTCTACTCAAATATGTCAATGAGCCTCACTACTGCAAGATCAAGTAATGTTTTCTCAAAAAACTATGAAGGCCATTTTTCTCTTATTGATAGCACAACATAATTCACGCCTCCTCCTTTCAGTGTTCCCTTGCACCTCCCGATACAATTGCTAGTATATAAAATAATTGCCAGAGAAAAAAAATTAGGAAACATTATTAAATAATGAAAATATAATTTTTCTCAATGACAATAGGGTCGGAGGTTCAAATCCGTATCTGTCTTCCCATTTATGGGGAATCCAAGTTTTTGAAAAGTGAAATTGGTTTATATAGTACTATGTACCGTATCCAGTGGCACCAGGATTCAAATCCACAGTCGGATCCCTTAGGCAAGAAAGCTATACACATTAAAATATAAATAAAATAAAAAACCAATATTGACAAAGTAGGTAATTTAAAGTACTAAAAGTTGTTTCAAATGAACTGAACTTGAAGCATCATACAAATCTTTAATGGATTTTAATTAAAAATATCTAGAAGTATACATATTGTTATATGTTACACTGTTTTTAGATTATTATTATTGATTTTCTCGATCTTATATTATAAATATATAAAAATCATACTTATATTAGGTAAAAGGATGGTAATTTAGGAGTTTTTTTATCTTCTAAAAATAAAATGCTATTTTTTTTTATAAACCATATTAATTTTAATAATTATTAATCATTATCATCATAAAATTTGAACTACATCTTTGATTTCAATAGAATTTCTTACTATTTATTTTTTATAATTTATTATATATTAAGATATTAATACACTGGGTTAAATATTACATTTTGATATATTTGATTAAATATTATATGACAAATATTTTGTATATCAAATTCTAACTTTAAAATAAATAAAATTATTATAGTAATATTTTTTAAATAGACGAGAAACATTAAAGATATCAATTCATGATAGACATCAAAACACTTTATGATATATTTCACATTGTTATATCAATTCATGATAGACATCAAAACACTTTATAATATATTTCACATTGTTAAAACTTAAAATATAGTAATAAAAACAAACTAAATTGTATTTTTATTTTAAATTATATCATAACACATTGGAATGATAATTAATGGGTGCACTATTTGTTAGTCATCAGTATTTTTTCACCTGTTGATGATGACTAGTTTTTAAAGCCAAGTTTTCTAGAAGTTGATCCCCAATTTGTCAAATTTGTCAACTAGAAAATACCCCTAAACATTTTTGTCTTCCTACCTTTCTCAATTAGCCTATGATAGGAAAAACCTAGTTGTCAAGCCCTATCTAGTTTCAGTCATGTAATCTTGTCCATCAGCTGTCATAAGATAAAGTCATCTGCTATCATTCACCCTTATCCCCAGGTCATTCATTAACCAACTGTTGATAAGAATGTCAGCCACCCTACCTCTAGTCATATGTCATCTTAATATCTGGTCATACCACAGAGAATAATCCAAATCTGTTAAAGATCTCCCTTAAGTTAGGTAGTGGCGCTTTAGGAAATCCTCCCTTGGCAAACTATCCTAAGCCAAAAGAACCTCTGTCTAAGTACCAACCAGTCATAGATTTCCTTCCTATTCTGCAAACAAAGCTTGATACACCCTTAGGTTGCGCCACTAAAACGTCTTGATGTCTCAGCAGTACATGTTTCAAAAGCCAAACTGATATTGTGTTAATCTACAATGTTTCAGTGTCTTTTTCAAAAGCAGATATGTTCAGGTATTCCAGAAGACATTGTCAAGCACAACATGAGAAGACAGCTGCTTCTCATGTTGTTTTGAGCCTCGGATGAAAGTACTAGTCAGAGAGAAAATTCAGTAGACCTCTGCAACCACAGTAAAAAAGGTTAGTAATTAAGGACAAGCAAGTAATACTCTACAGATATACGTCAGGTTGGTCCTGGTTCCTAAAGATGCATAAGGGTATTCTATCAACACGATACACATCTCAGAGCATGCCCCTCATGGCATATTGTCAATTTTTCACTTTTTATTACTTATTGTGATATACCAAGCAGAGATATGCATTACAAGGAAAGTTGACACATTTTGAAAATGGATGAAATAGCATGACTATGTTAACCTCCTCCAAAAATGAGTAGATGGTTTAGATATCTTATGTAAACCTCCTCCAAACATGAGCAGAGGGTTGGGTCACTTATTGCAAACCTCCTCCAAACAAGAGCAGATGGTTGAGAATATTATGCTGGCCTCCTTCATTTAACAAGCAGAGGGTCAGGAACAGAGGTGTAGCCTCATTCAAATAACACACGGCTAACAATGCTACAAATGGCCTAAAAAACTTGTTTACACCTTTTCTCCAATGGAGGAAACCACTGATACAACAGTGATGTTTCAAGGGATGCTTACATAGTTTTCACTGTTGAAAGACATAATTGAAATGCAGTGGGAAACAATTGAATGATTATTAGTAGAAAATGGTGTTAAACAGAGGACAAGCAGTGGTACTATGATGAGTTAAGAAGCTTTGTTTTTCATGTCTACAAAATCATCCTTCGAAGAGTAAACAAAGGCTAGAATGCCCAAGCTTAGAACAACCTCATCAAAATGACAAAGAAGATAGTCTAAGCCTTGCTTCTGAAAGAGACTTTTGCAAATGAACACACAGAGACAGTATGTGTGAGGAAAGGGTATGAAAAATGTTTTAAATTTAGAGACAACACTCAAAGAAACAAGGCATATCACTGTTACAGACAAAGGCCTCTTTATGTACATGTGAACAAACCCTGCTGTTGCATATGATTGCATGAAGGGTCTTTAAAGGATTTTATTTTTGATAAACAAATGTTCGTCAAGCCTGGGTAAGTACATATGAGGTTGTTTCCATATTCAAGGAAAATTTCAAAAGAATTGTTGGCATAAAATGCCATAACCATGTTTTATGTTGATTAAAAAGAAAAATCCTTTTTCAAAAAAGCATACACCCTCCAAAGCATGTTATGAAGAAATTTGATTTTTTCAAATAGAAGGTAGAGAGACCGTTTGAAAGTCCCATTTGCAAGTTCAAGAAACCAAGGCAAACACTCCCCTAGCTGCCCACTGGAGAAACCAGGTTTTCAAGAAAAAAATTTCAAAGTTTCAAGGTTCCAAGCCTGCGTGGCGCGCCTGTAGTTTTGCGTGGTGCGCCTGTGTGTGCCCAAGCAAAGAGGTTGAACTGTTGCGCAGCGTGCCTGTAGCGGCGCACGACGCGCCTGTTGCGCCCATTCACCAACCACCCGAACGCCGACCCGACAACCTTCCATTGCACGACGCCCTCTGCAGTAAACGTGCCGCTCCTCTTTTAACTCTCAAAGCGCCTTCAAAAACTCTTTGGAGCTGCTCAATCGATCAACCGAGGTCCATAAGTGTTATTCAAGGTATCTTCCATTACCTCTTGGTAAATTTCAAATTCTAAAGGGGGTATTGATGCCATTTTTTCCAAGGAATAAATAGTGGTAAAGAAGTTGGGTCTTCGGTCAAAATCATAGGGTTTTTGTTGAAAGTGGGTGTCAAAAATTCACATAGTGATAGGAAAAAGTGTTTAAACGGTCTTAAAAAGCCCTAATTTCCTTTCAAAGACAATGATAGCAAAGGAGTAGGGTTTTAAGAGAAAGGAGTTTGTGCCAAGACCAAGGAGGATCTCTCTTCAAACAAAAACTACCAACACACCCTGTATAAGTCTTTTTTCTCAAACACAGTGATCAAAGGAGATAGGTGGTTCATCAAAATTGAAAAAATTCTCCTTAGTCATGACTAGAAAATGATAAAACAGTGAATTAAAAAGGGATTTTTATTAAGCCAATTTAAAAGCTCTTTTTATGTTATAGAAAGCTAAGACTGCCCACAGTTATTGGAAAAGAAATACAGAGTTGTAGAGGTCTCAAGTTGGCTAGAAAGTGTCCTAACAGTGTTAAAACAAGAACAAACCTTGTCTGCAAAATCAAAGGGGAAAACAATGATTATAAGGTGAAGGCTTGGTCATTTTAAAGGGTCCTCTCCGTATTGTGAAATAGCAAACTTTGTGCAGCCCCCAGAATTCAAAAAACAGAGCATGTTGTGAAGGTATTTTAAGTTAGTTGAAGGATGTTTTGTCTACCTTTGTGAAGAGTAGTGAACAACAAAAGAAAAGTGTTTGGAGGGAAAGGTGTTTTTGTCAAAACACAAGAGTTCTTTCTTCACCAAGAAACCACAAACACATCTTTTCAAGACCTTTTCCCAAGAACAATGATAAATTGATTTTTTGTTTTTCATTTGACAAGCACTTATTGATTGGCATCAAAGAGGCACAGTGACTTATAAGGAGGACAAAGTGTGGTGTTGGGAAACCATTTCAAAAACCATTTGAGACAGTTTGTCTTAGTCAACTAGCAAAGAGTATCCAAAACAAAATAACTCCCAGGCAAGACAACAGAAGTGGCCCTCACAGGAGGTTTGAACCTGTTTCAACTGAAGAGGTAAATGCTCATCCATCAGTCCTGTTTAACTTTCATGAAGTTGGATGTCTAGAGTTTTGTCAAAGGGTTCAGGAGGTGAAATCTATCTCCCCTTGACACATCTATGTGTTTTGAGATTGCAAGGGAAACACTTTCAGCTGACAGGCTTGGATTTCAAGTTTTCTCACAGATCCATTTCTAGAGCCACCAAAATCCTTTATGTCGGAGAGAAATGGTTTAATCAGAGCCACCTAGACTCAGAAAAATACAAACCCTTTTGAAACCAGAGCATAGAGATACATGCCCATCCATCTTTCCTTTCTCATATCTATTGACTAGTTATGCTCCCCTCATGAAGATAATCATGAAATATTTCACATGCGAGGGAAGATTTTCCCGGGTCTATGCTTACCATGTCCGGTTGCATTAGATTGTTAAAACTTCCCTTCTTCCTCCATAGAAGTATTGAAAAGATGGCCTCCACTGTTCAAAATAGATCTCCCTCTCAACAGTTAGCTTTCATTTTCCATCATTCCCTCATCAAGATTGTCATTCTTCATCAACTTGAGAAGAAGGGAATCTCTTGGGACACTTTCATTGCACATCCAGATTTCACCACTATTCCTTCATCCCATGCATCTCCTTCACCTTCCACTCAACATCTTTCGCCTTCTTCAAGTAAGCCCATTCCCAAGAAGCTCAAATTTCCCATGATTGAACAAGAAGAAGAGCATGATGAAGAAGAAGAAGAGAATGATGATGAAGAGCAGTAGCAAGATGAAGAAGAACACAGTGAGGAAAGGCAGCAAAGTGAAGAACAACAGCATGATGAAGAAAGGCAACAAGATGAGGAAGAGCAGCATGATGAGGAAGAACAACATGATGAGGAAGAGCAGCATAGTGAGGAAAGGCAACAAAGTGAAGAAAAACACAGTGATGATATGCAACACAGTGATGAAGAAAAGCGCCATGAAAAAGAGCAAAACAGTGAGGAGGGAAATGATGAGGGAAGTAGCAAGGGCAAAGAGAAAATAGAGCATGTGCTAGCTGCCTCTCCTAGGCAAGGGGCCATGCTTTCTTCTCCAAAAGTGGCAAAGCCCCGGACATCAAGGAAAAGAGTGCCTCAAACTGTAACTCCAAATGTTTCTAGGGCCCTCCAAAGCAAGGAGAAATTTCCCAAGCAACCCATTGTCAAATTACCCAAGAGGAGGAAGACCAAGAAGGCCACCCAAAGCAAGGGAAAGGAGAAAGAAGAAAGCAACCATGAGAAGGAGAGGGACTTTGACATAATTCAGATCCAAAGTGATGATAGCGACAATGAGGCCCGAATCCTAGAGTCTCTCTTAATCAATAGAGAAGAACAAATTGATGCTTTGAGGGAAAATCTAGAGAGGTCTAGAAACTTCATTCACTTTTTGCAAACACAAAATAAACATGTGAGTGTCCACATGGCGGTATATGAGACACGGGCCATCAAATATCAAAAAGAGGCCTCCAAGGCACAAATTAAGTTGGAAGAACTCATGGGCGAGTTCAATGATAGAGAAGATAAATATCAACCAAGAAGAAAGAGGCCAAGGACCATGGGACTCAGAATAGCCTTAGAGAAACAAAAGGAGGAAGAAGCTGCCATTTTCCAATCTCTTCCTCTCACTACTTTGTTTACCTAAGAGATAGAAAACAATCGAGAAGCATGGCTTGAGAGGGTGAATGATCACTTGGAGAAGAATTTGGAAAAGGCCAATAGAGATTTTTACCTTCAAACGAGGATTACTGGGCACTATAAGAAGCTTAATCAGTTCGCCCAACAGAAATTGAAGGCCACATAGGAAAAACTCAAGGAAGCTCAAAAGAGGCGCCCGACACCAAAAATGAAGAAAGACAGCTCAAAGCTCCAAATTTTTGCCTCATCTTCTCAGCATGTTTCTTTAAACCCTTGAGGGTCATTCTCGCCAAAATTGGGCGAAATTCAACAAGTTTTGGTTTTTTGTCATTTTTAGGCTTTTGGCTAAAAATCATGGGCATTGCCATTTTTGTTTGGGACATCCTCAAAGGATGAAAATGGTACCATTGGATGCCATAATTTTAGGGGAATCTACTCAATGATTTTCAGATCAATTGAAGATGATTTGGTCCCCCAAAATGGCAAAAAACACTCACTTTTTCCACACTCTGCCCCGTCTATCAGCAAAGTCTATTTTTTGGGTTTTTAGACACAGGTCAGTTTTTGACAGACTTCTAGTGACCAGTTTGGACAAGCTAAGCATTTTCAGAAAATAGACATTCAGAGCTTTCCAACGAGCCATCATGGGCCTCGTTTCGACATCGAGAAGACTTCCAAAAGTTGCCCATAAGACAGAAGATTTTATGCTGATATTTTTCTTAAGTATTTGTGTGAAAAATGTACTTTTCTAAAGTGACTTTTCCTCATGTGCGTTTAGGTATTTTTGGGCATGGTTAGTTATGAAAAGTCAATTTATTTTCTTTTTTTAGCATTTTTGAGATATTTTATTAGATATTTTGTGCCTTAGGCTTTACAAAGCCTCAAGAACAAAATCAAATATTTTTGATGGGCCAATGAGATTGCAAGTTGCACTAAGAGGTTTTCCCTCATCTTGGCCTATATATTCCAAGAGACTTAATTGTAAATAAGGCTGAACTTGATGATATAAAGCAATATATTGTTATACAAGCTTGAAATAAACACTTGTCTCATGCATTGGATAGTTTCTTGAATGTTTTTGGATGATGAAAGAGGACTGTTGTTGGATTCCTTGACTTGGTAAAATGGTATAGTGTCCCTATATGTTATGCTTCTTATTTTTCATTCATATTCCATGTTCTTGCTTGCTATAAGACAGTAGAGAATAGATTTGAGACATGCCCTTGGAGGCACCTCAAATTTCCTGTTTCTTTATAGCTTCTATGTTTTCTTCCTTCTTAGTCATATCAAACAATCCTTGATTGCTCTTTGATAACTGAAGAAATTGTTTGCTTGTTTCATTTATGGTTTTATGCATGCTAAGTATGATTCACAGTATGCCCTGCTTACTCATGGCTAGTCATAGCTCCACCTCTGAAACATTTATTTGATTGTTTGATTGTCATTTTTTGAACCAAGGAGGTCTTGTACTGATCTTTCCCTTTGCCTAAAACTATGCAATCTTACTTCAAAGTGCCCGATAGCTTGAAATACTATGCTTAGGCGTTTCCTCATAGTGCTTTGAGTTATTTGTTTGTCTTAATTGTCTTTCCCAAAGTCTGATAGCAATTTCCTAAAGTTAGAGAGTCATATATCTCTATGTATTGCTTGAATGTTTATTTCTATGCATTTATCAATTTATAGTTACATTTCTCATGATTAATGGTTAGCCCTACCATGTTTATGTCAGATATTCAACTATTTATGTTTGAAATTCTTTGTTCTTCACAAACTTAGTGTCCATCCCACTCCATTTTACCCAAAGATCCATTTTACCTCGATCAAATCGGCCCTTCAACAACCTTGTATCGCCATCTAAAAGCTTTCTTGACCTTTTCGACCCCATAGCCGAGTTGATTTGACAATATTTTTATCTATCTTAGTATTTGATCAGTTCCTCCCTCACAAACCTAAAAACAAAACCAAAAAAACCTACTTCATAACTAGCCTAAAATCAGAAACACAAGAAGCACAACACATAGACATCCCTTACACAAATAGAGAGAGCCCTCTCTAAGTCCAGGAAGGCTAGGTCCTTAGGCTCCAAATATTGGTTTGATGTTACCTTGTCACTTGGCTTGCCAATCAGCCAAATCACGGTACCCTAACACTATTCAAGCACTCCTTGCCAAAAAATCACTTGTTAAAAAATTTGATATGTGTTAGCTTACAAAATAAAAGAACTTTATTTTTAATTATTTTATTATTATCACATTATAAAAAAAATTAATATATGAGTTAAACATATATACATGTAAAAAACACATAACTTATTTCATATGACACATGTTTATATGACACTTTTTAAATTAATTAATTTAATTAAAAATGTAAAAAGAGCATAAATATTTATGAGATAAGTCACAACTTTTTATTTCTGACTACTATTAAAAATATTTCAAAATACTATTTGGAGATTAAATCTCTACCATCCACCTAAAAATGACTTATAACTAAATTAAAATTCTAAAATCCAATTTCAAAATAAACATATTTATTAATATAATCATATAATTATAACTTAAAAACAATATATTAAAATACAAATGACTTTATACCATATCCTCGTCCAAAATAAATTACTTGTAGATATAAACTTTGTGATCAATATTTTTTATTTTTTGTTTGTTAAGTGGTTTGAATTCATTAGATATTATATTAGGCTTGACCTGTGGCTTGAGAAAAAGAAAATCCAGGGACATCTAAGTCGTCAAAATCTCACTAGGAGATCATATCTCCCCTAGGCCACACCAGCACTAAAAAAACTGGGTTGAACTTGTCTCCTTTACCACCTTCCCAACAACCTTCTTGTGAGGTTAAGTTTGATCCTAATTAGCTCTAAAAACACATCCTAACCCCTTGTTACAGTAAGACTTGAAACATAATAATTAATAATTATTTGTCTTTCACAAACTATTTATTAACTTCATAAATTTATATATATATATGGCCAATATACAAATAAATGGGTTGAATTTTTCTATAAATGAAATTTGATGGAGAGAAAACAAAAAATCCATGAGGATGCTTGTGGTATTTAAATTTAATTGATAATTGAATAAATTGAATTTCCTTACCACTTTTCGTCGGCATGCATCCACTTGGTTCCTCCATTTTAAAATGTTTTGATTACCATGTATCTGTGAATGGTTTTCTTATATATTGTAAATTTAGTAAAATGAAGCAATCGGATCATTTGGCTCCACAAATTAGAACAAACAACAAATGGAAAAGATCTAAAAATTAAATAGGAGAAGGTTTGTATAAATATGACATTCGGCCAAATCCACACTAAGCAGAGGTTTTTGAATCGACATTCGTTAGGTTATTCGATCTCTTAAGATCCCCTTTGTTGTTTTCCAGAAATACAAACAATTTATTTGAAAACTATTATACATAACAAATGGCCATGAATATATTGCGAAAATTTAAATTATCGTGTTTGGGATGTTTTGATGAATTAATTGTTACCAACCTTAAATATAAGGTGACGGTGTTACATAGTAGATAAAAACTGAACTAAAAAGAAGTTGCAGCTCACAGGTGAGTACTGCACCTGGAGACTGCACTCAAAACGGAGAGTACATACTCTACATTCATTAATGGAATGATACAACTATAAGTACATCACAAAGAATCAGGAAGTTGTAAACAAACTCCTATATCCTAGGAACTAATCCTAACTTAAGGAGCTACGTTACAACAATGTAACCATTTCTCCATTAATATATAAATAATATTAATTATTTCCAACTCTCCCCCTTAATGGAGAAAGGATTACCCTGAATTCCTAACATCCCTCTAAATAATTCAAACTCTATTCTCCCAAGAGGCTTAGTAAAAATATCTACCATGTTGTCACAAGATTTACAATATTCAACACATATTTCCTTTGACTGAAGTTTTTCTCGAGAAAAATGGAACTGAGTATCGATATGTTTGGTGTTTTTGTGAAATACTAGATTGTATGCTAGCTTGATAGTTCTCTAGTTGTCACTTTTAATGGTAGTTTCTTCTTTCTGTTCTTCTTCTGCATCATTGAGAAGTCTTCTCAACAAGATAGATTCACATGTGGTTGCACACAATGCTTGGTACTCAGCTTCAGCTGAAGATAAAGCTACAATACTTTTCTTTTTGCTGCTCCATGCTATGACCCCAGATCCAATGCTGAATGCATAACCTGTGATGCATATTCGATCATACAGGTTACCTGCCCAATCAGAATCTGAAAAACCAGCTAAAGTAACATCAGACGTGTCAGTGTATAAAATACCATAATCACTAGTACCACAAAGATACCTTAACACGCTCTTTGTTGCAATCCAATGACTTTCGAGAGGTTTAGACATGAACTAGCTCAACACACTAACAGAGTATGCCAAATATGGTCTAGTTGTAGTAAGATATATCAGACTACCAACTAGCTGTCTATACTTAGTGGCATCCATCTCCTTAGTGCCATTGTCACTACACAACTTAAGATTCTGCTGCAGTGGTGTTGCTGCTGACTTACATTGCTCCATCCTGAATCTTTCTAGCAGAATTTTGGCATACTTCCCTTGAGTAAGAAAAGTCTATCCAGAATATCTCCATACTTCCAGACCCAAATAATAATGGAGATTTCCGAGATCTTTCATTTCAAATACTTGCGACATTTGCATTTTGATTTCTTTGATCAGAGTATCTGCATTGCCTGTTATAATCATATCATCCACATACAAAGAAATCAAAATAATTTGCCTCTGTTTATTATACTTGGTATACATATTTGGATCATTCATGCTCCTATGAAAACCATGTTGTACAAAGAATGAATCGATCTTCTCATACCACGACCTGGGTGCTTGTTTTAAACCATATAATTCCTTTTTCAATCTACAAACAAGATGTTCCTGCCCCTTTTTAACAAACCCTTCAGGTTGAACTAAATAAATTTCTTCTTTCAAATCACCATTCAGAAATGTAGACTTAACATCTAACTGGTGTAGCCTCCACTTATATTTTTTAGCTAAAGAGATTAGCATTCTAATGGTATTTAATTTCGCTACAGGAGCAAAGGTTTCATCGAAATCTATTCCCTCTTGTTGTGAATAGCCCTTTGCTACCAGTCTAGCTTTAAGCTTTTCTATACTCCCATCTGCATTTACTTTAGGTTTATACAACCACTTACAACCTATGGGTGTTTTTCCTTTAGGCAGTTCAACTAAATCCCAAGTATGGTTTCTAGTAATTGATTCAATTTCTTCATTCATTGCAGCCCTCCATGCATCAGATTGACTTGCTTCTTTGTAATTTATGGGTTCTACAATGTTTAAAATATTTGTCATTAAAGCATAGTCTTTCAATCTGGCTGGTAATTGAGTCTTCCTAACTGATCTCCTTGGTAGGGGACTTACCTCAAATCTGTCTGCTTCAAACTTGTACGGGCTTGCATTATTGGCTACATCACATGTTTCTTCTTCTTCTTTCTGCTCCTGCTCCTGATTATCCTCGTTGTTTTCATCCATCAATAATGGAATGTGCCAATCATTATCACTGTCATCCTTTCCTTCCTCAACCTATTCATGAAATACTACGTCTCGACTTGAAAATATTTTATGAGTGACAGGATTAAATAACTTATATGCTTTAAACTCAGTACCATATCCTACAAAGATACATTTCATGGCTTTAGGATCTAACTTCTTTCTATCCACCTTAGGTATACGGGAAAAATATTTTGACCCAAATACTCTTAAATGACTCACTGTTGGTTTGAATCCATATAATGATCCAAAAGTGGTTTTGAAGCCAACACATTTAGTAGGACTCCTATTCTTTAAATAAACAGTAGTGTTGATGGCTTCCACCCAAAAACCATTTGATAGACCCTTACCTTGAAGCATACTCCTTGCGCACTCCACAAGAGTTCTGTTCTTTTGTTCTGCCACTCCATTCTACTGTGGTATATGAGGCACTATAAACTGTTGAACAATCCCATGACATCTGCAAAAATTCATGAACTCTCCCAACCTGTATTCTCCCCCTTGATTCGAGCGGAGAACTTTTATACATTTTCCTGTCTTCTTTTCCACCAAAGTTTTAAATTATTTGAAACACTGAAAGGTATGACTCTTTTTACTCAAAAAATACATCCAAGATAATCTAGTGCAATCATCCGTAAACAGAAGAAAATAATATGCACCACCTAGCAACCTTGTCTGCATAGGTCCGCATATGTCTGTTTGCACCAGCTCTGGAATATCTCTTTCCTTTCTATTAACATGCAGAGGAAATTCTTCTCTATGCATTTTCCCTAATGCACATCCATCACAATCTAACTGAACACTATGAAAAATAGGGAGTCCATCAACCATAACTTTTCTCTAAAGTAACATGAGGTCTTGCAAATTAAGGTGACCGAATCTCTGGTGCCAGATTTCTTTGGCTGTCAATCCTATTGCAACCATGGCTTGCTGTCACATACTTTTCACATCTAGTTTGTACAGGCTCCCCACACGCACCCCTGATGCAAAAGTTTCCATCTTGCTATCCTTTATGACACAATGGGTCTTGAAGAATTCAACTAGCATATCTTGATCAGTTATCATAGATACAGAGATCAATTTTTTCCTAATCCCGGGTACATACAATACATTCTTAAGATGTTTAATGTCACCGCTAGGTAACTTTACTAGAATATCACCGTACCCTTGGATCTCATATCCTCTGTCATCTCCTAAATAAATTTTAGATTCACACGAAGTTTCTTCAATAAATTCAAACCATTCTTTCTTACCTGTCATATGTGAGGATGCGCTAGAATCGACATACCATATGTCATCCTCATCTTCCTTAGATGCTGAAAGAGCACAATTAGCTGTAAATAATCGAAGTTCATGACTATGGTCTTCATCTTCATCAAAAAAGTATCCTTTGTGCTTTCTCTTCTTATTCCTTGCTTTGTCTGTCTGCCTCTTATAACAGTCCCTAATTTGGTGGCCAGATTTCCCACTGTAAAAACATTTCTTGTTTAAAAAATTGTTTGTAGACGTACCTCTAAATGGTCTCTTTTGAAACGTGCTACCTTCTCTATGTTGCTGCTATTGTTGTGTTTGTTGCTGTGGCTACTGTTGCTGCAGTGGCTGCTTCCCTATAAACTGTTGCCTCTTCGCCATCAGAGCAAGATCATCACTCTGCGGTTTTAAATTATGCTGTCGCTCTTCTTCTTGTAGAAAGATTCTTGTCAATTCTTCAAATGTAGGGGGTTTCTCCCTCGCTACCAATCCTGTGATGAACATCTGATATTCATCCTTCATTCCGTTCAATGTAATTGTGACTAGATCGGAATTAGACACCTTCTCTCTGATGTCTCCCAATATGTCCTTTAGGTCTTTAACCCTCGCAATGAATCCAGCAGCAGATTCATTTTCCTCCATCCTCATCGCAAAAAACTTGCCTTTGAGAGACAAGATGCGATTTGTATTTTGTGTCTGGTATAAAGTCTTGATCGTCGTCCAAATCTCAATGGACAATTTGCCATCTCTAATATGTGGGATAATATTGTCCTTAACGGACATCTTCAATATAAATTTTTCTTTCTTTTCCCTTTTATCCTAGTCTTGTATAAGTGCAGTTGTTCCTGTTACAATATTTGGTTTCTGTTCATCTCCTGTGACAATCGAACACGCATTTTCTCCCTCAAGAAATGTATGTAGCTTTAATTTCCAATTGGTGAAATTGGACCCATCGAGTTTGCTAGACTCGTTGAGATATGTTTCTATGATGTTATTCATACTGGACTGATCTAATTCCAGATCCTCTGATGATTCTAACCAGTTGAATAATTACAAGCTACACTAATAGAAAATTCAATACAGACCAGATCCTAATCATCTACTGCTACCAATCTGGTCTGATCTTATGACTGTAACTCAAATCCACCACCACCGGGAAAATTTGATCTACCACCACTGGGCAAATCCGATCTACCACCACCGAGAAAATCCACAACTTCAATCTGCCACCACCGGGAAACTTCGATCTACCACCACCAGGAAAATCCGATCTATTACCATCGGGTAAATCCACAACTTCGGTTTGCCACCACCGGGAAACTCCGATCTACCACCACCGGGAAACTTCGATCTGCCACCAGCGGGCAAATCCGATCTACCACCACCGGGTAAATCCACAACTTTGGTCTGCCACCACTGGGCAACTCCGATTTGCCACCACCAGGCAACTTCGATCTGCCACCACCGGGTAAATCCATAACTTCGGTCTGCCACCATCAGGAAACTCCGATCTGCCACCACCGGGAAACTTCGATCTACCACCACCAGGCAAATCCAATGTGCAGAACCTGCATAGAGAGAGATTGGTGCTTTCCCGAGCCAAAAAAATTCGCGCCCAAATAAAAACAGTGCGATTCACCAAATTGGCACAGGTATGGCCTGCACAATCACTCCAATCACTATTTCGGCGTGCTGGCACGGGTATGGCCCTAACGGTCGCACCAACTGGGCGTTTTGGCGCGCCTGTCAGTGGAAAAATCGCGCCAACCCTCTTCTGCTCAGAGATCTATTAACCATCTGAGACGTGAGAGCACGAAGCTCCTGTGAGCACAACGCTCCTATGTACACCGTAGCCATGAAGGCTCTATAGCCACTAGGGCTCTCTATAAACAAATTAGGCTTACCCAATATGAGCTCTGATACCAAGATAAAAACTGAATTGAAAAGAAGTTGTAGCTCATAGGTGAGTAGTGCACCTGGAGACTGCACTCAAAACGGAGAGTACACACTCTACATTCATTAATGGAATGATACAACTATAAGTACATCACAAAGAATCAGGGAGTTGTAAACAAACTCCTATATGCTAGGAACTAATCCTAACTTAAGGAGCTACGTTACAACAATGTAACCATTTCTCCATTAATATACAAATAGTATTAATTATTTCCAACTATAGTTTCAGTTTAAATGATTAAAGTTTATTGGGAAATTTTTTTTAATGACTTACAGTTTATACAGTTATTCCTTTTTTTCTAAATAACTTTCTCATAATTCTTGTATTCTTGTGAAATTTACAAAATGAAATCATGTCAAATTTTGTTTTTTTACATCAAATGGTCGAAAAGTAATGAGACATTTAATTTTTAAAAACTCATGGTTATGTTTCAAAACCTAAAATCTTGAAGGTTTACTTTCTTTTATTATAGTGGTTGTGTTAAAAATGATTGAAAATAGTTATTTGCATACACATTAAATATTATGGGGCTTTTTATTGAGTTTTGAAATTCTTAATTGATTCATGTCTTTAAAAATACATTTTCAATTTATTAAAAAAATAGATACATCGACTAAACTTTTAATACTCTATATCATAAAATATATACTATTTAATCAATTTGAAAATTTTTAAACATATAATTATATATATAATAATAATAATAATATTTATAAATATTTTGGATAATCAATGTTTATTAATAGTTTTTGGAAAGAATGTTGAAAATAAAACAATAATAGCAAAAGAAAAAAATCTAAGAAACAATTTATCAAAAGAGGATAGAAATATTAAGGTTATGTATAGATGGAAATGGAAATTAGATTGTTTATGGGTCAAATTAATCAACTTGAATTCATTTAACCTAAATTTTTCTTAACTTCATTTAACTTCACTTCATTGATTTAATTGTTTTTAATAGATTTTATATATTTTCAATAGATTTAGCTTAAATCCAATTAAATTTAGTTCATTGAGTGGATTTAATTAATGTTAATAGATTATGTAGATTTTAATACATTGAATACATATTGTATTTAATGCATTCAATAGATATTAGAGATTTTACTAGTTTCAATAGATTCTTATTTTAATAGATTTAATTTATTGTAAGAGGTTTAGATTGAAAATAAAACTTAAAGCCCATCACATTTTATTTATAAATATGGTTGTATATTTTATATAGATTTTTTAATATTATAATCCCAAACCATCATTGGTACAAACTTAAAGAATTATAAATGTAACTAATTATAAAATTTCAATTATAATTACAATAAATACAAAAGCAAATTTAGTTCAATTATAATTATAATTTCAATTATTTTACCTTAAGTTAGGATTAGTCCCTAGGTTATAGGATTTTGTTCCCAACTCCTTATTCTCTTGTAATTTATTTGTTGTTGTATTATTGATTGATTGAATCTAGAGTGTATGCTCCAATTTGTGCAGTCTCCAGGTGCAGTAGTCCTATGTGAGCTGCTTTGTTATTCAATACATTTATTTTTCTTTCTTGTTTTTATCATGGTATCAGAGCTCAGACCGGGTGAGCCTGATTTACCTAGAGAGCATTAGTGGCAACAAAGCCTTCATGGCTACAGTCCACATAGGAGCCTCAGTGCTCACAACGGAGTAGGTGGTCTGCAGAGGAACTTAGCTTCTCACGGGTCTCAGTTTTTTTTTAGCACAAAGCGGATCTGTGTGATTTTTGGAGTAGCAACAATGATGATTAACACATTTTTCGGAGCCACAGTAGCGCTAAAATTTACAGATCAACGCATTTTTCGTGGTCATTCCAACGCTGGTAGAGGTTCCCTTAACGAAATTTTGATCAGAGAGGATTTTTAGCTGATATGAGTGCCAACCTCTTTTATGGTTTTTCTCGTGAGATTTTGCTCGATTGGTAGCATATCTGAGTAGAATACACAACAATCTTTCAGATCGGTGGCAGATCTAAGTTGCAGACATAGAGATCATGCCAAATCAGTGGCAAATAGATGATCGTGTTCTGGTATGTACTGAGTTTTTTTTTGTGGCTTGTAACTGTTCACTTGGTTATAATAGACTAGAGATCGGAGGATTTAGAATCCGATCAGTCCAAAATGAAAAACTTTACATAAAATAATCTCAACAAGACTACGAAACTTGATGAGACCAGTTATACCAATTGGAAATTCAAATTGAAATGTTGTTTAAGGGAGTGAGCGAGTGCATGGTCAATCATTAGTGGTGATGAGCAGAAGCCGAACAATGCAACAACTGCAACTGCACTCATACAAGATTGGGATAAAAGGGAGAATCAGACGAAAGTTTTATTGAATATGTATGTAAAAGGCAATATTATCCCTCACATTAGAGACGATAAATCATCCATTGAGATCTGGACGACGCTTAAGAATCTATTCCAGACATAGAACACCAATCACATCTTGTCCCTCAAAGGCAAGTTGTTTTCTATGAGGATGGAGGAGAATGAATATGCTACTGGATTCATTGCAAGGGTTAGGGACTTGAAGGAAAGATTGGGTGACATTGGGGAGAAGTTATTTGATTCCGATCTAGTAACAATTACTTTGAACACGACGATGGATGAATACCAGATGTTCATCACATGCTTGCCTTCACTAGATAAACCCATAAATTCGAAGAGATGATAGGAATTCTGTTACAGGAAGAAGAGCAGTGAAAAAATTTGATACCAGAGTGAGTCAACCTTGCTCTGTTGGCGAAGAAGAAGCCATACAAAGGGGGACAACCACAGAAACAAAAAGGCGGTGGCACTTTACAAAAGAGACCATTCAGAGGTATGTCTACAAGTAATAATAGTAAATTTTTAAGCATTAAATGCTTATACTGTGGGAAAACTGCTCATCAAGCTAAGTTTTGTTTTAAGATATAGGTAGATGAGGCTATAAATAAACAGAGAAATCACACAGGATACTTAGCTGATGATGGTCATAGTCATGATTTTCGACTATTTGTAGGTGACTGTTCTCTTTTAGCTTCTGAGGAGAATGAGGCCGAAATATGGTATGTTGATTCAAGCGCGTCTTCACACATGACATGTAATAGAATTTGGTTTGAGTCTTTTGAAGAAACTACTTATGGAGCTAAAATTTATCTAAGTGATGACAGAGGTTATGAGATTAAGGGGTACAATGATATTCTAGTGATGTTGCCTTAAGGTGATATCAAATATATAAAAAATGTAATGTATGTACTCAGGATCAAGAAGAACTTAATATCCCTGTCAATGATAACAGATCAGGGCCTGCATTTTTAACTATTCAAGACATATTGTGTCATAAAGGACAACAAGAAGGAACCAGTTGCATCAGGAGTGCATGTGGGAAGCTTGTATAGATTGAATGTCAAGAGCATGCCACATCAAGCTGTTGTTTCAACAGGATTGAAAACCGAGAATATTTGGCATCAGGTATTCGATCATCTTAACCTACAAGATATCATGGTACATCAAACAAAAGGTATGGTTGATGGATTTCCTACTTTTAATAATGTTCATTTAAATTTTGATGGATGTACATTAGGAAAAATGCATACGGAAGAGTTTACTTTGAATGTTGATAGGAAGAAAAGGGATATTATGGAGCTTGTGCATACAGATGTATGAGGACCTATGCATACTAGGTCGTTAGGTGGTGCATATTACTTTGTAATCTTTACTTATGATTGCACTAGATTATCTTGGATATAATTTATCAGCAAGAAGAGCCAGACATTTCAATGCTTTAAAAAATTTAATAATTTGGTAGAGAAGCAAATATGAAAATTCTTAAAGATTTTCCGCTCAGATCAAGGGGGAGAATACAAGTTGGGAGAGTTCATGAAATTTTGCAGAGATCATGGGATTATTTAACAGTTCATAGTGCCTCACACTCCACAAAAAAATGGAGTTGCAGAGTGAAAGAATAGAACCCTAGTGGAGTGCACACAACATATGCTTCAAGATAAGGGTCTAGCAAATGGTTTTTGGGCTAAATCAATCAACACTGCTATTTATTTAAAAAAAAGGAGTCTAATTAAATGTTTTAATTTTAAAACTCCTTTTGAAGCACTTTATGAATATAAGCCAACAGTGAATCATTTAAGAGTTTTTGGGTCAAAATCCTTTGCTCATATACCCAAGGAAGATAGGAAGAAGATAGATCCTAAAGCCATGAAATGCATCTTTGTAGGATATTGCAGTGAGTTTAAATATTATAAGTTTTTTATTCCTTTGACACATAGTATTTTCAAGTAGAGATGTCATATTTCATGACCAGGTTAAGGAAGGAAATAAGGAAAACAATATTGAAGAATGGCACGTTCCATTGTTGATGGAAGAAAGAAGTGAGGATAATCAACAACACTGAACAACAATAGATATATTAAGAGGCAGGTGATGTAGTCAGTAAGGCAACTCCGCAAAGGTCTGAAGTAGGAAAATTTGATGTGAGTCATTTTCCGAGAAAATTAGATAAGCAGACTCAACTACCAACTAGATTGAAAGACTATGCTTTAATGTCAAAAATCCTAAATGTTATAGGGCCCACAAATTATAAAGAAGCTAGTCAATCTCATGAGTGGAGGGATGCAATGAATGAAGGATTTGAATCTATTATTAGAAACAATACTTAGGAGCTAGTTGAATTTCCTGAAGGAAAAATACCCATAGGTTACAAGTGGATTTACTAACCTAAATTCAATGCAGATGGGGGTATAGATAAGTTTAAATCTAGATTGGTAGCAAAGGGTTATTCACAGAAAGTGGGAATTCTTTTGAAGAAACCTTTGCTCCTGTAGCCAAACTGAATACTATTAGAATGTAAATTTATTTAGCTACAAAATATGAGTGGAAGCTATGCCAGTTAGATATTAAGTCTACATTTCTAAATGGTGATTTAAAGGAAGAGGTTTATTTAGTGTAGCCTGAATGGTTTGTTAAGCAAGGGCAGGAACACTTAGTCTGTAGATTGAAAAGGGAACTTTATGGTTTAAAACAAGCACTTAGGTCTTGGTACGAGAAGATTGATTCATTTTTCTTACATCATGGTTTTCATAGGAGTATGAATGATCCAAATCTATATACCATGTATGATGAATAGAGGCATACTATTTTAATTTCCTTGTATGTGGATGACATGATTATAACAGGTAATGCAGATACATTAATCAAAGAAATAAAATTGTAGATGTCATTGGTTTTTGAAATGAAATACCTTAGAAGTTTACATCATTGTCTAGGTCTGGAACTATGGAGAGACTGTAGGTAAAATTTTCTTTCTCAAGGGAATTATGTCAAAGGGTTGCTCAAAAATTTGAGATTGGAGTAGTGTAATACAACATCAACAACTTTGCAGCAGAATATAAAATTGTGTAGTGACAATGAATCTAAGGAGGTGGATGCCACTTTGTATAGGAAATTAGTTGGCAGTCTGATATATCTAAATACAACTAGACCAAACTTAGCAAGCTCTGTTAATGTGCTGAGCGAGTTCATGTTTAAACCTCTTGAAATTCATTGGGTGGTAGAAAAAAGTGTGTTGAGGTATCTTCATGGTGCTAGTAATTATGGTATTTTATACATTGATACATCTGATGTGATTTTATAAGGCTTTCCAGACTCTGATTAGGATGGTAACCTAGATGACTGAAGATCCATCACAGCGTGGAGCAGTAAACAAAAAGCACTATGTCTTTATCTTCAGCTCAAGTTGAGTACCAAGAATTATGTGCAACAACGTGTGAAGTTGTCTGGTTGAGAAGGATTCTCCATGATGCAGGAGAAGAGCCAAAAGTGGCAACTATCATCAAATGTAACAACCAGAGTTCCAATAAGCTAGAAAACAATCTAGTGCTTCATAAGAACACGAAACACATCGATACTCAGTTACACTTTGTTAGAGAAAAATTCAAGTCAAAAGAAATATTCGTTGAATATTGTAAAACATGTGACAATGTGGCTAATATTTTTACTAAGCCTCTTGGGAAAGTGAAGTTTGAATTGTTTAGAGGGATGTTATGCCTACGAGATAATCCTTTTGCCATTAAGGGGGAGAGTTGAAAATAATTAATATTGTATTGTATTAATGGAGAAATGGTTACATGGTTGTAACGTAACTCCTTAATTTAGGATTAGTTCCTAGGTTGTAGGAGTTTATTCCCAACTCCCTATTCTCTTGTGATGTATTTATTGTTGTATTATTGATTGATTGAATGTAGAGTGTGCGCTCCAGTTTCTGCAGTCTCTAGGTGCAGTACTCACTTGTGAGCTGCTTTGTTATTCAACACATTTATTTTCTTTCTTGTTTTTATCAATATATTCATAATTATAATAAAAATTACTAATAAAAATGATCATAAATATGTTTATTTATATAAAAAAATTAATTTTAAATAACTTTATAAATTCAATAATAATTGTTATTAATATTAATATTATTGATAATAATAATATAAGTAATTATAACTACAATTAATTATAATATAAAAATAAAGAAATATAAATATAAATATAAAATTTATTTTCTTTTTTTATAAATGAAATAAATTTAAAATAAATTTGATTTATAATGAAAGTAAGATAACTTTGATATGAACTTAAAAGTAAAATAAATTTTGTTTAAATATTTTTTTTTAACTCTATAATTATAAATATAAACCAATTTAATTATAATTATAATTTATTATAATTAAAATTAATTATAATATAAAAATATAAAAATATAATTATAAATATAAATTTATTTTAATTCCATTTTATATATGTAATTTGATTTATAATCAAGGTAAATTTAATGTATAATTAAATTAAATAAAATTCTGTGAAAATAATTTTCATATTTTATTAAGATAATTGTGACAGATTGTTTCAACCCACTCTATTTTAGCAGTTATATTATTTATTTTAGATTTTAGGTACTTTGAGTTTATAATATTAATTCCTTGGGTATATAATATTATCCCTTTGTATTTAATATTATTTTCTTGGGTTTATAATGCTTTGGGATTTTAGTATTAATCTCTTGGTTTATTATTCCCTTTGATTTATAATATCAATCCCTTGTGTTTATTAATATAAGGGTTCATATTCCCACTGTATAATAGTATTCATAGGATTTATAATATTAATCATAATGTTTAATCATGTTGAACCATGGTCAACCATGGTCCAATGTCACATTGCGATAAAGATTGTCTCAATATAAAAATAAACATGGTAGCCCATTGTCAACCATCGTTAAAAGTCACAATGCGGTAAAGATTGTCTCAATACAAAAATAAACCAGGGTCAAATAAGGTCCAACATTGCATTGTGACAATGATTGTTTCAATAGAAAAATCAACCACGATAAACCATGTTTTACCATGTTTATTTTAGGGTTTACAACATTTATCTTAGGGTTTATATACCTTGGGTTTATAATATTAATCCCTTGGGTTTAATATTATTCCCTTGGGTTTATTAGTCTTAATATTATTAGAGTATAATATAAATCCCTTGAGTTTATAATCATGGTAAACAATGACCAACCATGGTCCAACATCACATGATGAAAAATGTTGTCTCAATATGAAAATAAACCATCATCAACCTGTTGATCAACATTTGTCATTGATGTCAACCCAAGCAGCACTAGTGGCTACCCCAATATTGCATGGGAATTTTGACCTACCAAACTACTATATTCTGCGTCAATAATGCTTTTGATGGTTTCTTCTTGTTGAGATGTTTTCGTTGATATATGGAACGCCATGTAATTATTAATATTTTGAGAGATATTCATGTTTGAAGTTTGTAACCCCAGTTAGTGGGATAAAACCCCATGGGGTTGTGGCATGGGTCTTTGAAAAGTCAATAATTATGTACTCTGGAAAGGAAGAATGGAGGTTTATCTCTTGGCGCAAGGTTACGAAGTATGGGACACTGTTCAAAATGGATTTACATCAACCACGGATGAACAAGGTAAGAAGAATTTGGTAAATGATGAAAACGAAAAGAATATTATTATCAGTGGACTTATGAATCTGCTTATCATAAGGTGTTGGGTTGTAAAACCAAAAAAAATGTATGGGACAAGCTTGAGAATATATATGGAGGTGACTCAAATGTAAAAGAAGCAAAGTTTCAAATCTATAGAGAAAAATTTGAGCAACTCAGAATGAAAGAAGATTGCAACATTATTGGATACTTCCAATACGTTGATGAAATAACCAATACTCTGGAAGGATTGGGAGAGCCAGTTGATGAGAAGACTATTATACGAAATATTCTTAGAAGATTACCAGGGAAATTCAACCCAAAGGTATCAGTCTTAGAATACAGTGCAAATCTGAACAAACTCAGCAAAGAGGAATTACATGGAGTTCTCATAGCATATGAAATGAGACTTGATGAAGAAGAGGGTACTTCGCATCTAGAAACTACATTCGTTGCATCTAAGAAAACCAATAAGGACAAACAACCTTCAATTGAAAATTCATGCACCTGCAAGTATGAAGAAAAGGGGGATGATGAAGAAGGTCTTTCAGATGAAGAATATGCTTACTTTATGAGAAAACTAAAAACTGGCAAGGGAAAATTCAAAGGTAAAATTCCATTGATATGTTTCAGCTATGGTGAGGTTAGGAATTTCGCATCAAAATGTCTGAACATAAGTGATGGCAACTCAAAAGGAAAGAAAGTGTTTTATAAATTCAACAAGCAAGGATCCAAAAGTAACTTTCCCTCTAAAGAAGATAGCTCATCATCCGATGAAGACAATGACAACAAATAAGAAGCCAATGAGAGAGTATTGTTTATGGCCAAGCACAATAAACAAGAGGTATCAAAAAACAAAGAAGAAGGATTGACCATAGAATAATTTTCTAAGGAAGCAATCAAGCTTATAAAAGAGCTCAATGCAGAGAAGATCCATTCCAATACTCTCGAAGAACAAGTTCAAGGTCTCAAAATTGAAGTTGAAGAACACAAATGCATTGAAGAGTGACTTCAAAAGAAGTTGGAAGAAAGAAACCAAGAAAGGGAAGAATTAGAAGCCGAAGTAGTCTAGTTGCGTAAGGAAGTGAAGAAAGGAAAAACTATCCAAAACTATGCCAACAGCTCAAGGGAATTGGAAGAACTCATCAACAATCAATGATCTTACAATGACAGAACTGGCATCGGTTACAAAGAAGAAGAAGCAGCACCTTTTACAACAAAATACAATGAACCTATGAGATCTGACATGCATGTATACTTCATTGGACAAGATTCGCAAGAACAACCTTGGAAGAAAATTCCTCGACGAAGATTTCCATCTAGGTACCAACATATTTTTTATGGCTATTGTTATTCATGTGGAAAATTTGGTCATAAAGCTGTAGAATGTTGCACATACCCCAGGAACGAATACAATTCCAGGAGATCTATCAAATATGAACCTCCCAGGGCTCAGAAAAACATAAATAGATTTGAACATTTAATAAATAATATTGAATGTTACAAACATCGAAACTTTGGACACATAGCCAGAGACTGCAGACTTGAAAATCCTCTAGAAGAATCTTCGAAGCCACAGAACGAATGAACATGGAAGAAGAAGAAGACTGATAATTTTGCTCTCACTCTCAAGGCTCAAAACAACAAAGGTGTGTGGTATGTTTATAGTGGTTTCTCAATGCATATGACTGGAGATAGAAAGAAATTTGTATCTTTGAAAGAGAAGAAGGATGGAATCGTGTCCTTCGGAAATGATGGATCTTCAAATGTTATAGGATTAGGTACCATCACTCTCGAAAGCAACGATGCTCTAGCCAAGAATGTTCTATTGGTTGAAAATATGAACCACAATTTACTCAGTGTTGGACAAATGTGTGATGAAGGACACACAATACTAGTCAACTCCACAAAATGTGAAATCAAGAAAGGCAGGTATGGTGAAATTGTGGCTACAGCAAGTCAAGCTCCAAACGACATATATGTTCTGGATGAAGCAACTAAAGCACATCTAATAGCTAAAGAGGATGATATAATATTTGGTAGCAATGATGATTGACTAAGTAAGAAGTTTTCTACAAAGATACAAAGTGATTTCGAGATGTCTTTACTTGGTGAGCTGACATACTTCTTATGGCTTCAAATATCTCAGCAAGGGAAAGGAATATTGATATTTCAAGCCAAGTACATGAAGGAAATTCTCAAGAAATTCAAAATGGAAGATTGCAAACCCATCCTTAATCCGATGGTAACAGGTTGCAAATTAAGCATAGATGACTCATCTAAGGATGTGGATCAAAGGTTGTACAGATCTATGATTAGTAGTCTTCTATATGTAACAACCTCCCGACCAGATGTTATGCAAGCAGTTGGACAAGTAGCAAGATTCCAAGCAGCACGAAAAGAATCACATATTATTGCCATGAAAATAATTCTTCGATATTTAAAGGGAACAACAGAATATGACTTGTGGTATCCCAAGGGTAACAATTTCATTATTCATGCCTTTACAGATGCAGATTAGGCAGGAAGCATTGATTATCGTGAGAGTACTCGTGAAGCATTGGAATATATTTGCGAGAAGCTTGGGATTCTCCCAAGTTCTCATTAGATTTTCCTTATTCAGAATATAAAGGGGGAGTGGAAGTGTGTACAGGTCCATAGGATGGTTGTGTGTCAAGGGGAGTTACCCTTTGCCATTGATGTCAAAGGGGGAGAGAATGTTGTAGGAAGAGGTGTCATGATCGCAGGGGGAGTAGTTGTTTTTCCATCAATGCCAAAGGGGGAGATTGTTGATCAATGGTTGTCATTGATGTCAACCCAAGCAGCACCAAGGGCTACCCAAATATTGCATTGGAATTTTTACCTACAAAACTACTATATTCTGGGTCAATAATGATTTTGATGGTTTCTTCTTGTCGATATGTTTTCATTGATATATGGCATGCCACGTAATTCTTCACGGTTTGAGAGATATTCATGTTTGAAGTTTGTAACCCAATTAGTGGGATAAAACCCCATGGGGTTGTGGCATGGGTCATTGAAAAGTCAATAATTAATATTTTTTAAACTCCTAAAATCCCTCCCATGTTCACTTTTTTAATCCCCTCTCAACCTAAGCATTTATATAAAATGTGATACTCATATCCTCCTTATGTAGGGATTTCACTATCTGAAACATGTCATCGTGGAATTTTCACTCTAAATTATTTTCTACGAAGGTTCAGAAGCTGAAATTTTAATGAGGTGAAGCCGAAATCATGAGGAAGCTCCTTAAAAATTTTCATATAAAGGTGAGCAATATTTTTGGAGATATGATCTGTGGGAGTCATTGTTTTTGTAGGCTCCTGAAATTCATCTCAAAGAAGTGACCTTGGGAAAATCGTCATAACTCTCTCTGAATATCATATTTCAATTCTGTAAAAATTGGCAGATAGTGCATGGATTATAGTTTTCGCTCTATCAATTTCAGAGCCGAATGAAGACACAGTGACACATGGCACGCCATACAAGTTCGCTCTACTGAAACAGTCCATAATTAGGGCATTGTGAGAGATTGGGCATAACTCTCTCTTGAAGAATCCAAATTGGGTCAGACCTGTGGCATTGGAAAGATGACTTAGAGGAATACTACAGGAACGAAAATCACATATTGGGGATCTGAAATAACAGAGATACACCAGATTCAATATCTAGCTCCTAGAAGGCAAGAAAAATCTAGATCATGTGTTGTCAAGGGCTGCAAATGACCAGAATTTCTAGGGAAGCAAAGCAAAGCAAGGTGCAGTAGAGGGTAACTTGACAAGAACAAAAACCAAGGTGCATAACAGCAGCAAGAAGTTCATCACATGAAGTCTTTAAGTGGGCAACACTGCATACAGTCACTGTAAAGGTATCATTGTACTAAGTCATTGTAAATACATTATTGTAAAAATTGTACTAGTGTCTATCTGCCAAGAGTTGAAGAGGCAATGTCAGGAGGTCTAGGATAATCATTAGGTGGTTGTGTCATAGTTGGGGTTATGGTCTACTGTGTCTTCTTCTTCTACATCATTCTATATCATTGAAAATTGGACCATTTTCCCTGGTACGGGAGTCCATTCTTTTATTCTTCTATAGGGTGGTAGGGTGGTGCTAGGGTGAGTTGTAGCTCATTGGGTATTGGGGCATCCATTCAATTGACTACTGAAGAATCTCAGGCATTGGAGTGTCCATCCAGTGGGAGCTGGAGAAGAATTCTTTTCTAGATTCTAGGAAGTTGGAGCTTTATTTTCATTTGGAGTTGAATATTAAAGAATTATTAGAAAAGAATTAGGTGGGTTTTGTCCCGAAGTGGGTTTCCACCTTAAAAACTATGTGCATTTGTGTTCCTTTTGTTTACTGTTATCATCGTACAAACATTGATAATAATTGAAGATTAACTAATGCTCTAATTGAAATTAATATTGGTTCAACCCCCCTCTCCGTATTTCAAACACAACCATGGTAAATTATGGTCAACCATGGTCCAACTTCACGTTATGACAAATATTATCTTAATATGAAAATAAACCATGGTCAACCATGTTCAATCATGGCCACCCATGGTCCAAAGTCGCATTGTGACAAAGAATGTCTCAATATGAAAATTAATATTGATTAACCATGGTCATTAATCATGAAATGAAAATCAACCATGGTTAATCATGGCCAATCATGGTCAACCATGGTCCAATGTCATATTTGACAAATATTGTTTGAGTATGAAAATTAACCATATTTATTAGGTATTAAGTAACAATATAGTAAAACATAATGTAATGATATAATAAATTAATAACTAGTACAATCAAATTAATAATGATTAATATACCTTGGATTTATATTATTTCATTCAATTTAATATTGTTCTTTTAGGTTTATAATCTATTAGGTTTTTAGCAATGATCTCTTGGGTTTATAATATTAAAACATCTGTACAAGGGATATAACCATATTTATTTTATGGTTTTTCATATTTACCTTCGCGTTTATATACCCTGGGTTTAAAATATTGGTATTTTGAGTTTGATTATTCCCTAGGGTTTTTAATTCCTTCAAGTTTTAGTATTAATCCCCTAGGTTTATAATATCAATCCATTTGGTTTATTAATCTAAAAGTTCATATTACTAGGATATAATTTTATTCACATGGTCTATGATATTATTCGTAAAGTTAAATATAATTTGCTTAGGTTTATAATTATATTTAACCATAATCCAGCGCTAAATTATTAATCTAAAAAAACATTAGAAATAAATAAAACTATTTTAATTTGCATCTTAAACATTATAATGGTAATTTTGTTTTAATATTATAAAATTTTCATTGCTATTATCATTATTAATATTATTCTTATATATTTATTGTTATAATATATCATTATTAATATTATTTTTATATATTTATTGTTATAATATAACTATAGAAGTTATAATTAAAATTATTATTAAATTTAGAATTATAATTATAATTATAAATATATAAACAATTATAATTTACTTTTTATTTATTATTATTATTATTATTATCAATAATTAATTATTAATATTAACAACCATTATTATTGAATTTATGATCTTATTTAAACATATTTTATTATTAATAACCATTGTTATGAAACCCTCCCCTTTAGGGGAACACCATTGTCGGTGTTCAACGACACCTACAACCAACAAGATTGTTGTAAGCACAAAATACTTCCCATGGAGCCTTATAACTTAGTTGGTTGCAGTATTTACAATGATCAACGCATTGAGAAGTAAACCAACATGACAACATGACAAATATAACATCATAAGGACATGACACCCATACTGATTATTGGAGCTTTATAACATAGCTCATGGCAGTATTTACATCCATATACATATGTACATATACCAAAACATCATACTAACGTATGCCCGATACATATGTTCCCTACCCTGAAACTCCTTAACCAACTTATTCAGATCTACATAGCTCTTTCGCCTATCCTATGCTAGTTTCAGATTCTTCTTGATTACGTTCATTTCCTGTTCCATTTCCGCTAACATGTCCAGTATAATCAACACCCTGTTAATTTGATCACTCCAAATTATGGGAGTATTACAACTCCACCCATACAATGTCTCAAAGATACTCATCTTCAAATATTCCCGATACCCATTGTTGTAAGCGAACTCTACAAGTGGAATATTCTCTTCCCACTTTCACGGACGATGTATCTCATACATCCTCAACATGTACTCCAATGTGTTTTTCCCTCTCTCTTTGTCCATTTTTCTGTGGGTGATAATATGTACTCAAGGCAAACTTTGTGCCCAAACCTGCAAACAACTATTTCCAAAACTTGCAAGTGAACTTCACATCCCTGTCTAACACAATATTTTGTGGATCACCATGCAATCTGACCACATCCATGATGAAGACCTATGATACATCATTCATTGAGTATGTAGACTTCACTGGAATGAAGTGTGCTATGTTTGTAAACTTATCTACCACAACCATTATGGAATAATGTTGTCTAGATGGCCTCGGTAAAATTTTGATAAAGTCCATGGAAATGACCTCCCATTTCCACTCTGAAATTGGAATGGGCTATTGTAGTCCACCCATATTCTTACACTGTGCCTTGAACTATTGACAATATAAGCACCTTATAGCCACAAACTCTGCTACATCTCTCCTTAAATTTGGCCAATAGTAAAACTTATGTACCGTTTTAAGTGTATTTTGATAGTTTGGGTGACCTGAATATGGTTTCACATGAAACTCCCTTAATATCACCTTTTCAATCTATCATACTCAATATCATTCACTAAGTATGTATACTTCACTGGAATGGAGTGTGTTACCTTTGTTAACCTATCTACAAGAATCATGTTGTCTAGATGTCCTCAAGAAACCTGTGATAAAGTCCATGAAAATGACCTCCCATTTCCACTCTGAAATCGGAATCGGCTATAGTAGTCCACCCATATGCTTACAATGTACCTTGACCTATTGACAATACAAGCACCTAGCCACAAACCCTACTACGTCTCTCCTTAAATTCAGCCAATAGTAAAACTTCTTTACTATTGTAAGTGTATTTTGATAGCCTGGGTGACCTTAATAGGATTTCATGTGAAACTCCCTCAACATCACCTTCTTGAGTTTGTTTTTTTCTAGCACATATATCTTGTCTCGAAACCTGATCAAGTGATTTGTTGTGAGACAATAATCCACATCTTGTGCTCATGCACTTGTACTTGTACCACTACATGTACTTGTAAATGTACCTATACCTGTACCTGTACCTATATATGTACTTATATTATACTGCAATTTGTGCCTATGATCCATATACCTAACATCCCGCCGACTTGCCTACAAGATCCTATCTTGTAGATCTGTCCCACAGGAACCCACATCTGCTATATAATTCACATGTGTCCGCTTGCTAAGAGCATTTGCAACCTTGTTCTATTTATATTTAATATAAATGATCTCAAATTTGAACTCATTGACCATGTATAACCATCTATATTTCCTACTGTTCAGATTCAGTTGGTCAAACAGATACATAAATCCACTATGATCACTCATCAATACAAATTGTCTGCCCAAAATATAGTTCCTCAACATATTCAATTCATTAATGATCACTTCCAACTCAAGATCATGTCTCAGATAGTTATGATCATGGTCATTTAGTTTCCATGACTAATAGAATACCACATGTCCTTTCGGCATAAGGACTCCACCAAGCCCTGTCTTGCAAACATTTGTACATACCACAAAATCTTTTTCCAAATCTGCGATCTTTAAGACTAGAGCATGTGTCAGCAACTACTTCAATTGTTGAAAACTGGTTGCACATTCCTCTGTCCATTTAAACTTCTAACCTGCCCTTTTCAATGATGTGATGGGATAAGCAATTTGTGAAAAGTTTCTGATGAACCTCTTGTAATAACTTTCTAACCGCATAAATGATCTTACCTCATCCACATTGCTAGGAGCTTCCCACTCCATGATATCACTTATCCTTTTTGGATCCATTGTTATGCCTTCCTTGGAGACAATATGTCCTCAGTAATGTACCTTTGTTTGAAATAAAATTCATTTGCTAATCTTAGCATACAACTGATGCTCTCTTAGCAATCTCAACACTGTTGTTAAATTTTCAGCATGTTCTTCTTCATTTTTAGAATGTACCAATACATCATCAATGGACACAATAACAAGATTGTCCAAATAATTATGCAAAAAACTATTAATATATAACATAAATATAGTTGGAGCATTAGTTAAACCAAAAGGAACTACAACAAACTCATAATTTTCGTACTTGGTCCGGAATTTTATCTTCTAGATGTCTTCTTATTTAATGCATACTTAATGGTATCTATATCTCAAATCAATATTCGAGAACACTGTTTCTCCCTTCAACTGATCCAAGAAGTCATCAATCCTTAGCAACATATATCTATTCTTGATGGTTACTTTGTTCAACTACCTGTAATCAATGCATAGCCTCAGAGTACCATCCTTCTTCTTCAAAAACAATATGGGTGCACCCTAAGGTGATACACTTGGCCTAATGTATCCCTTGTCCAACATTTCCTTTGACTACAAATTCAAATCTACCAACTATGGTGCACTCATCCTGTAACGTTCCTTAGATGTTGGCATTTCCCCTAGTACCAACTCAATAAAAAATTCTACTTTCCTGTGAGGTGGAAACTCTGAAATCTCTGCGGGAAATACATCTTGAAACTATTATAGAACTGGGTACTTGCTTGAAATATCTGCATCCTCAACTTCCTTACATTTATCACTAGAAATGTGTATTGCAAATAACACACACCCTTTCCTGCAACTACTCTTGTTCTGTATAGTTGTAACCATTCTCACCGATGTTTCTTTCTTCTTACCTTGTAAGACTCTTTTTTCCCCATTTCCATTCAAGAACTTAATAGCCTTGTCATAAAAATCTACCTTGGTGAGATGTTAATATATAGTGAGTCCATACCCAAAAGCATAATCTATGATCCCAAAAACAATAAATTCAAATGTTCTAATGTAGGCATACCATTCAAGTCAAATGCATAAGAATGATGGACTCTTTTCTTGGTACCTGTATCCAACTACACTAACCAAGATTATGCATGCACTTCTTTATTCAAACCACAATTATCCACCAGGTTAGGATTAATATAGATATAATTAGATCCATGGTCAATCAAAATAGAAACAACCTGATAAAAAATATGATTATCCATCTCGATAATAGCTGCCTAGTGATCTTCCTGCCTGCTTTCTAGTTCCACATATATCCTAGGAATACTCTATCCAACATCTCCCACTGTCTGTGCCTCCTAAGCACTGTATATTTGTGGTCTACCACCTTGATTTTGTGGACAATATCTCGTGTAATTCTATCCTCCACAATTCTAACACTGCAGATGATTCCAACCTTCATTCTTATTCTTCTCTTAATATCGAAGTGTCTGCCCTCTTTCATATGCATTGAACTTATTAGATGGCGCAAAATTATCTTTATTACATGTACCCTGAGGCATTTCTCGCTTCTTGTCCCATATTAATTTTTTCTTTGCATTACCTTTCTAATCTAGCTTAGTCTTAGATCTGTGCTTTTATTTCTCGTAACAATGCTTTAGCTTCCGAATGGCCTCCTGCAGTGATCCTAGCTCATCAAACTCAATCCTTTATTTGAATGCTATCGACAACCCACTGGTTAATATCTGAATCTTGGACTTCGCCTCCTTGAGGTAAGGAACATATCTCAACAAATCTAGAAATCTACTAGTGTACTCCTCATTGGTCATAGATCCCATCTTTAGCTCATGAAAATGTTTTTCGATGTCATCTCTCATAGATACTTCTTCCGGAATAGTCTCTCAAATTCGATCCAAGTCAATTCCTCCTCATAAATACCCCTAAATTTCTTCACATATTCCCACCAATGTCTGCTTTACCTTCAAGTATGAATGTAGCTATTCCGACCTTCATGTTATCCGAGTAATCATGTAACCTGAAGAACTCAATAATTCTAGGAAACCATACTTCTGCATCCCGTGATTTATTCATTTCCCCATTAAATGTAGGTGGATTTGATTTCTTAAACTCATCTAGAAAATACCCCCTCTCACTCCTCTTGTAAGGATGATTATGATGACGATCATAATGCCTGTCATAACCAAAACTAGAATAGTACATGTTTCTATCACCTCTCCTATCTAGAGTGTCCAAGAACCTGCCATATCTGATTGTGTCCTCTATATACAACCTGTGACCAACATGAGACCTACTTCCATATGCCTCATTTTTCCTGTCCTTTTGTCCATAGCTAATCTGAAGTGGTCCATGTTTATGTAATTTTGAAAAACTCTGAAGAATTACCGCATTGACTTCAACTTGTTTTTCCTCTGCTTGTATGGTTCTATCGTTATCTGCTTTCCAACTCCTTATTTATTCCTTCAAACTCCTCATTGTGTTTTCCAAGTCAGAAGTGTTCCCAACACCATGTTTCTCATTTGATTCATGTGGGGGATCTATGTAGTCTACCATCTTGTTATTCATATTGGTTTCTTTCCTTCAAGGCATACTATCTCAACTGAACCAAGTAATAAACAAACCAATGTATCTTAGCATAATTCAGGGAGGATGTCTCATGCAAGATCAACTAATAAACATAATACATGTATGCACATAATTATAACAACATGTAATTATATAGCATATAGTTAAAAAGAAACATATAAAAATCATTCTAACCATAGCCGAGTCATCTATGCATGACCATATAATCACTTACCATGACCTCATGCATGACAACAACAACCATACCAATTTAAAATGATAATACCTAAGCACTTGACATGTATAAACAACACATAACTAGTCATGCACTCATAAAAAACAAATTCCACAACAACCCCGTCAACCTTCACATGGTGATATCACAACAACCATGACCAACGCCATGCATATGCAACAAGCACATAGACCACAAGCATAAGGAACACATATGCATTCGACATGAAAGCATGACTAAAAAACTGCCCATCAATTCTGAGGGGTAAACCATGCTCTGATACCACTCTGTAACACCCTTCTCCACATCTACCCAAGGAACCAACCAACCGAGGTAGACATGTCATGAAGAGTTACTATGATATGATTCAACTCCCTATGTGTTAACTACGGAAGTTGAATCGAATAAATACAACAATACTAACCTTTTGCACCTGCTACAAAATACAAAATATACATCGAAACCTTCCAGAAGGTTAGCCCCTGAGATAAAATGACCTTTTAGTGCATCAATCCCATAGTCACTCCCTTGATATGGGCAAGAGTCTGACTAAAAACCTCTATTCACTCGCACAACATGGGCATACATGTGAGTGGGGACTTTTACAAGTATTTTTGTGCCTATGCCACCAATTTTCGTGCCACGTTTTTAGGCCCATGGGCCAGGTCACTTCCCATAACTCCATGGCACTTCCATAAATGAAATATAACCACAAAATAAAAATTTAAATGCAATCGCTTGAATGTGGAATTACTGGACCCATACTAGCCATGATAGGAATTCCATCGAACATGTGACAAGTATGTAATCTACAAGTTTAAATAACAAATTTGAGCATGCAGGTCTCATACTTATCTAAGAATCGCTAAGAAGCATTGTTATCTCAGTACATTAGTTGAAATTTCATCTATTAGGTCATCGATTCATTGTTTATTCATTTACAAGTCAAAACATGATGAGATCCATACATCATCACTATCATAAAACAAATTCAAAACCAACATATAAAAAAAAATCACAAGAATAGAACAACCATATAAGCCACATAATAACAAGCATATTTACCCATCAATGCAAGAGGAAAATAACTCTTATTTCCATAAGAAAAATGCAACCAATTTTGGGACTTACATGTACTACCTGACCATAGAAATGGCTAAGTTAAATCTCTCTTTTGCCAGACACCCATGTGCCATATTCCAAGCATTAATGTGGGATCTCATAAAACACATCAATAACAAATCAAACCAGGGCTTCTAGAGGCAAAACTACCTCAACCCTCATCCAATGGTTCCACCTCACATTCATAAATCACTAACCATCACCAAATTGGTCTCTAACAAAGATTTTCAGGGCCCCAGAGCGTTTGTTCCAACCAGGGATTCCAGGACTAATAACTCAACCCACAACTGTCGTCGGGCTTCTAAAGTGTTTGTCCAACTAGGTCTTCTAGGACTAGTAACTCAACCCACCAAGGGATTCTAGGGAGTTTGTCCAACAAAGTCTTCCACCACTAGTAACTGAACCCAAGTTGTTACAGGGATTCCAAAGCATTTTTCCAACCAAGGCTTGCAGGAACTAATAACTCAACCCTAAACCAAAGGCACAAGAAAACCAACCAGGAAAAAAGTAAAACCCCCAACAACATGGCTATCCAGGAAATGGAAAGGTTAGGAAAAACCATTGTCAATCTAGGAAATCCTCCATTTCAATGAAATACCATAAACCAATAACCACACACATATGCTGTGCATGCCAAAAATAGTGAGGAAATAATACATGAAACTTGGTACCTGCAAGGAAAACTCACTCTAGCTGCTAATCTCGATGTCCTCTTGCAATTTATTGCTCGTGATTTGCCTTATTTCTCCAAAATTACAAGTATGCCACGCTCTCTAAGACTAATCCAAGAAACTCTAAGTTTCCAAGAGTAAGAGAGAGAGAGAGAGAATATAATGAGAGCTCCAAAACTAAACTGAAAAAAGTCTGTGAACTGATCCTCATAAGGATTTTTATTAATGAGGCCTCTAATTTCTTTAATTTTATTTTATTTTACTTCGTTTTCCTCTTCACAGGCAACCTATGACCTTTCACCTTCCTTTTCTCCTAATTTCCATTATTTTCATAAATAAATGTCAATAAACGCCAGTTTTCCTTTCCAAATCCTTAGCAATTTCCATTTCCAATTTCCATAGCCATAATAAAACATATTAACACCCACACTAGGATTTTCTTCCCAACATTCAACTTGGAATACATGTTCCATGACCTTGGTTATCATTTTTCCTTTATTAACTTATATTACATGGAATTTTCATTAGGGTTGTTACTATCCAAGACTGTTTGTACTTATGCTTAAAAACCAATTATGGTTCTTAATAGGCCTGAATAGATAACCTATGCATAACCACCTTCTTTCTTACCCTATATATATATATATATAATTTTAATTTGCTACTTCTCGTGCACACATTCTGGTTTCGAAATGTTTTGTATTCAACCTTCATCTATGTGTGTGTGTGTGTATATATATACATACTCATTAAATTTTAATTTACTAGTTCTGAGGCACACATTTTAGTTTCAGAATGTTTTGTATTGAACCTTCATCTGTGTATAATAGTGACTTCGTTACCTAACGCCTTCCTTTACTTGTAGCAACAGAAATAACCATACAAAAAATTATTCATACACATATAAAATAACATTTATTCCTAGTGGTATGTAATCAATATAGTATTCATTTAACCATTTCTACTTTCAAAATTATTTTTAATTTCATAGTAACCATATTTTCTAATTTAACCTAAAAGAGTCTCATTAATAAAATTTATATTATTAATAATTAGATAATTAAAGTACTTATCTAAATTACTCCAAGAAATAGGTTAAAGGCTTTCACATTCCTCCCAACCTTGAATGAAATCTTTTGTTAGTTCTCCCTAGGCTCCTCTCTCTATGTTAAGAAACAATGTAATACTGCTTCTTAAATTTGTGAATTTCAAAATAGTATTTTTCTCCCATTGGTCTTATTTTCCAAAAGAAACTATCTTTATCTCCACAATTATTTATACAAGATCCACCTGGTAACATTTATCTCCAATCATGAATTTTTTTGGTTGGTGGTTTGTCTCTGCCAAAATTCTCCTAAATGATGGAAAACATAGGTTTTTTTGTTTTTGTTTTTTTGCTTGTTTCTGCCCCTTTGGACATAGCAGATTTCAACCATTTTTTGATAGTTAGGAATTAGTATCACATGTAAACCTTTAACATATTTATAAGAGGGATAACATGCAAACAAAAAATATTCTTTTAATTTAAAAATAAAAATGTACACCAATATTTGTATTCATATATCCCTCTTAAATTTATATTCATAGTTTTAATGTAAAAGAGCCATAACGTGAATTTCAAGTCACAAAGTAGTTTTCCAGGGGTATTACAGAGAGTGGATAAACTTCTTAGATAATGAGCTCCTTGTCTTGTTTATTTTTTAACTGAATATTTTTGTAAATTCCCTCGACTACTGAACTCTTCAGACTGTAAATCTAGCTTGAGGGTGATCAACTACAATAAAGTTGCATTGTGCCTACCCTAAAAATGGTTTTTCTAACCATTTTTAAATACACGAATAGGTATAATTGTTTGTTCCAATTTCAGTTATGATGTATGGAATTATTTTTGTATTTTTACTCATTCATGGACATGTATATTCATGAAAGAGTAGCGACACGTCCTTTGTTTTGCTGGAAAATATCTTCTTTTTTTCTTACATTTTTTCTAGCCTATAATTATTTTGTGTTTGAAAGAAGGTAGTATGTACAACCATTTATACTTACTACAAACTTTTAATTTTTTCTAACAAGGTTTATTAAATCCATTAACGCTACCTAAGGTCCGTGCGGAGCTAAAGTTTCTGTCAAAGTAAGGTCGTGGCTAAAGTATTTATGAAGGAAAAAGGGTATGTTTCGTTTCTCCGCACAAAATGGGATGCAAAGGAAGTATTTAATTGAGATTTGTGTTCGCAAAGAAATGAAGTACTAGTCTACTTTTTCCATAACATCTTCATGTGTTAACAACAAATTTTCATCTAACTAATTTTATCCACTTCAAATTTATTTCTCTTCCACTTTTTTGAATTCCGATAACCATACTCTCCAATCCATCCAGAAATATTTCATATGCTATTTATATCAAATTTTACTCTCCGCTTGGTGTGGAAGCAAAGCATCAACAAAACTAATGTATGCTTTTTGACCCCATCTTGTGTGATATATACGTTGTTTTCGCACATACTAACTCCATACATGCATACAAATGCACATTACTTACATTTGCACATGCGTTAATTCACCCAATATTATTGGGAAAGTATCCTAGATATTTAGACTTAGGTGTAAAGATTTCTTTAGTCATAGAATTTTTTTCTATGTTTTTTTCCTCGAGGAAAACTCGTAATTTCCATTAATAATAATGAAAATTACTATTGTAGATGTCAGTGAGGCATATAAACAAAACAAAACCAAAACATAAGACAAGTCATCACATAACTTCGAGAACTAGAAAATCTATGTACAAGTCATAACAACAAAATTCATCAGTAATTCTCTAGAAAAAATGGCATTCCCGAAATTCCTATATGCACGGGAACAATAACTATGTGAAATAAACCATCTGTATATACATCTAAATTATTGCTCCAAAAGATCAAAGGGAAAAAACATATCTTAGAACATGGAAAACTCATATGTTCATTTGTGTGGAAAAATAATTTGTTTCTATGTTACGTTGAGAGAAATGCAACTACTTTGATGCATGCAAGGTAAATATAGAACTTGAAGTAGGTACACTTAGTTTTAAATGATAAATAATAAATTTGTGGTGAATAAATTAACAAAAACTAATAAATGATTATTTATCTACTTTGCAAATGATAAAATAATGCAATTATGGAAAAAAAGATTAATAGCTCCAAGAAATAGTCTCAAGTTGCTCCCATTTTGAATTTCAATAATTTTGTTTACTCGTGTGTGAAGCTAATGTGAATTCCATGGAATATCTAGTCCTTCTATATGATTCATACACACTCAAAAAATTATGGAAAAAAATTGGATGTCGTATTTTTTTTCGCTTACTTTCAAATTGACGGGAACCAAATAGTGAGGAACCACTCTACTTTTACGATATATCCTTTGGCTGCTACCAACATAGTTTCATGTAAGTAATTTATGCATATCAAATTTATTTCTTTTCTTCACTTGTTTGTATTTTATTAGGCATCTGCCATAAGTCAATAAATTGTTGCTTCATACTTCACGTAAGTAGATTGTTAAGTCAACCAAATGCATATAACTTGACACATAAACAAACAAATAGATGTTTTTAAGCCAACCAAATGCATTCAAATTGAAACTAAAAAAATAATAAATACATGTAAAAATAAAAGAAATAAAAAAAACAAAAATAAGTAAAAAATGATTCAAATGCTTTATAAACCAGAAAAACAAAACACAAACAACATAAAAACATGATGTACTTACCAATATTAATCTTAGTTCACCATAAATATTTGAATGACTATAAATTATTATATTGAGTATAAATATATAGTACTATAACACTTTGCATGCCTAATTTACTTCACATGAAAAGAAAAATTGAACACAAAAAAAAAACATTATAACTTATAATAGTATAAACAGGGAATTTGAGACCATGTCACCATGAGACTGATTCCCTATAACAAATCATGGTGCATCATTTAAAATTTCCGAGGGTCGCAGAATGACAAGAGAATATAGATATAAATTTCTATGTTATTTAAGAAAAAAGTTCATGTCCGTCCACGACACTGTATGTAAAGAATTAAGACTTAATAGTAACAAAATGAGGCACAATTAACGAGAAGTGAGAAATGAAAAATTCTTACAGTACATAATAGAAAACTTGATTTGTTGATGCGGGAATTTTATAAATTTTGTTCCTCGTGTTCCTGACATAACTCTCCCACTTCGAAAAATATTATCAAATAGCATAAAAACATGATGTATTTACGAGTTTGAATTCTCTGTATTTTTCATTTTCATTGATGACTTCATAGAATTTAATGTTTGTATTTTATTTTTGACATTTTTCTAGAACTACTTCATAACACTTGTTTCACAGCTCTTCGTGTGATGTTAATTGAATAATGAGTTTTATAGCTCATTGCGAAATATTAAATGACTATTGCACTATTCAATTGCACTATGACTATATTGCATTAATTTTAACTAAATTGTTGCTTCATATATTCATAAAAACGGGTTTCAAATATTCCACGATGTGTAAGATTGCAATTCCCTAATTCAATTTGTGTAATTTTTTTTGTTCTCTAAAATGTATTTATCTAATTCATTGTGAATTGTCCTAAACATTGTTTTTTATCTAGTAAGTAAAAGATAAATAACCATTTGTTACTTTGTATAAATTTATTCACCACAATTTTTTATAACAATTCTGGTTAAAATTCCATGTAAAAAAATTTAATAAAGGAAAAATAATAACCAAGGTCACTGGACACGTATTCCAAGATGAATGTTGAGAAAAAAATCCTAGTGCGAGTGTGTTGAGATTTTCTGTTTTGAATAGAATAGGAAAAATCTCAGTAGGTGACAAAAATTAGGAAATTGTTGCTAGATTAACTCCAGTTTGTTGGGAGGGAGTTAATGCTAGCTAAATTTGAGTTGAGAGCTGTTAGATTCTCCTGCTATATAACAGATAGCCATACGGATGTTTTGGAGAGAGTGTGTGAGAATTGTAATCTCCTGTTTTGATTAATAAAGACTGCCAATGCCCTGTTGTGTGGACGTAGCCCAGGAGGTTGGGTGAACCACGGTAAAATTACTGTGTCTTCTTGTGCTTGATTAAATCTGCTGTGTGTTAATTGTTTAATGAATTCCGCTGCGATTATTCCAACAATTGGTATCAGAGCTTTTTTGTTGGAGTTGGAGCTGCTGGTGCGCACTGCTGTTGACTGGCAGCGTGAAGCGCAGAGGATAGAGGCGAATTCAAAAACATTCGCTGCTGGTGTTGGTGACTGAAACGCTGTGCAGTGTAGAGGATTGGCACGGAATAAATTATTGAAGCTGTATACCTGGTGCGTATTGATTGAAAGTGACTGCAGAGGCAACGTTGGCAGCGTGTCAGATTTCTCATATAACACAGCACCGTGAGCTGGTAGAAGAAATCGCTGGAGGTGTGTATCTGGTGAATGATGCCACGAGTAGCGCGGTGGCTTGGGAGCACTGGTGCTGCGTGGAATTGCTGAGTTGCAGGTGCGTTGAATAAGCGTGAACACAAGCCCCAGCCTCATGAACGAATCAATGAATGAGGCGGAGGAGTGACGGGCCCAACTCTGGCGTAGATTGGTTGTGCGTTGAACATTATATGCGTGGTGTTGGAGCGCAGTTAATTGCTGCGTTTCATTATATGCGTTGAACTGGTGCGGTGAGCAGCTGAAGCGAAGGTTTACTCGGGGTAAGGCGGCCATCGGATCCTTGCTGGACTAGTCTCGTTCCCCATTGATCTGCCGTCTGTGTGGAGGAGCCACAGCCCGGATTCAATAAATTGCGCAGAGTTTAAAATTAATTTCGGAAATGCCGATTGTCAACAGCGCTAGGCAACGTTGAATGGTGGCAGCGCGTCAACAGGTTCATTCAAATCGTTTTTACATTGCCATGTTTAAAAACACACAAATCGATTGTATTTAAAAAAAAAAAATCGATATCTCTTTTTTTTTTTATATGCCTTTTTTAAAAAGAAAAATGCATATTATAGAAATCGATATGGTAAAAAGTTAAGAAATCGATTTGGAACTTTTAAAAGGTCACATATGGAGTTTTTAAAAAAAGGGTCACATATCGATTTGGAGTTTTTATAAAGAAAAAGTCGATTTAAAAAAAAAAAAAGGTTTAAGAATAAATCGATTTATTGGCTTTGCTTTAAGTCGATGTTATTACCATTTGCACATGGTTGAAGTGGTGGTGTTTTTTTTTTTTAAAAAGGAATAAATTCGATTGTTTGGAAGAGGTGGTTTCAAAAACAAAAATCGATTTGTAGTATTGTATATCGATGGTTTACAATCGATTGGACTTTTAAAATCGATTGGTGATTATTTTAAATGCCATTTGCATATGGTATGAAAGGAAGGTGAAGGTTGCATTTTTCTGTGGAGTACAAAGGGCAGAAAGTTTATTTTTTTTAAAAACAGCAAAGGCAATTGTACAATAAGGCATAGGCAGTGTTTTATTTATTAACTTTTTTAAGTTGGATTTGGAGATTGTTTGTTTTAAACAAGATGGCGAAAACTCAGAGTGCCCATTTTGAGAACGATGTGCTTGGAGCCTTGTTGTCCGAGGCTGAGGAGACGAGGAAGAGGTCGAATGCAGACACCTCTACATCAGAGGTAATGATGGCGAGAGGTCGCTCGAGAGAGAGACACTCCGGGGGAAAGCATAGCGACTCTCGTTCAAAGTCTAAAGGAAAGAAGACAAAGGTGAAGTGCTGGCATTGTGGGAAAGCTGGACACCTGAAGAAGGACTGCTGGAAGCGACAACAGCAAACTTCAAAAGCAGATTCTTCGACAGAGAAGAAGGAGGCAAATGCGACGGATACAGGTTCGGCATCTGGTTCAGGTATGAGCGACGAAGTGTTGTATGTTAATATGTCAAATCATGATCAACATTGGTTGTTAGATTCCGGTGCATCAAACCACATGTGTATTCATAGAGAATGGTTTAAGACGTATAGATCAGTTAATGATGGAGTCGTGTACATGGGTAATGATGTCACATCTAATATTGTTGGGATAGGAAGCATACAACTGCAAATTTTTGATGGCACAACTAGAATATTAACAGATGTGAGACATGTTCCAGACTTAAGGAAAAATCTAATTTCACTGGGAGCACTTGACACGAATGGATATAAAACTGTAATTCAAGGTGGAGTTATGAAAATCTATAAAGGTATTTTACTAGTAATGAAAGCTAAGAAAGTAGGAAATATGTTTCAGTTAGAAGGAAGAACAGGGTCAGTTCATGTGTCTACAGTGTCTGAACATGACAGTAGTTCCATTCGCCTATGGCATCAAAGGTTGGGCCATATGAGCGAAAGAGGGTTGAAAATTTTGGCTGATCGAAAGTTACTTCCTAATCTAAGGTTTGGAAAGTTAGATTTCTGTAAGCATTGCTTGTTTGGAAAACAAAGTAAACAAAAATTTAAAACAGGCAAACATACTAGTAAAGGCATACTTGATTATATTCATTCAGATGTTTGGGGTCCAGCCCCTACAGCGTCATATGGTGGCTCGTCATATTTTGTGTCGTTCATTGATGACTTTTCTAGGAAGGTGTGGTTCTACATGTTGAAAAGGAAGTCTGATGTTTTTTCAGTTTTCAAACAGTTTAGAGCATTGGTAGAAAACAGCACTGGTAGAACAATAAAGTGTTTAAGAACTGACAATGGTGGTGAGTTTACTTCCAAGGAGTTTGACAGCTATTGCAAGGATGCAGGGATCGAGAGACATAAGACCACGGTTTATACTCCTCAGCAAAATGGAGTTGCTGAACGCATGAACAGGACTCTTCTAGAGAGAGCAAGGAGTATGCTGAGTAACTCCGGGTTGCAAAAGGAGTTGTGGACGGAAGCTGTGGCTACAGCTTGTTATGTGATAAATCGGTCGCCATCAACAGCGATAGACTGCAAGATTCCGCAAGAGGTATGGAAAGGACACCCTTGTGATTATTCTAAACTCAGAGTGTTTGGTTGTGATGCATATGCTCTAGTGCCTAAACATCGGCGAACTAAGTTAGATCCAAAGTCTAAAAGGTATATCTTTGTTGGGTATGGTGTTGGAACAAAGGGATATAGATTGTGGGATCCTACTACCCGCAAAAGCATCATCAACAGAGATGTAAAGTTTGATGAATCCTCTCTTGTACAGTTAGATGTAGATAGAAAATTGAAACAGGATGATGTATTTGATTTTCAGCACATTCAGTTTGACAGCACTTCTAATGATAGTCATGATGACCATAGTTCAGATTCTAGTCATGAACAGGTTTCAGATACTAGTTATGAACAGGGTTCAGATATAGAGCGTGAACAGGTCTCGGATGGTGGTCATGAAGAAGATCCTACAGGTGGTAGTCAGCAAATTGTGGAAGCACCAGAAACATCCTTAAGGAGGTCGACAAGAATCAAACGGCCACCGAGAAGGTATGATGATTATGTTACTTCAGTTTCTTTGACCGCTAACGATGATGAACCTCTGTGCTATCAGGAAGCAATAGAAGGTTCGAATAGTGACAAGTGGAAAGCAGCCATGAAGGACGAAATGATGGCCTTGAGTAAGAACGGCACGTGGGATCTAGTTGAGCTTCCGAAAGACAGGAAAACTGTGGGGTGTAAATGGGTTTACAAGCTGAAACGGGGTGTGAATGATACGGAGGACAGGTACAAAGCGCGACTGGTCGCAAAAGGGTTTTCTCAGAAAGCAGGCATAGATTTTCATGAGATTTTTTCACCAGTTGTTAAAATAGTTTCAATTCGAATTGTGTTAGCTTTAGTTGCTTTGTTTGATTTAGAGTTACAGCAACTAGATGTTAAGACTGCTTTTCTACATGGAGATCTAGATGAGGAAATTTATATGGAACAACCGGAAGGTTTTGTTCAGCATCGCAATAAGAAGTTTGTCTGCAGGCTCAAGAAGTCATTATATGGCCTGAAGCAGTCGCCTCGGCAGTGGTATAAGAAGTTTGATTCTTTCATGTTGAGTCAGAAATATGTTAGAAGTGAATATGATCATTGTGTGTATTTAAAGCAATTGAAAAATGGCATGTTCATTATCTTAGTGTTGTATGTTGACGATATGCTTTTAGCAAGCAAAAGCATTGATGAAATCAACAGGTTGAAGACTCAGATGGCAAGGACATTCGATATGAAAGATCTAGGAGCAGCAAGACAAATTTTGGGCATGGAAATTTTCAGAGACAGGAGCAATGGTAAGCTGTGGCTATCACAACAAAAGTTATTGAGAAAATACTTTTGAGGTTTGGTATGAATAATGTGAAGCCTGTGTCAGTCCCTTTCGCTTCCCATTTCAAGATTTCTTTGGGTTTATGTCCTAATACAGATGAAGAAAAGGATTATATGTCTCGAATTCCATATGCTAATGTAGTAGGATGTTTGATGTATGCGATGGTTTGTACTCGACCAGATATTTCACATGCAGTTGGGGTTGTCAGCAGGTATATGGCAAATCCGGGTAAAGAACACTGGTCAGCAGTGAAATGGGTGCTTCGGTACTTGAGAGGCACAAGCAGTTATTGTATCACTTACAATAAGAGTAGTGAATTTGTTTGCAGATATGTTGATTCTGATTTTGCAGGTGATTTGGATAAGAGAAGGTCAACTTCAGGGTACGTCTTTACTCTTGCAGGTGGAGCTATTAGCTGGATGTCAAAGCTACATAACATTGTTGCTTTATCCACTACTGAAGCAGAATACATTGTTGCTTCTCATGCTTGCAAAGAGGCGGTTTGGTTGAAAGGTTTGCTTGGTGAGTTTGGTAGGTTACAGGACAACATCAGGTTACTGTGTGATAGTCAAAGTGCAATACATTTGGCTAAGAATCCGGCCTATCATAGTAAGTCAAAGCATATTCCAATTAAATACCATTTTGTTAGACAGGTTATTACTGAAAGGGGAGTCTCTCTTGAAAAGGTGCATACAAAGGAAAACTGTGCAGACATGTTCACGAAACCAGTTTTGTTGGAGAAGCTGCGTTGGTGTTTGGCTTCTCTTGGCTTGTAGAAAAGATAAAATAATAAAGAACAGGGAATCAGGCTAATTGTTGTCAAGGTGGAGATTATTGAGATTTTTTCTGTTTTGAATAAAATTGGCAAAAATCTCATTAGGTGACAAAAATTAGGAATTAGTTCCTAGATTAGCTCCAGGTTGTTGGGGAGGGAGTTAATGCATCCTAAATTTGTGTTGAGAGGATTTATGAGGCTGTTAGATTCTCCTGCTATATAACAGGTCTCCATACGTTTGTTTTGGAGAGAGTGTGTGTGGTTGTGTGAATTATGTAATCTCCTGTTTTGAATTAATAAGATTGCCAATGCCCTGTTGTGTGGACGTAGCCCAGGAGGTTTGGGTGAACCACGGTAAAATCACTGTGTCTTTATGTGCTTGATAAATTGCTGTGTGTTAATTTGCTGTGCATGATCTCCAAATTTTTTTAGTAATAAAAACAGGTTTTTTTACGATATCATGGGCAAGGCCATGGTATATCCATACCCAATACCCAAAAATAACAACTCATGTGATATCATACTAATTTCATTAATATTAATTTTTTTAAAAGAGTAACCCTAACATAACTATTTTGGACATAATTAAATTAAAATTATGAATTATTATTTGAAATAAAAGAAATAATTAAATAAAATTAGTAGACATATAATTTAAGAGTAGTCTATAATTCTTCTTTTTGAAAAGTTTTCTGATTCTGATCTATTTTTTCTAAAATCTTGTATGAATTCATTGAAATCAAAATCTGTATAATGAAAATGCAGTAAGGATTTTTTAGTGTGCTAAATCAGTTTATGTAACACAAATCAAGATTTTACCACAATTTTTTCCACCTTATTCTGGCAAGAAAATCTACTATAAATTCCAAAAAATATCATTAAACACAACTCCCAAAAACATTTAATTATAAATTAACTAGAAAAACAAAAATAAACCAATGAAAACCTAAACTAGTGAATATGGACATAAACCAATTTTAGTATAAATAAAACTCCTCCATGTAGTTGGCAATTAATGTCATTATTGCCTTCGTTTATCTGCTATTGAACGAGACACATAGTGACATACCAAAATGATGACATACGACACGCATAATAACACTTTAAATGCCAACAACGGTGCACATGTTGCAAGCAATCCCTTTTTGTTGCAATCATAGGTATTGGAGGTTTTGGACGTTCCAGAGGGCAATTGCACAAAATGGAAAATCCTCAGGTCCCTTCTGAGGATCAATTCAAGCACCTGAAGAGAGATGGCCAATTCGTCCGGCGGTAATAGTTGGGCTGCTCAAATATTTGACAGCAGGACCAAGAAAAGGCATTGGGTGGGAACATGGCGTTGGGTGGGAACATACAGTACCCCAGATGAGGCTTCTGAAGCATACCAGGAAGCTGCGAGAGAAGTAACGGCAGACTCAATCAACTGGGGAAGCAGCAGCAGCGGGAGTTAATATGAATATGAAGTTTTGGGAGTTAATATTAGTGGATTTAATCAATGTGTTTTTGTGACTTTGTAATATAATTATTTATTTTGATATTAAATCCACTTTTTATATAAAAAAATAGTTTTTTATTAAAAAAAAAAATGAGATTTTAGTTTTTTTTTATATATATTATCTTGCATTTTTTTTCAATAAAATAAACATAACTATTACTTTATGTGTGTTTCTGTATATATACCATTGTATATTTTTTCATTTGTAAATTTTATTGACATTCTGAGTGTGATTTACTTGCTCTACTAAATAAATCCCTAATTGTAAGAAAAAAATCCTTCTCTATTCATTGGTATGTCTAGGGTTTTTACGATGTAAACCCTAATATTTAAGGATATATTTTGTATTGTTTCATTGTTTAAATGACCTCAAATCTAAATAAAGGTTTCAACTTCTCATACTCTAATATATGAATAGTGTATGACTTTTCTTAATGAAAACCCTTATACTAGTTTTTCCTTGACCTCATAAGGAATTTTGAATCTTGAAAAGGCGATGGATTCAAAGGAAGTTTTGGATCTAGAAAAAACTATGATTTTAAAACGAAATTTTGATTGACACAAAGAGCAAGTATAATCTTTAAATTATAATTTAAAAAAGTTAAAGTTATTATAAAATTTTGACAAATCTCAATCCTTATGAAGTAGATATACAAGCTAGGTCTTGTTATATGGAATGGTGTATAGATAGATGGTGGATGGAGAGATATGACAACATATCAACAAAGTGACAACATATCGGCAATCTCATTCAGCAAAAGGAGATCATATGCACATCTCTTCCACTCACCTCACATCCCTCATGCTCATTTGCCTCTATGGACTTACATTTTATAGCTGGGAGTAGAAACTGAATCATAAATTCACTCACAACAAAAATAGGATGCAATAACTCCACATCAGTATTAAATGGAGTAAATTTAGCAACAAATCCTATTGTTGTCACATTCATGAGATTTTCTCCAAATTTAATTAAAAGAAATCTCAACAATCTCCACCTTGACAACAATTAGCCTGATACCCTGTTCCATTATTATTTTTTATCTTTTCTGCAAGCCAAGAGAAGCCAGACACCATCGTAGCTTCTCTAACAAAACTGACTTCATGAACATGTCTGCACAGTTTTCCTTTGTATGCACTTTTTCAAGAGAGACACCCCATTCAGTGATAACCTGTCTTACAAAATGGTACTTAATAGGTATATGCTTTGATTTACTATGATAGGCCGGATTTTTAGCCAAGTGAATTACACTTTGACTATAAAAAAATAACTTAATGTTGTCTTGTAATCTACCAAACTCACCAAACAAACCTTTCAACCAAACCACTTCTTTGCAAGCATGTGAAGCAGCTATGTATTCTGCTTCTGTAGTGGATAAAACAAAAATGTTCTGTAGCTTTGACATCCAGCTAATAGCTCCACCTGCAAGAGTAAATACATCCCCTGAAGTTGACCTTCTCTTATCCAAATCACCTACAAAATCGAAATCAACATATCCGCAAACAAATTCACTACTTCTATTATAAGTGATACAATAATCACTTGTTCCTCTCAGATACCAAAGAACCCATTTCACTGCTGACAAGTGTTATTTTCCTAGATTTTCCATATACCTGCTGACAACCCCAACTTCATGTGAAATATCTGGTCGTGTACAAACCATCACATACATCAAACAACCTACTGCATTGGCATATGGAATTCAAGACATATATTCCTTTTCTTCATTTGTGTTAGACATAAACTTGAAGAAAGCTTAAAATGGGAAGCTAAAGGGACTGAAACAGGCTTCGCATTGTTCATACCAAACCTCAATAGTATTTTCTCAATATACTTCTTTTGTGATAGCCACAACTTACCATTGCTCCTGTCTCTAAAAATATCCATGCCCAAAATCTGTCTTGCTGCTTCTAGATCTTTCATATCAAAAGTCCTAGCCATCTGAGCCTTTAACTTGTTGATCTCACTTATGCTTTTGCTTGCTAAAATCATATCGTCAACATATAACACTAAGATAATGAACATGCCATTTCTAAATTTCTTAAAGTAAACACAATGATCATATTCACTTCTTATATAATTTTGACTCATCATGAAAGAATCAAATTTCTTGTACCACTATTGAGGTGACTGCTTCAAACCATATAATGATTTCTTGAGCCTGCAGACAAATTTCTTATTGCGATTTTGAACAAACCCTTCCGGTTGTTCCATGTAAATCTCCTCATCTAAATCTCCATGTAGAAATGCAGTTTTAACATCTAGTTGCTGTAATTCTAAATCAAGTAAAGCAACTAATGCTAACAAAATCCGAATTGAAACAATTTTTACAACTGGTGAAAATATCTCATGAAAGTCAATTCTTGCTTTATGAGAAAAACCTTTCGTGACCAGCCTTGCTTTGTACCTGTCCTTTGTATCATCAACACCCTTTTTCAATTTGTAAACCCATTTACATCCCACAATTTTTCTGTCTTTAGGAATTTCCACCAAATCCCATGTGGCATTCTTGTCTAATGCCTTCATCTCGTCCTTCATGGCTTCTTTCCACTTATCACTGTTAGAACCTTCTACAGCTTCCTGATAGCACAAAGGTTCATCATCATTAGCGGTTAAAGCAACTGAAGTAACATAATCATCATACCTTTTAGGAGGACGTATGATTCTCGTGGGCCTCCTTAAAGATGTTTCTGGTACTTCCACAATTTGTTGATTATTATGTGTAGGAACTTCTTCATGATCTGCATCTGAAACATGTTCATGATCTACATCTTAAACTTGTTCATGATCTGCATCTGAAACTTGTTCATCTGGACTATCATTAGTATTTGAACTGGTTTCAAACTGAATATGTTGAAACTTATGTACATTATCCTGTTTCAATTTATCATCTACATATGGATTATTGAGTGAAGATTTATTGAATTTAACATCTCTCTTAAAGATGATCTTGTGAGTAGTAGGATCCCACAACCTGTATCCCTTAGTCCCATCACCATATCCAACAAAGATATATATTTTTGGTTTAGGATCTAATTTAGAACATTGATGTTTCGGAATTAGAGCATATGCATCACAACCAAAAACTTTCAGTTTAGAATAATCACAAGGATGACCTTTCCATGCCTGTTAAGGAATTTTGCATCCTATTGCAGTTGATGGTGATCGACTTATCAAATAGCAAGCCGTAGAAATTTCTTCTGTCCACAATTCCTTCTGTAAATTGGCGTTACTAAGCCTACTTCTTGCTCTCTGTAAGAGAGTCTTGTTCATGCGTTCAACAACTCCATTTTTCTAAGGAGTATATAAAGTAGTTTTATGTCTTTCGATCCCAGCGTCCTTCCAATAATTATCAAATTCCTTTGAAGTAAACTCATCACCATTTTCAGTTCTTAAACATTTAATGGTTCTTCCAGTGATGTTTTCACTAATGCTCTAAACTGTTTGAAAACTGTGAATACATCAGAATTTTTCTTTAACCCACACTTTTCTAGAGAAATCATCAATAAAAAATACAAAATATGACGATCCTCCATATGAGGTTGTAGGAGATGGACCCCAAACATCAGAATGGATATAATCAAGGATTCCCTTACTATTATGTTTTCCAGTTTTAAACTTTTTCTTGCTTTGTTTCCCATATAGACAATGTTTGCAGAAATCTAACTTAGAAGATTTTAAACTAGGAAGTAACTTACAATGAGATAAAAAATTTAATCCTCTTTCGCTCATATGGCCCAACCATTGATGCCATAGACGAATAGAATTATTGTTTTTTTCAGATACTGTAGAAGCATGATCTGACTCTGTTCTTCGTTCTAACTGAAAAATATTTCCAACCTTCTTTGCTTTCATTACTAGTAAAATTCCTTTATAAAATTTCATTACTCCACCTTGAATAAAGGTTTTATATCCATTTGCGTCTAGTACTCCTAGTGAAATGAGGTTTTTTCTTAGTTCAGGCGCGTGTCTTACATCAGTTAAAATTTTATTTGTCCCATCAAACATTTTAATCTAGATGCTTCCAATTCCCACAATATTTCATGAGACATCATTTCCCATGTAAACCACTCCATCATTGATTGATTTATAAGATTTAAACCACTCTCTATGAATGCACATGTGATTTGACGCGCCAGAATCTAATAACCAATGTTGATCATGATTAGACAAACTAACTGATAACACTTCATCACTCATACCTGAAACGGATGTCGAACCTGTATCTATCATGTTTGCTTCTTTATTCTCTGTCGAAGAGTCTCCTTTGGATTTTTGTTGTCTCTTCCAACAGCCCTTCTTCAAATGTCTTGATTTTCCACAAAACCAGCTCTTTACCTTACTCTTCTTCCCTTTTGATTTTGAACACGAGTTGTTCTGCTTACTGAAGCATCTTTCTTTAGAACGACCTCTAACCATCATTGCATCTAATGTAGAGGTTTCTGAATTTGACATTTTCCTTGTTTCTTCAGATAACAAAGCTCCAACTACATCATCAAATTCAAGGGTTTCTAATGAACTAAGACTTATAGAAGTAACAAAATGATCCCATGACTCAGGCAACGAGCATAATAAAGTTACAGCTTTATCTTCTGATTCAAATTTTACTTCTATACTTTCTAACTACACCAAGAGAGTATTAAAGGTATTCAAGTGATCAGTAATTGATGTACCTTCCTTCATGTGCAAGCTGTATAACTGTCTTTTTAGAATAATCCTATTGGTTAAGGATTTTTTCATGTACAGCTTTTCAATCTTTGTCCACAAACTAGCTGCAGTTTTCTCTAACATGATGTTAAACAAAACCTCATCCGCCAAAAACAATCAAATGCCACTCGATGCTCTTTCATCGAAGTCACTCCATTTGTTATCTATCATGGTGTAAGGTTGTTTGGCTTTTCCCAAAAGCGCCTTCACCACGCCTTGTTGCACAAGTAGATCATGCATCTTAACTTTCCAGATCTCGAAGTTGTTTTTCACATTGAACTTATCGATCTCAAATTGAGCACTTTGTGTTTTTTCCATATCTTAATTTGTCTTCTCACGCAACACAAGGAAATATTCACAGTACTTATCAACAACAAATAATTTTTAGGATACTTGAAATATTATTTCAGTTGGTTTGGATATTCTGCCTGGCCCTTATAATAGGATATTACAAAAAATCGATATACAAAGAATCGATATTACAATGTAAATCGATATACCATACAAGGGATAGAAGCCAACCTTTTTGGAACTACTTCATAATGAATATTTAAACCGATTTTTAAAATAATTCAAATCGATATATAAAAAATACAAATCGATTTTTATAACTTTTAACAACAATGAAGTGCCACCTTGTTAGGTCCCTATATTACTAGTATAGTCCCTTATTTTTGTTAGTGTAACCCCCTTATTGTTATTATTGTACCCTTTTAACCCCCATATTGTTATTATTGTGCCTTTAAATTATTATTGTTAGGTAAGCTAGGATTACATTGCGGCCCACTAGGATTACATTATGGCCCCATGGACTCCTATATATAGAAAGGAGGTTTTGTAAACTGTATCATCCAAGAATTGTCCATTTATGTAATGTTTTTGAGGTTTCCCCCTCGAAGTGGCTTATTTCTAAGGCGTTGATATCTCTTTTCTTCTATTTTTGGAGCTGTTTACACAATATTTGGTATCAGAGATTTGGATTCTAGGGTTTCGTTGCTCCAAATAGGTCATCGTGGAATTTTCGCTATAATTTTTTTTCTACGAAGCTTCAAAAGCTAAAAATTTTAGGGTGCGAAGCCGAAATCCTGAGGAATATCTTCAAAAAATGTCAGAGTTTGGTTCCCAAAATGTTTGGAGATATGATTTGTGGAAGTTAGGTCTTTTTTAAGGCTCCTAAACAGGTCATTGTGGAATTTGCGCTATAACTTTTGTTCTACGAAGGTTCAGAATCTGAAATTTTTACGGTGCAAAGCTGAAATCCTGAGGAAACTCGTCAAAAAATTTCAGATCTTGGTTCGCAATATTTTCGGAGATATGATCTATGGAATGTAGTACTTTTTCAGGCTCCTGAATTTCATCTCAAAGAGGTGATTGTGGGAAAAGATTCATAACTCTCTCTCTGAGCATCAGATTGGAGTGCCGTAAAAAGAAGTCACAATTACATGGACTGTAGTTTCTTGGCTATCAATTTCAGAGTCAAAGAACGAAACAGTAACACGTGGCAATCTGTACAAGTTCGTTCTACTGAACCAGTCCAAAATTGGGTCATTGTGGGAGATTGGACATAACTTTGTCTTGAAGCATCCAAATCATATCAGACCTATGGCATTTGAAAGAAGATTCAAAGGGATACTATAGTGCTGAATTTTAGATATTGAAGATCTGCAACTATAGAGATAACTCAATTTCAATATAGAGCTCCTCAAAAGCAAGTAAAAGGTGTATATTTTTTTTTCCGAATTGCATAAGTTTTGTTTGAAGAATCAAGTTGAATTAATTCCAAGGGCATATTGTAGAATATATATTAGTATTGGATTCTAAAATGGCCCCTAAAAAGAATTCAACACCCATTAAGCCTTTAGAAGGCTCTACTATGACTCAAGAAGACCAAGAATGGCACCATGACATATCAAAATTACAAGAGCAAGTGCAACAAATTTTGCTCTCGCAAAGAACAACAAAAAATGAAATGGAAGTTTTGAAGAAAGGCGTGGAAGCTAAGATGAATGGTTTGGAAGCTAATATGTATGGCATGGAAGCAGGCATGGAAGCTAAGATGGATGACATGGAAGCTAAGATCGATGAAAAAATGAAAGACAACATGGAAAACATGAAGAAGGATCTAAAATTAGACATCGAAGGTTTGGAAAAGTTGATACAAGAAATGTTTCCTAATGGTGAAAATATAGTAGAGTAAACTCATGCTGAGAACAAATTAAATGTTAATTGTAATTTCATAAACTCTATTGTTGGAGGGAAGAACCACCATATTCCAAAAATGGATATGAGGAAGTTTGATGGAAAGGATCCTGTAACATGGATACTATAGATGGAGCAATATTTTGTTCTCCATAATGTGAAAAACACACAAAAGGTACGCATTGCAACTTTACATTTAGAACCAAATACATTTGTATGGTATCAATGGCTTTGCTCCTGTAAAAAAATTGTCACTTGGTCAATTTTTACGGAGGAAATGATAGCACATTATGAGGATACAAAGAGAAACACCTTCTTTAGCCAATTGATAAATCTCAAACAAAAGGGTTTAGTGGGGGAGCACATTGAGGACTTCCAGAAATTGAATATAAGGGTAACCGATATTCCAGAGGAACACATGATTGATCTCTTCATAGGTACTTTAAAGGATAACATCCAACATGAAGTTCGCATTTTGGAACCTGATTCATTGGAGAAGGCATTCAGGTTGGCAAGAAAAATTGAATGTAAAATTATGGCGACAAGGAAACCTACCACTCACTTCTATAAAGAGGGAAGTGTTGCTACTCCTAGATTTCCACAACCTACAAGGTTGACACCACAACAATTGGAAGAAAAAAGAGCAAAAGGGCATTGCTACAGTTGTGATAGAAAATACACTAAAGGTCATAAGTGTGCTGAGAAGAAATTATTTTACATAGATTGTGAAGAGGAAGAAGAAAATGAACAAGAAGAGGAAATACACCAAGAACCAACCCAAGAAGCAAAAGAAATGAGTTCGACCATATCGTGTAATGCATTGGCAGGAATTACCACTCCTCAAACTCTCAAGATAGAAGGGCATATCAAGAAGAAAAGGGTAATAGTGTTGATTGATTCAGGTAGTACCCATAATTTTATTCATTGTAAGGTAGCCAAGGAATTGAACTGTTTCCTATACCCAGCACTAGAATGTCAAGTGATGGTTGCAAATGGAGGAACTATAGATTTCTCTAGAAAATTCCATAATATCAAGCTAACCATGGGGGAATATGTATTGAATATTCCAATGCTTTCCATTCCTATGGGAGGTGCTAATTTTGTACTATGAGTACAATGGTTACAATCTTTGGGCACGGTAGCTTTTAATTTTCAAGAACTTTTCTTGAAATTTTTTTCAAAAGGAAAGGAAGTTGAATTAAGGGGTATTGCAGGAAATCCAAGAAATATAATAAGATCTAATGTCATGACAAAGCTTCTAAAGAAATAACAACGAGGTGTAATTGCACAATTATGCTCACTAGAAGTTCCAACATCAAAATCATCTATTTCTGCAGATCTCCAACAAGTCTTGGACAATCATTCCAAGGTGTTTGAAACTCCCAAAGGACTCCCCCTATTCGTGATCATGATCATGCTATTCATTTGATTCCAGGAAGTGTTCCTCCAAACATCAGGCCTTATAGATATCCTTACTTCCAAAAGAGCGAAATTGAACGTATGATTTCAGAAATGTTAGAGGTGGGTATAATTCAACCTAGTCAAAGTTCTTTCTCTCCTCCTGTAGTATTGGTACAAAGAAGGATGGATCATGGCGAATGTGTCCGGATTATAGGGAGCTCAATAAGCTCACCATTAAAGATAAATTTCCCATTCCTGTGATTGATGAATTATTGGACGAATTACATGGAGCAATTTATTTTACCAAGTTGGATCTTCGTTCAGGATATCATCAAATTAGAATGAAGACTGAAGATATTCCAAAAACAGCATTTCGAACTCATGAGGGTCATTATGAATTTTTGGTCATGCCTTTTGGCCTTATCAATGCACCTTCTACATTTCAAGTGTTGATGAATTCCATTTTCAAACCCTTCCTTAGAAAATTTGTGCTAGTATTTTTTGATGATATACTAATCTACAGCAGGTATTGGAAGGATCATGTTGAACATGTTGACAGGGTGCTCAAACTATTGCAAGAGAAACAATTATATGCAAAAACATCCAAAAGTTTCTTTGGAGTACAAGAAGTGGAATATCTGAATCATATTTTATCTCACGAGGGTGTTAAGGTAGACCCTAACAAAATTAAAGCCATTAAGGAATGGAAAGTCCCCACAACCATAAAGCTGTTGCGAGGATTTCTAGGGTTAACAGGGTATTATAGCAAGTTTGTTAAGAATTATGGGAGAATAGCAGCACCTCTAACAACATTATTGAAGAAAGATTGTCACGTCTCCCAGACCCAGCTTTATACACATATAATATAACTCAGATATTCTCCGCTTTATGCGCCAGATAACATTGATAGTTTTATACTGAATCACTTACAAATTAAGACTGTTATCCGGGGTTTAAATTCTCTTCAGTACTTATAGTCA